>OZ004340.1:13870886-14353174 GCA_963924445.1 Philereme transversata | reverse complement strand
GTGAGTTCTTGAGTGTCCCGATATTTTGACGCAGTTGCATGCGCCATGATCACGGGTAAACTCACAAATCATGGTAAATATCCCGTTTTTAGTACAAATAGTTTTAATAACCATGATAGTTTCAAAAGTTATATGTAATAGTTATTCAAGAAATTGTAGCTATTCTGTGTTTCAGACATTTCCGTTTCCTATATTTGTGTCACTAAAACTACAAACATATTAAATTTCAGCAATATAGGATTTTTAAAATTTGAATTTCTTCTATGTTCAATTTTAGTTTTGATTAATAGTTATAAAGAAATTACAAGGCCTATACTAATAAAAACGGGATTCAAATGGGCTCACAAAAACCTTTTATTAGACATCACATTTGACATAATTGTCTCACTTAGTTTTTTTGACCTCTCTTGAAACCCAATATCTAAACTTGAGATTTCGCTTCACACCAGCATTTCCGTTAAAACTTTTATAGAGAATACAGTATGTAGAACTAGTAAAAATGTTGCCCAGTGTCCTTTAAAGTCACTATTTTCCTGAAGCATAGATGCTTCTTCTTCTTCTTTCGTGTCGATGTCTCAAGGCTATTAGCCATTGTCAGCAATTTTATTTTTAAATGATTATTAAGAAGCAAATCAAATCGATAACATTTATTTTTGACAACAACAGCAGAGCGGTTATTCACAGTTGCCATCCACCTTCAACATACACTAGTGGTGATGAGGGATTCCACGAATAGCACCGATTTGATCAGCACAGAGACACAGTGACATTAAAAACACCGTTTGTGTCTAGCTGGATCAAATTTTGGAGTTATTTTGGAGTTTTGGAGTGGATTTTGGATCATTAGATATTGTTTCCTTGTGGTTTAGTTAGAACAGCGCAAGACAGAGGTGAATGGCGACAACAAAGAAGGCCTATGCCCAGCAGTGGGATGAAAAGGGCTGACGATGATGATGATAATGATTGTTTCCTTGAGTTTCCTTGTTTTCGTTTTGTAGTTGTTTACCGAAATTGGCAAGATGACAAGAGATCAAAGTGGAAAACCATTCCAAGTACTTGAATTCCTCATTAGGGATTGGATGAACTCATGGGAATATCCTTATGGACAAGCCGGTGGAGAATTGTACTTAGCAAAGAAATTCAAGGTAAGATAATTTTAAATCTTAGTTATCGTGATCAGCAACATAAGACAAATTAGTTACACACGACTCCTTTTGAACGTATCTTAAACTAAACTAATTCAGTGTTTAACACCGACGCGAAAAAAGGGTGTGTCTATCCGTTCTATTAAAATTTTTGGGATATAAATCTCAATTTTTTGGGTAGAAATTGCAGTTATAAAATAAGATAACTTTTTATTGTAATTACCACACAGAAACAATATAACACAAAATGAAACTAAAACGACGACCTTATCGCAGAAAGCGATCTCTTCCAGGCAACCTTTGGATGGAAAGACATTAGTGAAGTTATAATGGAGTGCGGTGTACTATAGCTTTTGATAGTGATTTTGATTTTGATTGTTCAATGAATGTCCTATTAATAAAAATTAGGCAAATAATTTGTAATTCAAATACATAAATAGTTATTTGAACATAATAGTTAATCAAGAAATTGTAGCTATTCTGTGTGTTGCAGACTTTTCCTTTCCCTATATTTGTGTCACTAAAACTGCAAGCATATTCAATTTCTGCACTACAGGATTTTTAAAATTTTAATTTATTTAAAATTCAATTTTTAATTTGATAAATAGTTATAACTAAACAATAACTTAGCTAAGTAGTAATTAAATAATTAATAATAATTGGTACACAATTTTTTCTGTAATTAACTAATAAATTAACTATACATATTTTAGATTGATAAAAACCAACCAAATGAACTGAGAGAATTGCGGAAAGACATTCTAGCAAGTTTTGGAAAAGTCACCTGTTTCCTTATGGCGCATCCAGGACTTGAGATAGCGAACCCTGATTTCAAGGGGAGACCTAATGGTAGGTTCCACTTAGATTAGATTTTAAAAAATCCACGTTTCTTTTAACATCCGTACAACTATGTTTTGAGATGGAAGATGGACATTTATAATCAATGATGGAAACAGAAATAATTGTAAAACAAATCGTATGAAAAAAATGTGTATGTGATCATTGAATTAAATGTCGCAGAAATCTCCCAAGAATTCGTAAGAGTGCTGAAGGAGCTTGCGACTTCCATCTTCAGCCCGGAAAAGCTCTGCATTAAACAGCTCAACGGGCAGATTGTTAAGAGCCACGAGTTGTTTAGCTTCTTCAAGACTTACTTAACTATCTTTAATAGCAACGAGATGCCTAAGCCATCGCACGTTTTACAGGTAATATTTGTTTAAGCGTCCGTTAAATAATATAAAGTGTAGGGTTTTTTTAAATTAAATCTTAATTTCTGTATATACATTAGAAGTAATATTTGAAAGATTTTTAGAAAATTTAAATCTCGATCTATTTTACCCAACCGTATTTATGTGTTGTTTATGTACAGAAAACGTCGGAGGCTGGTCTTTTGCTGGCAGCAAATCAGGTTCGAGAGCAGTTCGAAAAAAATATGGAACTTGCATGCGGGTTGGAGGCACCGAGCATTCCAATGTCTGACATTAATAGTATTCATCAGCAAGAGTTAAGCCACGCACGAGCCACTTTTAAAGCCAAGAAGTTGTTAGGAGATCAGGAAGACATTGATAAAAAAATCGAGGAACTTATGCTGGTAATGATTGGATTTTATATAACTAGTGGTTCGCCCCGAACTGAGATCTCGCGAGTCTCCTATAAAAACAAAAATATGATATTCATAATCTTTGACTATAGAAATAGTGCCCCGAAATAACAACCACAATACTTGACCTATAGTTCCATTAAAATTACAGGTAACGGGAGTTCATGTAAATTGGTTACTCTTTTATGGGGTACAACATGCAGTTATTCTGGATTTCAGACTTTTGCCTATGTTTGTGTTACTAAAGCTACACGAATACCAAATTTCAGCATTGTGGGGCCACTGGTGTACCCTGTAAATTTTGTCAAAGTTATGTTTTTACTATGGTTGATAACTCAAAAACTTTAAGGATTAAAGTAAAAATAAAAACAGGGATGAAATGTACTAATGACGACCTTTCATTTGACATCCCACTTGACCTAATAGTCTCATTTTCATTTTTTTTACCCCTCTTCAAACCCAACATCTCAACCCCCTAAAATTTTTATTTGTTTTGATTTGGAGATATCGCTTCACTCGAAAACTACATCTCGAACTACATATCGAACACTCGCAAAAAGGACATGAAAAGTAGCCATGACATACATAAAAGTCATGATACATAATGTGATTTTTCACACCACCTGCTCGACAATGTCAAATTATATGTCATCTAAACCTCAACGAAAGTAGGTGATTACCCTACGGCTGAGCCGGGAATAAAGTTGTACTGATTTTTATTTGTGATTTGAATTTGGAACCTCATCTGTGTTAAAATTGTAACCAAAGAGAACCACACAATAAGAACTTATTCGTAAATCGCACAAACCACTGCACAGAATGCACCAACCTAGATTTGGTTGTTATTGTCTCACAGAAAGTGTGAAAAGTAGAGTATTCTTCTCGTGGATGAAGCTGTCTGCATCTTGAGCGTACTTATATCCCACTCTGCACTCAGGATTCTAGTAACTCCGCTCCGCTCGTGAGTTAACTCTAGAATCCTTCGTTACGTTCGGGATTCAATATAGCGGCCGTGGCGCAAGACACTGCTTTATCCCCTCGTTTAATAATCTACCATTATCCATACTTATACTTACTAATTTCTTAAACACGAATGTAACTCTGCCTCTCTGTCGGTCCGTTTGTTACATTAAAACGGCTGGACCGACATTCTATGAAATTTCTATAATTTTTCAGGAGCTGAATGACAAACTAAAGGAATTCGTAGAAATAAACAAGTCGAAAACTTTGAAAGATATCGGGAAGGGCAATGCAGCTTATGATAAATCAATAGAAGAAGTGACTAAGGGGAATCCACTGTGTGTGCACGATAATGATATTCAACAAATACATGATGCCGCCATCGTAGCTGCTTTAAACGCTTTCAACGAGAACAGAAAAACTGGACCTGACGGGCAGGATGCGGATAAAGACAAGTTTGCAAAGGTTTGATTTACCGTAGCTTGGAAAAGTATTGCTTGAAGAGATTGTCGATTGATTCCATAAAAACTTCTTCTCGAAACGAGAACAGCTCTTATAGTCTATCAATTTAAAACGGTGAAGGTGTTAAGTACAATAAACATGGGTCTTCGTATAATAAGACTTATTACAAGTATGGTATGTAAATAACGTTATATGTTGTTCCTGTTTCAGGATTTGACAGCAAAATACGATGCGCTCAATCTTATGAATAAACAGAATAATAAGACGATGGTTGCAGAATTGAATGCCGAATACATCGAGTACATAATGAGCAAAGTCACCAGCGACCACAACCTCTGTGAATATTCGTTCGCTCGTGTGCATCGTGAAGCTAAGGATAAAGCACTCCATGAGTTTGAATCTAGGAGAAACTTGCCCAATTCCTATACGCAAGATGTTTACAAATCCAATATGCTAGAGGTACTTCCTATTACTGATTTACTGTTAATATTTCCAATAAAATCACATAAGACTAATATTATAAATGTGAAAGTTCGGATGTTTGTTTATTTATTTGTTTGTTTGTTACTCAATAACATGCATGCGGTGTTTACCTATAATTGGTTGTGCAATTAGTATCTGCTTACATTAATCTTTAGTTAGCATGAAATATTGTTACAATCGTTGGTAGACCTAATAAACAAAATAAAATAAAATAACGTCATAATGGCTGAACCGATTACGATGAAATTTGGTGTGTTGATAGATTATGACTTGGATTCAAACATAGGGTACTTTTGGTTGACAAACAACGCGCGCGAAGCCGCTGGCGGAAGCTAGTAAATTATATGTGTATGCCTGATCCATCCGTACTAATATGTATGATAAATTCGAAAGTAACTCTGCCTATCTAGGTTGGTTACGTTGTCACGATGAAATTGGGCATATAGATAGATTATTATCTGAATGTGCTATTTTTATTCACATACCACGCGTGCAAAGCCGTGGGCAAAAGCTTGTTACGTATAATTTAAGTAATTAAAAAATGACAAGCTATTCAGCTGTTTCAAGAATTCAATTGTTTCAGACCATCGAGCTGCAATATAATCAAGCTAAACGAATCAACGCCAATGCCAACAAAGATTTGTTTGGATTAGCATTGATGATGTTTCATGAGAGAAGTACGAAATTGAGCGATCTGCGAAATCGTTGCATGCATCCAAATGATTTAAGGAGTGATTACGAGTATGCCATAAAAGCTGCACTTGATTCGATTTCACCTAAACAACTTTGCGGCGATAACATTACAACTCTTTACGAGGTATATATAATACGTACTTACATCAAATTGAGTTCCAATAATAATAAATACTTACCTGCTTACCTGCTTGCAAGCTAGATACAACAACAGTTAAAAAGAAATAAAAAAACTAATAAATGTAAGCATAATGGGCGGTTTTATCGCTAAACAAAGCGATCTCTTTCAGACAAAGTTTGGATCGAGAGGATCATCGCTTAATGGAATTTGCCGATGTGTAAAAAGGATATGGAACTGTATCATATATTATAAAAATCAATCCCTGTTTCCCTTGGTCACGCCATAATTTGAGAACGACTTTATCCATTATTATGAAATTTGGTGTAGCGGTAGATGTGTGACCGGGATTGTGATATAGGCTACTATTCACCCGACTGCACAAAAGTAGAGTAATGTTTTTATCGACATACCACGCGTGCGAAGCCGCGGGTGGATCAGCTAGTACTTAATAATAGAAAAAGAAAAATTACTTAACCTTAAATACATAGGTATGTATTAGGTAGTCATGTAAGGGGATTGTTAACATATTGGTCTAGAAGTGCTACAAAACAGCTAAGAAACCTCTATCAACTCCTATCCTAGGACATGCGTTGGAGTGGTTGTTTTAAACTGAACAATTTACAAACATACCAATCTAGTATACTCGTAGGAAGGATAGTTAAAAATACAGAGAAATTAATATAACACGTACAATTTTTTAACCACGATGGAACGGAGGTGTATGCGTTTAGGGTGAGAGGTTATTTGAGTGTGTGTATGTGTGCAAAAAACGAATGTTCTCATTTATCTCCAAAATGTTTTAACCCATTTAGATACGGTTTTCTGTAAAAGGTTTGTGATTCATCGGCGATGGTTCTTAGATAGCTGTTAGTTGTAGTCTCTCTGTATTTCTTACGATACCTAATGTATTGTACGGGTATGTATAGTTATGTGGGAACAAATACGTGTATTTTATTTCTTTCTTTATGGTGTTAACTCGCCAGAGGGCGGTGTAATAAAGATGTTTTGGTTAAGAGATCTCAGCCGTAAAATAAAAATGTATTACTAGTATAGAAATAAAAGTAAAAAGTAAGTAAGTATATCGTGGGTAAAAAGAAATTCCCCACCACCTGATTTTAACACCCCTCAAGAACAGTTACCACCCGGGCATGATCTGCTGTGGCCAGTGTGGAAGTCCTTAAACAGGCTCCGCACCCAGGTTGGCCGCTGCAGACTTAATATGTGCAAATGGGGATTCAGGGACCCTAACTTAACGTAGTGCGCTGCAGTGATCCCGCGCAGTCGATACAGCACTTGCTGGTGTGCCCTTTGTGCCCGAACCCCTGCACGATGGAGGACCTAGTGACCGCCTCACCTAATGCTATTGTTGTGGCCGAGCACCTGTCCAACGTACTATAAATTGAAACGCATAACTTTTGACACGCTAACAAGAAGAAGATTACTAGTATATGTCGAGGTTTTTCAAATTTTTAATTTATGCTTGTAGACGATGAAAACCCATTATGAAACAATGAAAACAATCAACGACTCAGCCAACGAGCAAGCTGTCACAGCAGGATACTGGGCGTATCTAAACAGGTATCGCGCATTAAGCGATCATTGGTATTGGGCCTTTACTTCATGGAGCAAAGCCCGGGAGTATCACGAGGATGCTCTGTCAGTAGCCAAGAGGGAGTTCTTTCAAAGGCGCCGCAGGGAAAACTATTATAGTGAATATGACAGTTACCTGGCTGATCTCATAGGGGTAAGTATAATCCTCTTTTTATAAATCGCACATAATCCGGTACATTAAATACACCTTTATTTCCCTCCTTTATTTATCAAGCTACCGTCCTTTAACGTTCTCGTAAAATCCATTCTATCCAAAGGTTGTCCGGAAGAGATCGCTTTCAGCGATAAGACCACCAATTGTACTATCGCAAGTCTATTTATATGCTTTAAATATGATTTGTTAATTTAAGTATGGTATACAGTAAAGCTTTTTCTATCTAGGTATATATCTATACATATAGGAATCGATTTAAAAGAAAAAAATATAAATGTAATAAAATACATTTATTTCAAGCAATTATGTAACTTGTATAAGGAAGAACACAACACAAAAAGTACCTGCTTACATTAAACAGTGTTTTTGAGAATATGCCTGTGACAGCAATGTCTGGTGTACGGGCAGTCATCTCTGCCGGCTTTCATTGCCAAGACGGTGTTGGAGCTGGCTCGCAGCCTGCGCACTAGAAACGCGCCTCGCTTGCGCATGACGTTGTGATGTCAGTCGACCCGCGCCGCCGCGAACACTCTCGATGCGCTGCAGTAGCGGGGCAGCCCCAGCATCACCCTGAGTGCATTGTTATACAGAATGCGGAGTGCCCTGTACGTCGCCTGCGCATACTTCGCCTATAGGCTGCACGAGATTATGCATCGATCTGTAAAACGGATTGGTGAATATCACCAGTGCTATGGCAGAAAATAACCATAAAGCGATGTGTTTACTATGCAACAAATGAATGGATACATTTGCGAGGCCGACTTCGAATCGCATCGACCGAGGCGTTGATCACTAATGGTCGCCCAAGATAAGCTGCTTGCCGCCAGTCACTTTACCAAGAACGAAACACGGTGTATGTGGCTGAGGCAACATCGCTAGGAGATAACCACTTTTTTTTTTCTTTTTTTTTCAGAAATGCGAATGGTACTTCAAAAACAGTTAAAGAGCGAAGATAAAATTTGCCGATACTGTTTGGCCCTACGGAACGTGCTTTCCTGATAAATTTATTTTGTAATAAATACATTATAAAAATATTTCTTGATTTTTTTATATGCTTTCAATTCGTTCATAACATCTTTGATATTGATTTAAGTGTTACACAGACATGATTGGTGTAAATTCTAATATTAGTAAACACAGCATTGAATGTGCACTAAAATTTTAATTGGGCGATTTTGCTTTTGTATGCATAAATGTCAGTTAATCCCGAGAATGCGCGAGAATTCTCTGCTGACCTGTTATTTGGCTCATAAGTATCTAGCAGCACGTTACACAATTAACATAAAGTTCATTTTTATTTCGTTAAAAAAAATCGCTTCCATACTGTTCCGCGGCACTGACGTAGATTTGCAAATCATAGGTGTGCGTGGTTTGTCAATTAAACGTAGCCTTATGTCTCAATTCAGGTCATAAATCTATCTATAAACTAAATTAAATCGAAATCGGTTTAGCCGTTACGATGTCAAAGCGTAACAAACAAACAAATATATAAACAAACTTACTCTCGCATTTATAATATTAGTATGAATGAACGAACACACTTTATTGTACACCACAAAAGAAACAAACATAAAAATAAAAATTCACAAAGCAACAAGTACAATGGGCGGCTTTATCGCTTAGAAGCGATTTCTTCCCGATAACCTTTGGATGGAGAGGATTTTTGTAATGTGATTGCTTATGAATAACGCCGCTAATGCAACTTAGTATAAACGTATAACTTAGTATATGTTTTATATTTTGTATCTGTATTACACATTACATTAATGTAATGGTTGTTTACATTAATGCAGAGAAAAAGTAGGATTTGACGATACCTATGTCATTATGTGTCATAGCATTTTATAAATTGTTCTGCTTATGTAATCTTTGAAGTACCCGCATCGGCACATCGTACAGCTAAATGACAGGCTTTTGTACGCCATTAGTTGCATTCCAACACCATTATTTTAGATATGGTACGAGTAGGTGTGCGTAAAATTTGCGCAGCTAAATTCCAACATGATTTAGCCTAACAAGAGTCGCATAATTTAATATTTATGGCAATGCAATGTGAATACTCTCACGTTATGGTCTCAAACTTTAAGCTTTGTTTTTTCAAAACATTACCTTTAACTACGTCATGTATACTTACACTATTTCACTTAGGAGGTAAAACCAATTTCTATTTGGTACAAAAAGCCACTTACAAACAATTCCGTAAAATATAAAGTTAAAACAACACTGCAAACAGCCAGCACCTAGACAACACAAAAAGGAAGAAGCCCAGGCAATTTCTGAACAAACACAAATACAAGAACAAATTGGAGAGTCGCGTGGCGGAGACCGCAAACGCTAAGCGCACCTTTTTGCTTATCACTCGCTAAAATAAGCTCAAATTCTGTTCTGATGCTTCCCGCGGGATGGGAGATAACTAGAATACAGGAAGTATCAAGTAATCCCGGAATAAGAACAAAGTTTGCACCAGCGGAAAATATTCCTACTTGCCACTTGATGAAGAAAGTTTGTATATAGGACCGTCTTAATTCTCTGTAGATCTTCTGCATATAGCTTATAATATTTTATGTTCCCAATTAATGGGGAATCGTTTTTGTTAAACCTTCGTCACTATTATTTGATTACAGATACCAATTGTGTAATCAAAAAACCAAACGCAAATTCTCGTTAGACAAACATCGAGCTGGGAGTCTCCTGCAACGGTAAAAGTAACAATAATATTAAATTAAAAATCCAAAAGCGTTGTCCGTCGAGCGCAACACGAGACCTGAAAGAGAAATGCATCCTTTCTAATTGCATTTCTCGGAGAAAAATGGCGTACATTTCTTTGTAGGTGCCGTAGAGGGTGCAAGATCGCGTCGGTGGTCGAATTGACATTGAGCGATTGACGCCGCCGCTGCGAGAGCCCCGGCCAGTCATGAGTTATAGACGGCCTGCCCGAGTGTGTTAGATACCTCTCTGCATGCTTTCGAGGACATTTTTAGAGAATCATTCAACCTTATACGATAATACTTGATCTGAATAGGAAAAACATCTATTTCAATTGCTCGCAAGCCTGCAACCCAGAAAACAATAATAGATAACAGAATAGAATAGAACACAATTCTCTTTATTGCACACCAACAAAATTAAAAATACAATAAAAATACACGAAAATGAAGGTAAGTACAATGGGCGGTCTTATCGCTAAAAACGATCTCTTCCAGACAACCGTGATAATGTGTGATATTTCCAGAAGATAATGTGTATTGTTCATCTAGCAAAATTCGTTAGCCCGATATAGGTACGATTACTACGAATAACTCTAATTATACACGAGACGCATTTATTTGGAGCAGGGAAGGAGTCCCGTTTGAAACAGAATCCACACGACCCAGCTCACGCAATGAAGGCTACATTCGAGGGGAGGGACCTCTAACAAGGTGTCAGCTACCTGATACTATTGTGTGATATCCTAAAGGACGAATATTCGCCTCCTAATAAACGGTACATCGGTAAACCCTCGGGCTCAAACGACCACGCACCGAAAGGGACCTATTTATTCAATGGTACCATTGTAAATTATTAGATTGTATTTTATCATTTACCTATCATGAATCAAACACGAATTCGATGCGAACTAGCTCTCATTGTTTAAATGAATTATTAATCCGTGATACCCGTGTACGAACTACGAACACACATTGTATTTCGGGCACGTATGAAATTACAACCTCAATAACGCCAGAATAACGACGGTGGGGGATACAAAAAATACCTGTAACAGCGACCGTTGAAAACTCTGCAACTGGAACGAAACGATACATGAATGTGTATACGATACAAATGCAGTCATCAAATTTTATGATCAGGTGTTCGAATAGCGAACTGTACATCGAATCTTTGAATTCTGAAACGTTAAGCGAATCAGTGATGGCTTTATAAGCTAAGTATCGCGAATAGGACTTGGAATCGCGTAAATGCATTTACAACAGACTCGCGTCCCATCTTAATAGCTTTAATAGATATAATTCACTATAAGGACTCCTCCGATTTCTATATTCGTACTAATATAGGGAAGCTTACGTTGCGGGAAGCCTTTCGAAAGTGAACGCTAAAAGAGTGACAATGTTTCTGTATTATAAAGCAGGTATATAAGTACGAGTATTCTATCAGTTATAGAAGGTTCCCATAGTATAATGTTACGCCGAGGCTGTTAAACAATGAGTAATAATCGAACCTTCTCGAACGCTTTTGTCTTGCTGTGTTATTGTTGCTATTGTTTGTGGTTTCGCAGAATGGGGAGTGGCCATTGTGTCGAGGGACCGACCCTTTCCTGGAAGGATCGACATCGTTCTCGAACAATCGAAATGTGAGCGATATAAATAGGCCGGAGAGATGGCCGGACAGTCAGTCAGTGTCAGTCTCAGTGAGTTAGTCTCAGCGAGGCCCTGGAGGACTGACGTGGGAAGGGTCTCGTGTGAACAGTACCTAGTTGCTCCCGAGTCAGTCTGGATTAAGCTATACGTGCGATCATTTCGGTGACTTTAAGTGCTGCAACAGTGATATGAATTAGTGTGTTGTGTTACGTGTGTCCAAGTTCGTGTATTCATCGTTTAGTGCTGAATAAACGTGTTATTTTGGTCAGACCGATTCCCATTATTTTATCCCGAACCCTCAGCTCGTAACAATAAGCTTTGCTTAGTTTGGGGCTAGATAGCGACGTGTGAAACATCCAGCATATTTTTTTATTATTGTGATAAAATAGTACGAAATGCTGCAATGTCGAACACAGAGAGGTAACCAACCACTAATTTTTGGATGCCGGAACAAAATTGACACAAACGCAATAACGATATTTAAATCCTTACTATATTGCATTTATTTACTTGTATTTTGTCACAATGAAATATATGTGTACAATGAGTACCTGCCTACTTACTTACCATAATATTATTCAGTTAAGTAAATATCAATTAATATTTTAAATTTTAACCAGTAAATTGATGATGAATAATAAAACGATAAGCGGATGTGAACGAAGTTAAATCATAAGAGATAGAAAACGCTTTATTGTACACCACACTTAAATTATCAGCAATATAAAACAAATAACTAGGCACGCGGATATACAAGTGGTGGTATTATCGATAAAATCGATCTCTTCCAGACAACCTTTGGACTGACATACTTAAGATTAATAAATTACGGCATCTGTATGATAAAAGCCTGGTATAAATTAAATACGTATAATGCCAAAATGAAAAAGAAACGTTATAAAATAAAAACTTAATTCGTACAGTCACATTTGCTGGTAAGATTATTACAATTTTTTTTTGTATAAATAGCTTTGCATGAAATATTTCAAAATATATTAGGCCGGGAGATGGTGACACAAAATGTCAGGTCATTTGTACCAGGATGGCGACCCTTCAGGGGTTTAATTACGTAATGACAAAAAGGAAAATGATGGTCTTAGGGCTGGTACTGGCGGCCCAGTCGCGTGGGTGTTAATCGAACGTGTCGGATAAATTACGAAAGTAAAACGATTTGTTTCACAAAACTTCTTGTGTTTTCCGATAGTCGATAATAAAGAAGTAGGCGGTAGCGTAATGCCATACTTCTCTGGTGTGACTTACATTACAGCCCGCCATACCGACGAGAACACGTTAATTTTTAAAAAACAATTTAACCATTTGTAGCAGGCTAATTTTTGCACACCTAATCATCGTCGAATAACTGTAACAAATGATTTTACGTATTGTTCAGTTGTATTTTGTAAACGTGTTATTCTACATTTTTCAACATAAAATAGACGATTTGTATGCCTTACCTTTTTTTAAAATCAATCCCAAGATCACAGGTAAATACTCCAGCTCACAAGTTTATTAAAAACACAAAAGTGTAGCCGAAATCGATTGACTGCAACAAACTCAAATTCCGAACACTACAGCGCACTTATCACTGGAAATTACGAAGAGATCATTATCGACCAATCCAGGCGTGAAAATCCAAATCACCTTTGATCGTACTCCCGACCGGACGTGGTCATGCTCGATGCGATGCGACCAAACCGCGAAACGAACGATTATACAGTCACTACAAAACATGCACTGAAAACAAACGAACCCGGCAACCGTGCTAATAAGATAACGCTAAATACAGACTACATGCAAAGGCCTTTGTGGCAGTGAAAGTGAGCGGTCGGGCACTACGGTCAGACTCTCGATTTCGCATGCCTCGAGGTCTCGGCTGTTGTGGCACCGCTATGTGTGATTGTCATAATAATTGGTCAATTACGAAATACACCTCTCCGCATAATACTGACCGGTTCAATAAGATTTTTCGAACGGACGTGGTATAATCAAGCACGTTTTATGCTTAGTTTGTGTTTGCACACGTGCATGCGTTCGGTGGCCGGTGAGATCACGTGCGAATCTGCTGATAGACGTTAAACTTGTGCAGATTTAGAAATTTCAGAAACAACTAGGAAGTAATTTTACTTCCACTGAAAAAAACAGAATCGTCGCGTCGACAGATGTAAATTATATCACGTTTAGCAAAATTATGCAAACTTTATGTGTAGGTCGCAACATCGCGATTTCGATTATGCAAAATTTCGCAACGGAATGTATAAGAGAACGCAAGTTTTGCGCACATATTTGCATGTAGTAGTGTAGCTACAGACCTCTGCGAATCTGGAAACCAGATACGGACTATTACGGACTATTTGTAGCAAATAAAGGCATTCCTAGGATACCGCTGCTTGGGCAGATCGGAGCTCCAATGCCGTATTATGTTTATGCTCCTTTCCGTGTAATTTGATTTGGATTTTAACATACATTTTAGGTAGAGCAACCTATTCGTTTATGACATACAATCGATCTGTTAAGAATTCAAATAAGAAGCATTTCTTAGAATGCTTTAACATTTTTAAGAAAGAATTTCTAAGAAGAAATCCTATAGATTGTATAGGATTTCTTCTTAGTGACAAGAATTACTTTTAAATAAGATATATTAAAATAGACAGTAATGCCTATTTTACGGGCGCTCCCACAGATAATATGTTGAAAATGCAAGAATCAAACCAGATGTCTGCCACACATTGAAAACATTCAAGCTTTAGACTTTTCCTATTCGAATTGACTTTCTATTTTATTGTGTTGGCGCTAACGCGACATTGATGGCGGCACTTATTGCACTTCGATACTTTTTATTCGTGGCCGGTGTCCGTTGGAATTGGCCACGAGTGGAATCGACCAAATTGAACCAACGGCAGCTCCAATTCCGAGATCCGTCGTAATAAGATAAAAGGATAATATCTTACGTACCTGGAACAAGGAAAAACTAATTTAGCACAAGCTTTCTTTTGAGAGAACTCCGCGAGAGACAATTTAAAATGTTAGCTTAATACAAATTGAGAATTTTGTGGTATCGATCAAATTGAGGTCATTGAATTCGCAAATGGCTCTAGCTAGAAAGCGGAAATGCCGGTGGAAACTACAAACGGCACAATTATCGTAAATAAATGCAAATCACAAGCACTAGTAATTTAATCTAAGCAAACAAATCAACGGAGAACGAGCGTTGTATTCAAATGATTCGAGTAAATAGCCCGAACGTCCGTAGTTGACAGCGGCACAGGAACAACCGGGGCCATTCGGGAAAAAGGCCTAAAGAATAATTAGCACGTACGGAATTTTCATACCGGCAAAAACAGTACAAGTCTATGATAGTGATACAACTCAATTCCATTTGACGATAAACGCCCGCAGGCAGGCATGTTTTCGACTGGTAAGATTGCATGCATTCGAGCAACATTGAGTTTAAAACCAGTTCGATAAAGATCATTTTGCATTGGAACTCTATTCGGAGTGATATTCCCGGACACACGGGAATATGACGAGGTTGATGCTTTTAATCGAAAAACAAACGAAGCATAAATAGCTCGTAAAAAGAGTGTCGAATGAACAAGGCCGGGTCAACGATCTACTAAAGCGGCGGAATACCTACTTGTAATTTTTGTACAAAAAACAGAATAGATAAGTTTGACAGCTATTGTCCTGCGTCCGGTGCTTTGGAGAAAAATTTAATCAACTATAAAATACAGTTAGGTCTTTATTTCAGAAAAAATCCGTAGAAAATAAAGGATTTTAAGAGCAAAGTTCTCAAGACTGTTGAAAACTGGAGCTTTTCAAAAGCACAGACAATTACGAGGTCGATTTAATGAATAAGTTTTGAAATATAATTGTTTGTCTTCAGAATATAGCGTTTATACTGAAAACAATAGCGAGAACTACCTAAGAACTGAGAACATTATATTCGATCAAAGTAGACCCCTGCATTACCGAGGATCGGTAAAGTGATATTAAATTAAGGTATAATTGACCAAACTTCAATACGAAACCATACGTTATCACGGTTTATATTTGAGATTGGGTGGACCTCAAAATATCGAACAATCAAAATTCAATTTGGGACATTAGGTAGCTCTGTCTATTTTACCTGTGTCTAAAGCGAGCACAAATGATAAAGGTATAAGTATCGCACACATTTAGCCAATTTTAGTTCCAGTTTTCCGGAAAGCATAGAAGCTAATAGAAGCCTATAATCAGTAGAGGGCTGGAAAGCGCAGCGTAGGACGGCCCCCACTAGATGGAAAGATGACCTGATAAAGGTTGCTGGGAGCCATGGGGTACAAGCCGCACAAGATCGGTCGCTCTGGAAATCTATGGGGGAGGCCAATGTATAAATTCAGCAGTGGACGTCCTTTGGCTGATATGATGATGATGATGAATCAGCAGTGGTATATGTGATTCTAAGTTATGGATATAGTTAGTCTTTCGTAGTAGGTAAGAAGACCTAATTCGTGCATCACTTGGCAATCTAAGCACTTTACTTAGAAAGAAAGAAAGACAGCTGCTTTATACAGATAAGACTAAAAACAATACAATAAGTAGGTAGAGAGAAACATACAACAAACAGTATACAAAAAAAGACTAGTCAAGTACGAGTGGGGCTGGTGCACCGACAGCACCGTACCTACCTATTTATGTTAATTTTGCAAAGCCATCTAGTGGTGACAGAAACCAAGTAAACTTTTAAGGCAGATTTCTAAAATATGTTATATAATATAATTTTATTATAGAAATTTCGTTTTATTTTCCTGTATTTTTGTAAATATTTCTAACAATCATATTAATTTCAGATTTTTCGCTTTGCAAACTTCAGATATACGGTATTTTTCAGCTTACGACTAACGCTACATGTCATAAAAATCGAAAAAATTGTTTTGGAATGTGTAAACTAAGCTGTTTTACCTAGTCCCTATTTTGAAATTTACTCCTACCATTTTAGCTCCTTTGGTAATAAAAATAAAAATATTTATTAATATTTTTGAGTTAATAATTTCAATTGAGGTGTCTAGTATTACGTATACCAAATTTCAAGTCTATAGCTTCAGTATGTTGAAACAATCTGGTATGATAGACGGACAAAGTCGCACCATACGGTTCCGTTTTTACTTTCTTAGTTAGGTACCCTAATAACATACGAGAATACAGTTAGGTAGGTAAGCCAAGAAGTATCATCTGTCCAACTGTCGTGTACGTACCAGTCCATTTCAATGAGACACATCGCGTTTTTGGACGTGAGCGTGACTCTTACGAGTACTTCTCGAACCAAGATGGTGTCTTACGGACCTCCAGTCAAGCGTTCTTTTAGTTTTTAGTAAGTGACAATTTCTAACCAATTTTATCTTAGAGAGTTTGAAATTTTTAACGTTATTATTTTTTATCTTAGTATTTCGCACGCCTCGATGAGGCAGAATGTAAATGAATCGTATTTTATAACTGAGATACGAACATGCGAATTATGATTGTAAATAACTATAATTTCGGTGATAGTGATATAAATTAAAATTTATGATTATTTCATAAAAATCTATAACGTTCATTAAAGATACAATTTTGTTATTGACATTTTATGTTCACTAACTTGCGTCGCAAAAGTCTCCATCCATTTGAATACAAATGAATACAAAATGTCTCCAATCAGAAATGTAAATTTTTACTCAACCACAAACATGTTCTACCAATTTGTCTATCGATTTATTTGTACATTCAAAATGTTTACATTGCTGCGGTTTCGACATATCGAACTGAAATCCTTTTTCGCATTGGTGCTTCATCATGTGGTCAGATCAAACGCGTATCATGACGAGCTATGACCCTTTTACACTAACTAAAATATACATTAAATATTGAGCGTCACTGAACTATCCATGCGAACGATATTTCAAGTACTTTTACTAACCTTCCATCAAATCACATTTAATAAAATTAACACATTCCATAAATCGAAACATTATTTTGTAAGCCCTTATAGCTTCTGAAAAAGATTAAATTAGTCGAGTTAGAACAGAAGTGACGAAAAATATGTATTCATTTCTGGATCCAGAAATTAAAAGCAAATTTTTGTAGTATTTTCTTCTTACTGTCTTAAAAAAAAACATTGTCTGAACTTAAAAAAATAGTTTTCACGCGTATTTCAATACGCTTAACATAAAACCCCCGTAGACTAGATAACTCAATAGCAATATTCAAATTCTCATTTATGTCGTGACCCTGTAAATGTATCAAATGTGGAGTTTATGAACATCAAATTGAATTAGAACCGCAATCTAACTAGTCCAACTCCAAACTGATCACAAGTTAGTGCAGGGTTACTCATTCAAAGCGAGTTCCTTTTGCGATGACACAATCTAAGAAATTCACCTAAGTTAGTATTGTCAATCCACCTGAATCGAATCTATAAACGGATTTGAACTTGTAAATTTGTTTTACGAAATCCTGTACAACAAAGACTTGCAACCGATTTTTTTACAGAAAATTTGTTGGCACCTGAACTGACGAGACTGGGCCTCTTTTAGTGACAAGAAAGGAAGAGACCGAAAGACGAGCATAAGTACGCACGAATATAAAAAATACATACGTTTAGAAATTACTGAAATAATTTCGAATGATATGTATTGTTCTACCGACGATTTGCAATTTCGAGAATGTAAGAAACAACGAATTGTAAATTCGCCATACGTTTCGACTTTGATACATTGATGCCGAATTTACATACAACCGTCGCTTTGCTACAGATATGATGAGACAATATCCGGGCGAACGTCCAGATTTCCTTGCCAATACATGAATCAAACGCTTACCAGTTGGACGTACAAGATTATTCGAGGAGAACCATTACCGTAATCGTGATGCGACAAATTATGCTTGAATTGCTTCGTGTAACACAATTTGGAATTAATAGTAACATTTATAACTGAGTTGTTAGTCTCAGCTAAAATGCGTCTGTAAGCATTTAAAAGGTGTTTAGCGTTCTTACTTATCCTTCATTAACCAGTACCTATTCTACGTATACTTCATCTTTTATATTGCTATATTTTATTCTTCGGCTTCTGTGTGTCGTAACTTCTTCCCGTGAGATTTATTAAAGTGAAACTTTTATTACATCGTCTCAAACTTTTTCGTCTGTGTGTTGCATGTCGCGTGACGGTCGGCCGCGGAGTAAGGATAAATGAAAGGCGCTCGTCACAGCAGCCGAGGCCAATATGGCGGCGCCTATAGTACGCATCAGCTGACCGTGTAGTGTATAGACTATTACTCATTTATGCCCCCGAAAATTTTTAGTGAAATGTCTATAATGTGAAACAAAGTTTCACTTTTACCATGGTTTCATAAAACCACATAATCCTTTTTTCTTAGTACTTACAAAATTGTGGTTTCACTTTTCACAACGGTTAATTGGAAAAAAATGCTTTTAAAAACGAGGGCTTTTCGATTAAAAAAAAACTAGTTCCAACTAGCGTAATAGATGGCGCTTTCTGGATATACCATATTTTTCTGGCAAAAAATATGGTTTATATGTCAAAATCTCAAAGGCACAATATCAAAATTTGTCTAAAACAATTTCACTTCGTCAGCCAAACCAATACAAATGTTTTTTTTTTTTGATCGAGCGAAGCTAGATCTCCAAATCAACTTGGGCAAATCGGTGTTGTATGTGGTATGTTAAGTATGTATGTATGTATATTTGTATGTCTGAGGATAACTTTCGAAGCGTTTATCCGATCATCGTGAAGTTTGATACATAGGTAGGTAGTGATGGCACAATTTTAGTGTGACTAAATGAGCTTAAAATGTTGGGCGGTTAAAATAAGGGGGGTTGTTGAGATATTGGGGTTCAAGAGGGGTAAAAAAAATGAAAATTAGACTATTAGGTCAAGTGGGACGTCAAATGGTCTTCATTAGTACATTTCAACCCCGTTTTTATTTTTAGTTTAGTCGTTGTAGTTTTTGAGTTATTAGCCACAATAAAAACAAAACTTTGACAAAATTTACAGGGTATACCAGTGACCCCACAATACTGAAATTTGGTATTCATGTAGCTTGTACACTTGTACTAACCCATTTGACATGTTTAATTAAGTTTTTTATTTTTACCAACAAATATGGATCTTTGGCATCTGAAGTAAATAAATGAATGAATGTAGCTTTAGTGACACAAATATAGGGAAAAGTCTGAAATTCAGAATAACTGCAACTCCTACCGCAAAAAAGAGTAACCAAAGAATATGAACCCCTGTTACCTCTAATTTGAATGAAACTGTAGGTCAAGTTATTTGGTTATGAATTTCGTGGCACTAATTTATTAGTCAAAGATTAAGGCCGGCATGCACAGAGATCACTAAACGTATTTAGCAACTAAACATGTAAAAAATTTGACGTATTTGTATGATTTGACAACTCCTTAAATCATATTTAGCCACTAAATACGTTTAGGCATCGTTGTGTAAGTCGCCCTAAGAATAATATTTATTTTGTTTTTTGGGAGATTCGCGAGATCTCAGTTCGGGACGAACCAGTAGTTATTTCATGTTTCTCGGAAAATAATGATAACACATTGACAATGACCATTTACTTTCCTTTGATAATTAGCGTATAACAGAGCAACACCATCTGTTAGCAGTCAAAATAACATGGCCGTGAAAACCCCTCAATAAGTTCGCCTATGTATAGATTCATTTATTTTGTGCGATAATATGTTTTATATATTATCTATTAGAATAGAATAGAATAGAATAGAATAATCATTTATTTGGCACACACAAAATAACACATGAAACAATAATAAGGAACAGTTGAATCCATTAAGACAGTTCGACTCATGTGTCTGCGTACAAAAATGGCGTTCAGCTCAGCATAATGTTGGATGTTGTGCATCCAACGCTGATTTTCAGCTGAAACCGGGAGCAAAAGGTAGTGCAGCAGCGACGAATTAAAATAAGAATAAATAAAGACGTGAATAAATTAATGTCAATATATTTATAATCTTTTAGCATTTCCGTAAGTTAGAAGACCCGGGCCCAATTCTGCTAATTTATAAGAAAAACTATTATAGAGCCATACCATTATCAAACGATTATGATTGTTATTCATGTAATAAGCTAACAAATGTTCAATGGGGTTGTGATAGCAACGGCGGTTATTGAAAAAAGATTGTGTTAGTAGAATACCAAAAGGTATCTATAGTGGTGATTTTTCGACGATACCATTGTCATAGTGAAGCGATTGGTTTAGTAGAATTGGGGCCCAGATCTAAGGAAGTCATTGTCACTAGCTTCCGACAATCGGTAATATTAATAGATACTTATCTATAATAGTTTTCCTTCATTAGGTAATTCCGGATGTTATGTCAACATGAAACACTGTAATCTCCGAAGGTTACCGTCAAATTACGCAACTAGATTAGGACGATGTTGTCTTATAACGGTGTAACTGAATAAATAATATGATAAATTCGTTGGTTGCTGTAATTTCTCATGTTTGCATTTCCTAAAACCCTCACATTATTTTAGTCCATCGAGCCGAAGTAATACTATAAGCAAAATTTTGTTTAGTGACCAAAATAATGGATGCTTTAATATTTTATAATAAGGTTAATATATACACAAAAGTGAGCACAAGTCCTTGCTTGAAGTGTAGCATTTCAATTGGCCTTTCTCTATGCTTTAACTGTAAGCGATACCCTGCCATTTAACATATTTCAAAGTAGTGACAGGAAGTCAGATACAATTTATTTCACAATATTTTACGATTGGATAGTATTTCAGAATCAAAATATTTAATTTATTGAAATCTTTAAGATTATTTTAAGATGATTTCGTAAATCGTAAAGTTTTATCCGTTTCGTGGTCGTTACCGGAAAAATGTATAATCATATTCATTCGAGTAACACGTTAAATCCTTGCACCATACTGTTTATTTGATATAAACAGGTCAATTCCCATAATTAAATACAAAATACAGTCAAAATGAAGTTTCGATCCTAAAGTCAATGCAACGTTTGAAGTAAGTGAAAGGTGATGCTGCCTCTTAAAATCTTAATGCCACCGAAAGAAGGCTGAATTTCAAATCTCTGACCGAACGCAGGTTCACCAAGAAAGAATCAGTAACATAACAAACAAGTAGATTAGTTATAACTAAGTTCATACAACGCCGCCATAGGAATTACCAATTCGATAAAGCAAACACACGCAACTCAAACGAACTACAGTTGGGGTTCGTTGGGGGTTGTTCGCTTTGCTGGCGATAAGCGGTGCCTTTAGTTTGATTATGCAGATTAGGAACTGCAGTAGGTGGCAAGAGTTGAATTGAACTCGTTGACTTCGCTGGTTTAATGTAGAGCTCCACTAATTCACTCTATATTGGGTATGTAGTGTTTATAATATATGTACTTGTGGGCTAACAATTAGAGTAGATTCGAATGGTAAGTTCTCGTGTTTTTAGATAACTAAACAGTGTTGGTGTTTATTTATTAAAATTGACGTTAATATTAAATGTCATCGAAAACGGTCCCACAGGCAAAATTCTGTACTGATTAGGATTACCTACATTGAAATAAAATAAAAATATTGCCCGCAACAAATCGAGCAGAATATATCAGAAAATATGTTAGCAATTGAAATGGGCACAATTTACGCGGGCCATCCTCCGGTTCCAAAAATTTATTCCTTACGTTCATTGTCTACAATCAGACCATTTTACTGATTCAAGATCTTGCCAAATCGCTACTCGAAGTCGCCGGAAATGGGACCGTCCCCTAAATCACTTAAAGTGATTTTCCTATCGATTGCACAGTATAACGGGTACACTCGTTAAATAAGACGGATGTAGGTCGCTTGGACGCAGTTGATTACTTAAGCCTAATGGATAGTACGGGTAATTGTAAAGTAATTGCGATTTTACGGAGACCTTCAGCATATGTGATCTTTACATGTAACATTTTTATCAAAAAGGGTATTTTATCTAGTGTGCTAGGCTACACCGTACCCAGATCCCACATAGCGCGCCAGTGACGATGGAAGTCTCGATGGATACCTAAATGTAATTGAATGACTCTGAACGTAGCCTGCGGCTAAAGATTTACGGTAGCTAATGTAGATAATCGGAGCCAGTAGTAGGTAATAACATGTCAGAAGCCCGGATGTACACTACTTGTACACTACAGATGACGGACAATCCTCACAAACAAGCAATGTCGGCTCAACCTATTCCTTTGATGGAGGGTATAATGCCACTCACTAACCTATCTACTAATCTTTAGATTTGCAGGAATAAGTTCAAACACAAATGTTATAAAGTATAGAACAAGGTTGCCTTCAGGTCAAGTTGTAGTTGTAAAGCCGAAGCATCTGCCAAGTTCGTCAATTAAGTTCGTGAAAAAATTGCACGGTCCGCATCCGTTTTTATCGTCTGCTTGGAAAATAAGTTAAAAAGATTCAAAAACCAATTTAAGAAGTTCCACGATAAAATTAAGCTCGCAAAAAGTCAGTTGTCCAACTTTCCATTAGTCAGCCTTAAATGAAGTTAGCAAGTTTTGACGGCACATTTTACTTAGCGTGTACCTACTAGTTTTGAGTTTACTCTCAGTTGCAAAGTTGAGGAATGACACTTGCATAATGCGAAGTTGCAGGCAACATTTTACAAGGTATACAAGGCAAGACAACGTAATGCATTGTGCTGGGGGCTTGGAGAAAGGGGAAATTTACTGAATAAGTTACAACAGTTTTATGAAACTTCTCATCAAAACATTTCATACCAAACTAGTGAAACCAAATAATACATAAAGCTGTATTTGAATAAATATTTTGTTAAAAAAAACTTTTTCAATACAAGCTTTTATAAAATTCAGAATCAGAACCGCAAGCAGATTCAAATGAGTACTGGTACACTTGTAGCCCACTCCAATCTATTCGGAAGTTCCGTTGTCTAGCATCCGTCTCCATCGCCCACCTCCATCCCTACCATATTATTGCATAGTCATCAAAGTTATTCCAAATTTAAATGCATAAACAAAATTTCGTGTGTTGACCGTTGAGGAGTTCCTCCTTGGAAGCCAACCCTGAGTGCAGCAGCCATGTCATGGTGGAACTTTTAACTATCATAATTAAATGCGTATACATAATTTCGTGTCTCTGATGCTGACCTTTGAGGCTTTCCTTCGTCTGGAGCCAATCCAGGGTGTAGAATCAGGTCATGCATACCTAAAAACTGCATTGTCATTGGAACTGAATCAACATATCAAATTTCAACTCCGTAGGATAAGAGGAAGTGGTCTAACAAACAAACATTGCAAGTTAAATAAAAGCTTCTAAAAAATAGTTTGTTTTGTTCAATTTGGTGTGATATATGCAGTACTTTTTGCTTGTTGTTTCTCAACTTTTAGGATCCAAAGGGTACCGCCTAACATAAATGTTATTCATCATCATCGTATCCGCCTCAGGATGACCACTGCTGAACATAGGTCTCTCCCATAGATTTCCAGAGCGACCGATCTTGTCCAGCCTGCACCCAACGGCTCCCAGCCACCTTTAACAGGTCGTTTTTCCATCTAGTGGTACGCTGCGCTTTTCAGTGCATGGTCGCCACTCGAGAACCTTTCTGCCCCGACGGTCGTCAGATCTTGCCTTACCTAATAATAAAATGATAAAACGAACCTATAAAATTGCCAAACACAAGTCACATAAATAGAGTCTCGCGACGCACATTCGCTTAATATTTTCAGTCAAACGGATTACTCTTTTCCTTGCTAGTGAAAATCTATTCCTTACGTTGCGTTGTTCAAGTAAATTGCCGATGAGCATTAGAGTAGCGTAGCGATCCTAGCCCGGCTACAAAAGATCGTTTAATGACTAGCGCTGACGGCTCTCAATCAGACTTTAATTGGGACTTGGCAGAGCACCTTTTACGAGCAGGACATTCGGCGATCCGATTACAGTGACGTCACCTCTCATCGGGAACCTTGGAATTGTGGGAATTGGATAAGTGAAGTTTGAATTAGTAGTTCAGCGGAAAGTGATCATCCCTGTTAGAGATCGATTCCGTCTTGCCAGGGAGAGTTCAACAGATCAAACGGGTTTCATGTTTCTAATTGTGTTAGGTATATAATTGAACTGGGTGGGTCACATGACTCGGGTTAGTAACTTATTATTGATGACCTCTGGGATGCGGCGGGCAAGTAGCCGACTGCGACGCAAAAGGTAGCGAATTTGTTCGCTGCTGCGGGACAAATCTTTCACTAATATGCAAATACACAGTTTTTCAGGATCTGAGTGTTGTGGTACAATAGTAGTTCCTGATATCCATGGCACAAGGATTCCTAGAGTGAGGTCAGGATTATGTATGTAACGTTTGGGCGTCACTCACACTGCAACTCTAAATCACTAAATATGTTTGTTTGTCCGCTTTTATAATATTAACGTATAATATTATTAATGGTATTATCAAAGAACATATCCCACTCGCAAGCTCCAAATCATCTGACTTCCCAATTTGGTTCACTCATTCACTGATAAGTATTTTTAGAAGAAAGCAAAGGGCGTGGATAAAATGGAAAAATTTCAAAATAATTCAGATTACCTTAGATTCTCAGAATATAGGTCCGTATTTTAAAAGCAAATGTGACAAATGCTACCAGGACTACATTTAGTCTGTTGAAGACAACATTTCTACGAACATTAAATACTTCTGTACTTTTATAGCTAACCGTAAAACTAAACCTGGTATTCCTTCCACTATGAAGTATCAAAATGACAACTCTAGCAATCCGTTATAAAATATGTATGTGAAATGTTTTCCGACTTTTTTAAATCCGTTTTTGAGCCCGCTTCACCCTCATTTCGCCACTGGGAGCTCCACTAAACACTTCAAATAATAACGTTTTGATTTTTGGTCTCAGCCTTGATGAAAACAAAGCTTTAAAAGAAATAAAACTTCTTGATCCATCTAAAGGCTCAAGTCCCGACAGAATTCTACCGATATTTCAAAAAAATACTGCAGCTAATGTATGTAAGCCCCTGTTTATTATATATAATAAATGCATCACCCATGGTGTATTCCCCATGTTCCCCTATATCAATCTTGTCCGCTTAGTCAAGCTTTTTGAACGACTAGTGCACAATCAAATCTATCCTGTTGTTCATAACAGCATTATACAAGAGCAACATGGCTTTGTTAAACGAAGATCTACTTCATCTAATTTAATATTATTTGTGAATACCTTATTTGAAAAGTTTGACAACCGTGTGCAAGTAGATGCTGTTTACACCGACTTCAAGAAGGCATTTGACAAGGTGGTCCGTGAAATGTTGCTGAACAAAATCACGTACAATGGTTTTCGTGGCAACTTACTGCGCTGGTTCTCATCATATATCACCAATAGAACTCAAAAAGTCGTTATAAAAGGTTATCAATCCAGTAACGTTCTCGTAACCTCCAGAGTTCCTCAAGGTTCCATTCTAGGCCCTCTCCTCTTCATCCTGTTCATAAATGATATCAATCAATGCTTCCTTAATTCCAACTTATTTTATACGCAGACGACCTTAAGGCCTATAAATCAATTCACAATTTTAATGACTGCTAACTGTTTCAAGAAGATCTAAACCGGCTTACTTCATATTGTACGAAGAACAAACTGCAACTCAATATTTCAAAATGTTCGCAATTGTCACCTGCCACACTAACTCGAGACTACGCGCCCCCATCCGACGTATGGTTGAGTCTTACAATAAGTCATTCAAGGCTGTAGACCTATTTGCATGCTCAACTTATCAATTTAAGAACTTAGTGCTATAATACTTTCAAAACACAACCTTCTGTCGCTTCTGTCTTAGCTTAATTCTGTTCTGTGTTTTTCCCTTAAATTAATTTATTTTTCCTATAAAATGTTTAATTTACCTTGTAATACATTATAAGTTTCTATATTACCAACACTACCTTTTTTTTCTAACCTGTACTGTCCCACTGCTGGGCAAAGGTCTCCCCCAATTCTTTCCACCCCTCTCGATCCCTAGCCAACTCTACCCAATCACTGTTGAAGACATCTAGGTCATCGCGCCAGCGTTTTCTCGGGCGACCGCGTCGTCTTCTGCCGTCTACGGGTATCCGTCCTGTGATTTCTTTTGCCCATCTATCAACACTACCTTACTTAATTATAATTTTGTCTTAACTAGTGGTTCGCCTGAACTGAGATCTCGCGAGTCTACCATAAAAACAAGAAAAATATTATTCGTAATCTTTGACTATCAAAATAGTGCCACGAAATAAAAACCAACATACTTGACCTACAGTTTCATTCAAATTACAGGTAACGGGAGTTACTGTTAATTGGTTAACCTTTTTTGGGGTAAAAATTGCAGTTATTCTAGATTTCAGACTTTTGCTTATATTTGTGATACATAAGCTACACGCATACCAAATTACAGCACTGTGGGGTCACTGGTGTACACTGTGAATTTTGTCAAAGTTCAGTTTTTATTATGGCTAGTAACTCAAAAACCACAAAAACTTTACTAAAAGTAAAAACGGGGTCGAAATGTACTAATGAAGACCTTTCATTTGACTTGTCATTTAACTTAATAGTCTCATTTTCATTTTTTTACCCCTCTTTAACCCCAATATCTCAACAACCCCCCAAAATTTTTAGCTCTTTGAGTCACACCAAAATTGTGCCATCATTACCTACGTATATACCAAATTTCAGGATGATCGGATAAACGCTTCGAAAGTTATCCTCGGACAAACAAACATACATACATACATACAACGCCGATTTGCCCAAGTTGATTTGGAGATCACGCTTCGCTCGATCAAATAGATATAAGGCCCTTCTGGCCCTCTAGTTGCATCTACTTTTTGACTCTGTCTTACCAATATGTGGATAAAGTAGTGGGTTACATTATTAATACTTCTATCACATGAATACTGTATCTTACCTAACTTTTATAGTGTAACTGTCCGAAATAAATCAAAATAAAAGGCCTTTAACCTACAATGGGATAATACAGACTGAATATAATAATAGCATGAGTTACTTTTAGTTTATTAGCTATAAAGTATACATTTAAAAGAACTTCTTACTAATTAAATATTCATAGTAATTCATCATAGATTTGCGGTATACTAAACGGCGCGGTTCCTCGTAATCACAGACAATTACTCGCCTACCTAATAATAAGTAACTTGTGGCTGAGATTTAACGAGAATTGTTACGTAACTAGCGAAGCGAAGTAGGTATAAACACTTTAATTACTTACCTAGATTTTTTATTTTTTATTCCGTTTGTGAGGAGAATAATTAACTAATTGTAAATACTAAACATTATAACAATCTCGACTGAAGTAAATTAATAGTTTTATTTATTTATTGAAACATTAACAAACAATACAATGTTACATACATTTAGCAGAGATCTTAACAAAGGAATAATCCACAATACAAGCTCACTAGCTCCCACCCTAGGTAAAACCTGTGTTGTGGGAGATAGTCTCTTTCGTCCTGTTTGAGAGTGTGAGTGTGTGTATGTGTATTTGTGTGTGTGGGTGTGGTGTGTGGTGTGTGGGTGTGTGTATGTAAGTGCGCGTGTGTACTTGATGTGTAGTGTGTACCTGTGGTAGTGAGAGAGAAGGAAAGCGATGTCTAGGGATCTATTTTACTAGTGCTAATTTTAGTTAAAGTTAGATAATTTAGTAAAAAGTAAAACTAATTTAAAGTTAGATGATTAGATCTAATATATTAGATCAATATACCTAATATGATTAGGTCTGTTCACGTGATTCTAATCCTGCATAGATATAGTCCTACATTTAGGTATTCTCATTTTACTAAGTATTTCTTGGTAACCAATAATATTATTCATTTATTGATCGAGCGATGCGAGATCTCCAAATCAACTTGGGCAAATCGACATTGTATGTATGTTTGTTTGTCCGAGGATAACTTTCGAAGCGTTGATCCGATCATCATAAAGTTTGGTAAATAGGAAGGTAGTATTGGCACAATCCTGGTGTGACTGAATGAGCTAAAAATATTGGCGGATTGTTGAGATATTGGGGTTCAAGAAGGGTAAAAAAATCAAAATGCCACTATTAGGTCATATGGGATGTTTAATAAAAGGTCTTCATTTGTACATTTCGACCCCGTTTTTATTTTTATTTTAATTCTTGTGGTTTTGTGTTTTGAGAAATTCACAGGGCACACCAGTGAACTCACAGTGCTGAAATTTGCTATTCGTGTAGCTTTAGTGACATAAATATACGGAACTGTTGAAATCCAGAACAACTGCAATTTCTACCCCTAAAAAGACAAACCAATTAACATGAACTCCCGTTAATCAAATTTGAATGAAACTGTAGGTCAAGTAATGTGGTTCTATTTCGTGGCACTATTTTATTAGTGAAAGATTATGAGTAATATTTTTTTTTGTTTTTTAGGAGACTCGCGAGATATCAGCTCGGGGCGAACTACTAGTTTATTTGAAGTGATAATATGTGGCCTTGTCTCTTTTAAGCTGTAGTTTAGTAACTTTCTCATTCTTAGCTGCTCAAAACCCAAGAAGCTCCCGACAATTATATTCGAACGGAATATCTACAAAACACCTACGCACAACTCAATTTGGTACAAAACATTGCCGAACATTCCACCGCAACCTACAACAACCAGGCCAAAAAAGTAATTTCCCCCCAAAGAAAACAATACCACCCCTCATCTAACGCGTAATCCAATACGGATAATGTCATGCAATTTCCTCAGGCCGCTCCACTAAGATGCCAAAATAAGATTAACTTAACCGTGGCTGCACACAACGGCTCCAATGACACGAGCAGAATCAATCTTCATACATTTCACCGTTGACTGAGTGATAATAGATCGCAAGAGCTGGCAATATTTCCTTACAATGGATCCAGTGTAATTGCTTCAGTAGAGTGCATTGTCGTAATACAATTGACGTCTATCGAACCCATTGTGTTCCCGTCTTGTATCGTTATTGAAGATGTAGCGACATAGGTTCCATCGAGGTTAGGCCAATTTAGATGCCTTTATTTTATCACTGAAGATTGATTTTATCAACCGGTTTTGCACAACGTGCTCCAGTGGATTTTATCTCTCTGAAAATGTATGTGGCACAAACAACAACGTGAAGAAACCAAGTCCAAACGGGCTTCAAGAACGAGCCTTCATTTATTCAGTACAGCGGTCATGCTTGATAAGTCTTGATGCAGAGAGAGCAGAATTGTCAGACACCATACATTTATCGGCCAAAATACTCTTTCTCAAAGACCGAGTAAAGAATAGGTACAGTTTCCATTAAACACATTACTCAGCGTGCTTGGAGTAGCTAAAGGAAACTTTTTCTATTTATCATGTTTCATGTGGTTATTCACTTACCGTCAGCAACCCCGCATGACGTTTCGCTCAGCTACTTAGAGGGAAGTTTGAGGGTAGTACGGCGCGTGCATACGAGAGTGCAGCCATTGTAATTCAGATCAGCACAATAAAGTTCCAGAGTTGCAGAGTGAATAACGCAGCGCTGCCATTGACACTCTAAACAAGTTCCGTCCTAAGTTACAAACAGCGCAGGAGAAATAGTATTTGAGTGTAGAAGTTTCACTCCGACTTTGCTAAAACACACGCTTGGATGAATCTGTGGCCGTACGTTCCACAGATTCATCCAAGCGATATCCAAATTTGAATTTAACATGCGTCAGCCAAATTTGATTTCAACAGTAATTAGGAACCATTTCATTCGTGAAAAATTGACCAGCACAAGCATGTTTACTATTTGAGCAATTTAGAGCTTGCTTCCGAGGCGTATAGAATCTAAAACCACGGCGATAGAACTCATTTTACAGTAAAATCTGATTTGGACTGAAACAGGCCTAGTTACAGTACTCCGCTCCACACTTGCCAAGTTATTTGGGCAACAACTTAAATGAGGACAATAAGTAACTAGCTAACTAATTGTTTGGAACTTGAAGGACGTAAACTTATGTCGAAACGGGTATTTCGTGAATGATAACATGTGTTATATGTAGATCTTGGGTTTATACCTATATTATTTAATTATATTATATATTATTTATTTTTTGTACGTTGGCGCGACGATCTGGATGGGTTCCATTCTGACTGGCAGGAGATTTCTGGAGAACGCAAGGAATGTAAGGAAATGGGGGAGACCTTTGCCCAGCAGTGGGACAGTATAGGTTATTATTATTATTATTTGGAGCCTGTACTGTCCCACTGCAGGGCAAAGGCATCCCTTCCTTCCTTCCACTCCACTCTATCGTACGCTTGCGTAGTCCAGTCTTCCATATACGAGTCGAGTTCGTCTTTCCATCGGCGTCGCGGTCAGTAGGCAAGTTAAAGTGGGACTGGGCGGGACACGTCTGCCGCATGCCGGAGGAGTTATGGGCAAAATCCACCACCGAGTGGATCCCAAAAGACAGAAAAGGACCACGTGGCAGTATAGGTTATTAAAAAAAAATTGTCATTTGCTTGGCTGAATTTTTTTTAGTTGCTCTTATTTATGGCATTTGTATGGCTTTGTGTCTTTAATGCGCATACTTTTTGTCTACTTGATGTTCGGAAACTTGAAAAGTCTTTTTGACGTAAGTCTGAGGCGAACATTTTAGTGCTAAATAGGTACGAGTACGTGTAGAAATTCCGACTTCATTTAAACGAAACTTTAGAGCAAATCCGCTGACGATGTTCATGCCAGAATTAATTAATATAAATAACATTTGTTATACCTAGGTTTTAAGACATTATCGAATCACTGTGTAACCAGCTTTTTGTATCTAATAATATATAATAAAATAATAAACTTTATTGCGAATTGTAAAAGTAATTCGTTGAAATATATAATCAAATGAAGATTGTAAATAGATGCTCATTTACAGCAGCTAAAATCCTTCCTCAGTGTTTAGTAACATTGTTTATGTGAAAAACATGTCTCTTTGTGGAACCTATCTACGGGTAAAATTATAGTGCATAAGCTACTATTTAAAATATTGAGTTATGTATACCTAACCCTACGACTAAAATACGTTCAACGTGTCCCAATGGCTTGATTAAATGAGTACTCGTATGAGTTTTGTGGAACGGATTAAAACCAAATTATTCATAATTATTTGTAATATTGAATATGAAATTTAGGGAAAATAGAGAACCATGTATACCGAATAGGTACTTTCTCAGTAAAATCTTTCAAGTAAACAACATTTAGGCCGGCTTGCAGAACGATCTCTAAACGTATTTAGCGATTAAAAATTTTTAAATTTGACGTATTTGTATGATTTTTCAAATAGACATTGTTGCGCAAGTCGCCCTTAATCAGAAATTTAAAGGTTGAAAATGGAATGGCTGGCCACGCGGACAATGGGAGCCTCGGCATTCTCTTCAGACGCGACGTTGACAAACGACACCGCGGCTTCCTAAGACACTTGGACAGGTGATCCGACGATGTCCATTCATTGTCCTGGCAGCTTCGGTTTAGGGGCTAATCTTTGCGCAAAGGGATTTCTTGTTAATGGTAGTTTCTAGTTTTGTTATCCAGGTTCAAATTGTAAAACGGTATACAATGAGACAAGAGATCAACAGATGAAACGAACGCGAAATTAGGAACGCACATAGTAAGCTTATGAGGATGCACTGCAATTCGTTGGCGGTTTCAATGTATTGTATACTTGTATTACATTTGTTACTTAAGTCCACCAGATATTTTTGTAAAACTTTATTTCAAAGACCACAAAAGAAACGCGAGTCGAATCACCAAAATAAAACGATTTCACAAGAAACAAGAACCGGCCAGTATTGTGGAGATCCACGAACATAGCCGTTTCGCCAGTGTTTACATAATAGACATGCGGAGAAAGTAAATCCATTCGTGATCCGATTTTCTACATCCAAACTCCGAAGTTAATAAGACCTTGCATTAAAGGTGAAAGGAGTTAATCGATGCGCAAAATGTTTTACAGTTACCGGCTTTTGTTTCGAACAGATGTGGTTCATTCTTCTGCTTGGCTTAATTCGTTGTATTTCTCATTTGCAAGAGAAAAAGCATCTTTCAGAGAAAGTGCTTAAAAAACCGGAACTATCTTTTTCTAGCTGGTCTTTTTGAGCGAGACTATCACCGCGTTTACTTATTCATAATATTTTAATAAGTGAATATTTTTATAAGTTTATATATCGCGAGAGCTACGAGGCGAGTGACGAGACACTGTAGAATATCGAACCAGAACTAAATTTTATTATAATGAAATTATACAACTGTATTGTGATTTACTTATACGAATAATATGAATGACGTGTAAATATAGGGTTATAAATAAATTATTGTATTGTATTGAGTGACGGTTGGGACGGCTCGTCTCGCTCGGGCGTATAGAGCGCGAATGTGTAAACTCAGTATTTATAAACGGTAGTTCGCGTCGGCTTAAATACACATGCAATTCGTCAAGCAACAACGCTAGGGACGAGCACTGATAAAAGTATACACTGTATATTGGTCTCAAATTCTCAAGTATGTGCCATTACGAAGGTGATAAACTGTAAATACTTTCTGTAAAGTCTTTAAAATAAAATCAGAAAGCTAAATAGTTAGAACGGAGTACGGAGCGTGTTGAAATTTGCCCTTTCGGTAGTGAATGTAATTCCAAAGGGGTCAAAGGCAATGCCAGTCTCGAACCGGTAACTAAACAGGATTCTAGAATGTAAACTTTGTATTATTCATTCAAAATATTTTACTTATAACAACTTAATTTATGAAACACGCGACTGAATTCTAAATGGGCAAAATAGAAGGTAAAAAGTCTGGAGGTAGAAAAACAATGCACAAAAAGATGCTATTATTTCTGCTCTTTGATTGTTTGTTATAATTTTTAACGTTTCATCAAATTGCAGTACGTTTTTATTATAAATAGCGATGGTTAATTTAACAATTGCTGGGTGCTTAATGCTAATTACTAGCAATTTAAGAAACTTAATTGTTTCCTTTGAGTTCAAGATCTGCTGAGTCGGTTCAATTTGCAACGTGCAACTGCAATGTTCACCAATCACAAACTATCCGTTAGTGTGTGTATGTCTGTAATCAGCAATCTGTGTCGCCATCGCCACCCATTAAACTCGAAGTCAAAGTCTGCTTCAGTGAGCGGTTTTACCAATATTTGGCCTCTCGTACCGACCACATTATATGGTAAACTTTATCAATTATCGAGTAATGTGAACGAAGTTTGCCGACCCGGGGAATACTTCACTGGTACACTCGACTTGTTCGCAACTCGAATCGCTTCTGATAAGAAATAATCTGAATCGGACTGGGGCAACGCGACAGGAATACGAATGTAGCGAGACGGCGCGGCTCAACTTAGATCGTTCGCGTGAAATTAAAACGCGTGGAAATAATCTGTGAAGGGAAGTTAGTGTCGGTAATCTGTTGATAAACCTTCAAGATTGGAGGTGGAATATTTTCTTGGCTTGAGAATTATTGCAGAACATTGCAGGCTAGTGAGCAAGTCGACATTTTATGGTATGAAATTAACCAGAGTAATATAATTAGTTGTAGAATTACTTTTAGAGATTTGGTCATTGCAGTGTTTTGAACACAGAATAACCATGAAAAATCAGTGGCATAAAGACCACCTCAATGATATACTTAGGTCAGAATACCAGAACTAAAATAAAACGAATTAAAAAAAATATTTTCGATTGGGTAACAGTTTGCTAGTAAGAACTGAAGCGCAATGAAGAGTCGCAGATCAGCTTCCGCGCGGTCACTACTTTGATAGCTGACCGCTTTTTTTTTATAGTCGCAAAATTTGCAAGCCAGACGTTTCTTGAACCTGCAGCCTTCCTCTTGATACGAGGATGCGATGACAATTTCGCAACGGGCTCACTACTCGTCAGACGCGTTATTATTGAGATTTAGTTTACCCTAAAATAAAAATAACTACCTATAGCGGTATTTTCTACTGAGCGCTTTCGGAGAGACGTTACGATATCGGATCCGTCTAAAAAGTCGTAAAGCCATGTCGGGCGGGCTGGGCTTTCGGGCGGCCTGAAAACTCAAAAAAATCTTTTCCGCCACAAAAATCATGACTTCGTTCTGGAATACAGACCTTGGCCTTTAGCCAAGTTACATTCGCTTCGAATCGATCGATTTCTACGTAGGTTTGTAGTCGATATATCACGTGATATTTCCATAGAATGTGTCAAATCCCATACATTTTCGGACTTATCGACTAGCGTCATTGCTAATCGAATGTAACTTGGCTAAGCCCTCTTGAATGACTGACTGGCAGTTTTAGCTTGACTGTGCCTATAAAAGATACCTAATATCTCTTCGTTGAAATAATAGCACTTTGTAAAATTAATTACCCAGGAACAAGAGAATTTCTAATCACCGTATAGAATTGAATAGTGTTTGATTTGCAACAACAAGAACACATACTGAAACAAAAACACATCATAATAAGCACATTTATAGCACGCATATAAATAAATAATGCTGCACATTGCACACACCGCTATCTAGTCCCAAACTAAAGAGACACATTATATAAAACGTCCTTAACTCAGCACAATGCTAATGACTTATGATGACTGATGAAACTATTGTTCTAGCTCGGCTGAAACCATTTTGACGTTATTTTGTATTACCAGCAGTACCTACATGATAACTTAATTTAAGCATTATTTAATTAATAGTACATAATTTAATAGTACTAGTTGCCAGTGCACACGTATCTATTTTTTTAGCTTAATTTTATAATTCGTCCGTCCTTTGTACTTCTCCGTGTGTGCAAGCTTAAAAAGGGGTACAAAGTTTTCTCTTCACGTATTTATGTATTATCTCCGAGTTGCTTCCTACATTCTAACTAAAGCATATTTTAATCGAATACAAATGAAGTCTCATTAGACAAATGCAAACAAGGAAATGAAAAGCAACTCTGCACTTCACGTTGCACAGTTCTCGTTCAACCTCGTTTTCTGCACCTCTTGTCAAACACCGACCTTGAAACGCCAGTCAACGCGTTTTCACGCTCTAATTGGCATGCACGATTGTCTGTCGTTCCTCAGCTGGACAGTCATACAAAACTCCGAGTTTCCAAGTTCTCAACCTATACCTATTTCTGCAATTAGTTGAAGGGCTCGCCTGGGGAAATGCTACCACCATACCTATTTCTGCGGTCAAGCAGCATTGCTATGTTTCGATTTGAAGGGTATAGTTGCCGGTACAATTACAGGCACATGAGGCTTTACACCTGTATGCCTTAAGTTGTTGGACGTAGGGCAGTGCATCGTAGGGCACGTTTCTAAGGTACGTGACTTACGAGGCAAAACTTTGCTAAAGCCGATGGTTAACACTTAACATCAGGTCGGTCATTTTCATTGTTCCATCTCCAATTAGTATTAGGAAAAAAACTCCACTTGACTATTCGTACACTGCTTACACGTGTTAAATAAAACAAGAACAGTCAACTGAAAACTGCGTCTAATCGAATCTCTGCGCGTTTTGAAAGGTTAATTAAACCTTTGACTCGTTCCCGTTATCGAATTTGGCCGAGAAGCCTCTTCGTTCGTTCTTTATTTGTCATAATCATAATGATCCCATAGCAGTCCACTGCTGAACGTATGTCTCTCCCAAGGTGCGCCACAGAACCCGAGCCTTAGCTCTTCTAATCCAGTATCTGCCAGCCACGGCGCGCATATCACCGTTCTATTTATCATCTTCTTTCGAAACAAGTCACTGTAAGTAAACTTTAACGCAGTTTATGGGCAAATTAAGGCTGGGAAATACATACGGAACAAGGGAACCCCTCAGTTACCTGGTACTGTGAAGCCGTCGTCACGTAATGCACATGCACATACGTGACATCAGATAGACAGCGCGAATTACGCGAGCAGGAGTGCGTGTTACCAACAACAGTAAACAGACCACGACTATTATAATAACAATAATGAGATCAGAGGCTTTGAGTAACTCTTGCATTGTTAATTTGTATTAAACATGTTATCATTGCAAATGTTTGTGTTCAATAAACTTAGATAAGGGGGTTTTATTTGAAGGTTTAGAAGTAGCCTTTAATTATTCCATGCGATCGACTTTATCGGTTAGTAGCCTGGAATATATACAATATACGAGTACATATAGGCTTCTTCCAAACCTTCAAATGGATTAGTCGTTCCTGAGTTCCCTGAGGATTTAGAGTCCCATAACTATGTGGAAGAAGCTAAGATAACGATAAAATTATGTAAATTAAAATGATAAATGAAAACTTTATTTATTACCACAAAATTCACATAGGTACATAGCTTAACTTAGGTGAGTCCAGAATTAAGTATAACATAGTTTTATTAACAGCACATTTTCGTAGACATTTAATGTCTGTCTGTTTCCTCACTAGGCTAGGCCTGTATCGAGGAAACATTTTCAAACAACAACTTTTCTTAATCGAATTCTCCCACAATTAGATATCTACTTACCTATGCTCAAATAATAATAACTTGTTGACGTTAACTATATTTATGTAGACATCAAGAATGTTTATTATCATCTACCACGCGTTTAAAAACCTCCCTAAAAGTGCGTAATAAAGAAGCACCTAACGAACGAATTACAAAATTCAGATGCAACTCCTAGTTCGCAATGAAAAATTCACCTCCACATTTTGCAATGTTCCAGTTACCTTTGCCAGTTATTCCAAAAGTCTCCTGCGTCAGTGCAGCGTCTTGTTCGTGCTAGTTAAGCCAAAGTTAAGGAGACTAAGCCGGAAAGCGGACGCGCCAGACGGCTTATAGCCAGACAGAATAACCAAATAATAATTTCCAGACTTGTATTAACATTGTTTTCTCAGTCGTATATCAAAGGAGAACTTTGTACTTAAAGCATGCAAGACGCAGTGCCCTGCAGGTTAATCCAATGGTAAGAACACAAACGAACCAAAATGAGAATTTAATTTTTTTGAATTTATCATATGATCATCAGAGTGTAGAACTATTTGTAACTCCTCGTTATTTATGAAATAGACAGTATATATATTTGCAAAAAGATTTTGTTTGTAATGCCAAGTAATAAGGACAAACCTACTCTTTCTACGAACCTGTAATAGGATCTACAGCGGTTGCGTCCTTGCGACTGCGGTGTTGTATAATCATATTCAATAGATGGTGTAAAAAAACGCGAATAAAGTATGTTTGTTAAGATAAACTTTTAAACCTTAACAGCGTTGTTCAACAATAAACTAGTTGGTAAATGGTACAAATGCTAAGCGTGTCAAGTACACAAACTCAACCTTGAAATTGCGATCAGAGCCAATATCTATTCAAACAAATCTTTGTACAACAAACAATTCAAGTGGGTTGACAATGGTTCTTTTAGCGAAGCTACAAGGGAACTGATAAAGCCTAAAGTTAATTATAATTACTTCCGGCGGAAACAGTGAAAGAATTAAACACTGTTGGATTCTGCCCAAAATTTTCCCTCTTTTAATTGTATAGAAAAGAGTTTCTTATAATACATATAATACTGGTAGCAAACAACAACAGAAAAATCTATTAGAAATATGCGAACAAAATTGGCAAGAAAACCTAAACCACCTAAGGAAGAAACTGAGAATTTTCCACTGGTGTAGCACATACATCAGACTAAGTTGCCGTGTTCTGGCTTTATTGGCGATATTAATTTACTGACGTGGCAGGCCAACAATGCACCGGTCACTGGCAAAATTCCAGCGATCGTCACCTCAAACCACTGGGCGCCCACAGATTCCATCCACCGGAATTTATCTGCTTTTGATAAGAAACTTTGTTCTTCCGAAGCGACTCAATATTTAGGTCAAGAATAACATTTTCGTAGAGCAAAAACTGTGCGAAATTTATTTCAGAAACTGTAGTACGACTGCTCTGATGAAGTCGCTTATTCGTATCCAAATATGAAATTTTCGCATCATTAACTTCAGAGAGAGATGGTAAAAGTTAAACGCTTTGTAGAAGTTTGGTAGTTTGAGTTCACGTTAACTTTCTTTCGATTGCTTTATAGTTCTGAATGGCTCTGAAGTCTAACCGCTGGTGAGGGAACAGTTTGATCAGCCTGTAATTTGAACTGTTGAAGGAGTTGAGTTACCGCTAAAAATAGACTATTTCTGAAGTGTTCTACTTGGTACTATCTGTCTGATATGAGACCATTTTACTTAGCAATAGATAGACTATACCATCTACTGGTATCTTATTTTTACATTACCACCGACTCGTCAAAATTTTACTGGTGATCTCGCTACGCTTAACCAATTAGGTTCAAAATCGTATTTCTCTGAATTTAAGAGAATCTAATCAAATTACATCGTAGAGTTTAGAGGCAATCAAAGGCCTTGAGGGATTTTTATTTTTATATGTATACTAGCTGTTGCCCCGCGACTTCGCACGCGTTACACTACTAAATAAATAAATAAATATTGCTGGACAATTGACACAGCTCCATCTAGCCCCAAACTGAGCAGAGCTTGTACTATGGGAACCAAATAACTGATAGAATACTTATACATATGTAAAGAGTATCACTACGTTTGGTGTCGTACCTTTTCTTTATGGAATAATTATCTACAGGTCTTTGATTAATGTCAGTGTCACCGTCTGTCAGTATTGAGGTAATTTTTAACAAGATGCGGTTAGGCTGATAATTTAGTAAAACTTGGAACAGTAGATAGTTTCCTGTATTAATAAAAGGAAGTATATAAACTAGAATAGAAGTAAAGGCTTAAAATGTTGTTTTTTGTTATTTCAGGTAAGTTACTCTGTTTAGAGTAAATTGTGTTTAAACTTTGTATTTAATTGTGTTGTGAATAAAAGTAAATTTGTTATTTCAGAAAACTCAATTACGTCTTTATTTCACGAACGCACATTGTCATTATAAAACAACATTTTCTGCAAATATTTCAAGAAGTATGGAGAAGTTAAGATTTGACTTTTGTGTGAAAACAGCATCAGATGGAAAATCAAACATTATTTGTATAACCTCAATAGGAACACCTGACGGTCAAACCTTTGACATACCAGCCGAATATCAACCTGCAAGTTTACATCAATTAATAACAAATACATCTAACTATGCCAAGATAAGAAAAACATTGAATGAAAGACATCAAACAAGGAAAATATGGATAACTTTAACTGATGAGATATCAAAGACATATTTAGATGAAGAACAAAATATACAGTTTAATGATTTTTACCTTGAAGAGATTATGGAAAACATAAATGATCAAAAATCCTTAACTAGAAGTTCAAATGAAACATTGGAGAAACTATTAGAGAAATTACTCGAAGAAAAACAAAAAAAATCAGAAACTCAAAATTTGGGGAAAATTTCAAAAGATTTTATGATTGAAAAATTCACTGGTAGAAATGCAAATGCTCACCAATGGATTAAGGATTTCAACAAAGAATGTGAACGTTTCCATATTGATGAAGACAGGAAAAAAATTGAAATTTTAAAACAATTTTTAGAATATTCTAGTGTGAATTGGTACAGTTGTATGTTAATGAAATTTACAGTAGAATCAGAGTGGATTAAATGGGAAAAAAACTTCTGTGAAACATTTGGAAACAAGGGTTGGTCGCCGATCAGATATGCTCTTGGATTTAAATATCAAACGGGATCATTGCTTGAGTATGCATTGAAGAAAGAAAAATTGTTATTGGAGGTTAGGAAGACGATTGATACTGGTACTCTTATAGACCTTATAGCCGCAGGCCTGCCAAATTACCTAAGTGATAAAATTGACCGAGAGACATTACAAGAAACCGAAGATCTCTACAATGAGATAGGCAAATTAGAACATTTTGTTGGGAGGAACAGATATAAAAAAAAGAACTACACATACTCTGACATAAATACAAAAAAAAATGAAGAAAAGAAACCATGCCAAATTTGTGTCACTGAGAAAAAAGGGAAACGTTTTCACCCTCAGGAAACCTGCTGGTTTAATGTGAAAAATCATAAATCAGTTGTGAAAAGTGTGAATAACTCTGAATTAGAAATTGAACTAAATGAAGAGAATCCAAAAAACTAGAAGTACCACCATTAATAAAAGTAAAGTTATTATTAAATGACACTTTAAAAGTTACCGCAATTTATGATTCGGGTTCAAATGTGTCGTTAATTAATGCAAAACTATTGAAAATACATGAAAAAGAAGAAGATGTACTTAATAAACAAACAGCAAACTTGAAAACTATTAATGGTGAGAAAAAAACAAAAGGTATGGTAACATTAAAAATAAAAATATATAACATTGAAAGAAAAATGAATATTTTTGTGATAGATAATGAAAATTTTCATTATGATTTTCTCATTGGTTTGGATTGTATCAAAAAATTTAAATTAATCCAAAATGAAGAATTGAATATCATACAAAGTTATAACCCACAAAAAGAGAATAAAGTCCAAAATGAAGAGGATTACAAAAATAAAGACTCAGAAACTAATATTTACAATTTAATGAATGTCGGAATTCCTGATGTACTAGGTGACAAAAATGAACAAGATGTTTCTCTATTCTCTGAGGTACAGGAACAAGAGGTGAACAATATAAACAGATGTGAAGTAAATTTCAATGAACATATTAACTACAGTGAATTTGAAATTTCAGTAAACCACCTAGATTTATGTAAACAAACTGAAATTGATAAATTAATAAAAAAATACAAACCAGTCTTTGCTAAGGACAAATACGACGTTGGTACGGTACGAGGTTATGAAGCTCACATAGACTTGATAGTAGATAAATATTGCTACAAGCGCCCATACAGATGCACAGCTGATGATAGAAAAGAAATTGAAAATCAAATATCAAAATTATTGAAGAACAACTTAATCGAGGAATCATATAGCCCTTTTGCTGCACCGGTTACCCTAGCGTATAAAAAAGAAGATGGAAAAAGATCAAGACTGTGTATAGATTTTCGGGAATTGAATAAAATTGTTGTCCCTCAATCACAGCCATTCCCCTTGATTGAAGACTTGATGGTGAAGACTGTAAACTGTCAGTATTATTCTACTTTTGATATAAATTCAGCATTTTGGTCCATTCCGTTGAAAATTCGAGATAAATATAAGACGGCATTCGTCACGCAAGAAGGCCATTTCCAGTGGACATGCCTCCCATTTGGTTTAAAGACAGCTCCGGCTATTTTCCAAAGAATATTGAGAAACATAATAAGAAAATATAAACTCTCAGACTTTGCGGTGAATTTCATCGACGATATCCTTGTTTTTTCTAAAAGTTTCGAAGAACACATAATACATATATCAAAACTACTTGAGGCAATACAAACAGAAGGATTTAGACTGAAATTCTCGAAATGCACTTTTGCAAACAATCATGCCAAGTATTTGGGGCATATAATAGAAAATAATTCAGTAAGACCTCTCAAGGATTATTTAACAGCTGTCAGGAACTTCCCCATTCCAGAAACAAGGAAAAATATACGCCAGTTCCTTGGGAAAGTAAACTTTTATCATAAATTTGTACCACACATTGCAATTATCCTGGAACCATTACACAATTTATTACGGAAGGATGAAAAGTTTATTTGGACCAAAGAATGCCAGAAATCATTTGATAAAATAAAAGAATTACTATGCACGAAACCAATTTTAAAAATACTTGACCCAGAACAACCAATAAAAATTTACACTGATGCCAGTATTAAAGGAGTGGGAGCTGTGTTAAAACAGGAAGATGAAAACGGAGAAAATAAACCTGTAGCTTACTTTTCTAAAAAATTGACAGACACTCAAAAGAAAAAGAAGGCAATATATTTGGAATGCCTGGCAATTAAGGAAGCTGTAAAATATTGGCAACACTGGCTTATGAATAAAGAATTTATAGTATATTCAGATCATAAACCTTTGGAAAATCTGAACATCAAGTCTAGAACTGATGAAGAACTGGGTGATTTGACATATTATTTATCCCAATACAATTTTAAGATAAAATATAACCCGGGACAGTCAAATCAAGAAGCAGACTGCTTAAGCAGGAATCCAGTCTTAGAACCTCATGAAAATGCTGAAGATTTTCTAAAAGTTGTAAACTTAATAAGCATGGAAGATATAAAAAAGGACCAAGACACAAACCTAAATCTACAAGATGAAAAATCAAAGTTTATACTGGAGAATAACATATATTACAAAAAGAATAAAAGAAGGAAAAAAATTATACTATCAGAAGCATTTAGCAAAACACTAATTAGAGATGTCCACAATACTTACTGCCACATTGGGAGAACCCAGATGATAAATAAAATAACCCCTTTTTATACAGCAAAGAATATCATCACAAATATTAAGAAAATGTGTGATGAATGTGACATTTGTATAAAAAACAAGTCAAGAAGGAATTCAAAATTTGGTTTGATGTCCCATTTAGGCCCAGCAACACGCCCATTTGAAATTATATCAATTGATACAATTGGAGGCTTCGGAGGATCACGGTCTACGAAAAAATACTTACATCTCCTGGTTGATCATTTTACACGATATGCTTATATTTTGACATCAAAAAATCAAAACTCCAATGATTTTATCAAGTTGATAAAAAATGTGACACAAAGCAATCATATTGATATGGTATTAACAGACCAATACCCAGGAATAAATTCAAAAGAATTTAAAGACTTCCTGAAAAAGGAAAACATAACAATGGTTTTCACTGCTGTGGACGCACCTTTTTCAAATGGACTCAATGAAAGGCTAAACCAAACTTTAGTAAATAGGATAAGGTGCAAAATAAACGAAGGGGTCAAGAAAACAGCATGGACAACTATTGCACAAAAATGTGTCGAAAAATATAACGAAACAGAACATACAGTCACTAAGTTTACTCCAAAATATCTTTTGGAAGGAGAGAAAATGGATATTTTGCCTCTGGAATTGAAATCAAGATGCACATTAGAAGATCTCAAAAGAGACAGAGAACTAGCATTTGAAAATTCAATAAAATCTCACAACTATAATAAAAAAATATATGATCTGCATAGAGGAGAATATAAATTCGAAGTAGGTGATAGAGTATATGTAGAAAACGGAAACCGGCTGAATAGGAAGAAGATGGATGAATTAAGGATTGGACCATACAAAATCCTAAGGAAGATTTCAAATTCGATCTATGAAGTTGATGCTGGACATAAGAAGGCGGAGTCAAACTTCTACCATATTACAAAGTTATCTCCAGTAATGGTTAGCTCATAATCGAAAAATCATTTTGATTTGTTCTCTCCGAGGGTGGGAGATGTAAAGAGTATCACTACGTTTGGTGTCGTACCTTTTCTTTATGGAATAATTATCTACAGGTCTTTGATTAATGTCAGTGTCACCGTCTGTCAGTATTGAGGTAATTTTTAACAAGATGCGGTTAGGCTGATAATTTAGTAAAACTTGGAACAGTAGATAGTTTCCTGTATTAATAAAAGGAAGTATATAAACTAGAATAGAAGTAAAGGCTTTAAATGTTGTTTTTTGTTATTTCAGGTAAGTTACTCTGTTTAGAGTAAATTGTGTTTAAACTTTGTATTTAATTGTGTTGTGAATAAAAGTAAATTTGTTATTTCAGAAAACTCAATTACGTCTTTATTTCACGAACGCACATTGTCATTATACATATATATATATTTTTGTAAATACATACTTATAATATATAGAGAAACAACCAGACCCGGAACAAATATCTGTAAGTCATGCAAACATTGTGTTCCGCGGTGGGAATCGAACCCGCTACCTCCTGCGTCTCAGCCGGCTATTCGCTCACTGCACCACGGAGGTCGTCCGGTAAATGTGTAGGTAACCTAGAAATAAAGCTAAACTCGCTATTGCAACTTGACTTGACACCCTAATTTTTATCCCATGGGAACTGATTTATGGGATAAAAGGTAGCTTATGTGGTAAGCCAAGTTATAATCTACGTATATACCAAATTTCATCCAAATCGGTTTAGCCGTTATGACGTGATTGAGTAACAAACAAATAAACTAACCTCCAAACTTTCACATTTATAATATACATAATATAGTGATGGTGTGTTATTTTTTTAAATACATTATAGGCTCGCGCGCGTAAGCGATTATGCAGTCCACGATGGATCACGCTTGCCTAGAAGAACCTTGTTGTTCACACGTGACTGAATAACCCCCCCCCCCCCCCCCCCAACCATATCACCGAAGTTTGCAAAGTGAATAATTATAAATTAATATAATTCCAAGATTTTAAAAACCATCTCAAATATTTCAAGCCTAGACGGGACTTGACCCCGCAACCTTCCTCTTGATACGAGACGGTTTTTAAAATCTTGGAATTTTCCGTATGTGTTCGGATAAGACTAGAAAAATAAAAATACTAATTAATATAATTGATAGAAATATATATGCATAGATTTTTTTGGAAATCATTATTAAAATTTAGCTGTTTTCTGAGTCACATAACTAGATAGCTCTGGTAACATAAATATGACGACGTATTTGAGCTGTCTTGTTTCTTAACTACTGTTCTAAGTTGGAGGTCCTGTTGATATTGACAGATTAACTAAAATAAAAAAGTTAACCCTGCGATTAGCCCACAAAATAACCTAAATGCAGATTGCTTTAATTTATTTATAGTGGGGCTCGTTTTGAAAAAGAGTTCGTCCAGGGAAGTGCCTACTAACACCGCACCTTTTTCCTGAAGACAGCGATCCCGGATAGTGGGCTATATCCGGGATGCCTAGAGATAATGAACTGGAAGTTTAATTGATAACATCATAAAGTTAACTTAGTCGCTAATGATCGACTGGAGACTCATTTTGCATATTGATGCTGGCTACTGTCTCTGAATTGGAATTAGGGCTTGACATAAAGACTGTTTATTTTCAGTCCATAGGGAACTGACTCCGTCGGAGCTAATTACACCAGAGAATTTTAAAGCTCATCATCAGGCATCTGTTACCCGTATTTCGCCGAGTTTACGAATAACTGTAAGGACAATGCCATTATTTCCACCCGTCACATGGTAAATTGCATCTATCTAATCTAGGCATGATGTCGATAATCTTATACAGATGACGAAGAGGAAACTCGTATGGTTTAACATAGAAGTCCGGGACAATAGACAATTTTCTAAAAACATTGCGCAGTTGTACCTCCCAGCTATTATAATTCAGATAGCAATGACTTGCTTTACGCATCAGCATGGTCATTACCCATACCATCATTACCGGCAATGAGTCGCATTGCGCAACGAGAACCGTGACCTTTAAGCATCGCCAAGTACTTACATAAGCTTAAGTACTTTCCATTAAAGCAACGCTAATTGGCTTTGATGTATTCGAAAGCATTATAAAGGTGGAATTTATTTGCGTAGTCTATTTATTGTATATCGTCATAATGTTTTGCAATTTAAGGAGATAGAACTCTCGATTTTTTTCGGCTTCCACTTTACATACAATCTGCACTTGAGCTAGGTTATCTAAGCTACATTTGGATCAGAGGGCCGTGGCATGGATGGAACCTTCTAAGCTACAACATTTCAATCGATTGAAATAGCAAAAAGAGAAGGGTAAAACCCGGAAAACACATTAATAAACTACCGCACCGCAACAATGAATTAAAAGTTAGGGGATACCAATTGTAACTTTTAACCACAGCGCGGTGTCCGAAAAGTTGCAGGTTCTAAAGCATGATCAGTGACAGTGAACGCTGCACTAAGTGCCAATATCAATTTAACGTGTGGGAAACGTCATCAGGCGTTGGATGAAAGCCAAGAACTTCTAGGAGCCAAGTCACGGAGGGTAGGAAAACAAGACCTTTACTTCATTGGAACTTTGCAATATCATGAAGTTTTAAACTCTTGAAATTGGTTGTAGTTAGATCGGGGGTGTTGGGGAATATGTGAAGCGTGCGGTAGTTTTAAGTTTAGATAAAGTCATATTGTGGCCTTATGCACGGTGTAAGTTCATATTATAATTACTATAAGGGAATTTTCTAACATAATTAGTTGTCCAGCAAGTTCGGCAGCAAGATGAACTAGTGCAGGATCGTAGAGGTTGGGCCAAATTTAGGGAATTTTATTGCAAGCTGTGGGTGAAGTAAAGCTGTGGTTAAAGATGATCATATGAAATTGGCCCATGATCTAAGTAATTACAGATTTGAACAAAGCTCTTTTACTCGTATATAATTTGTTGCAGTTTATACTACTTATATTGAAGAGATGGTTTCTACGCAAATAATAATAAATAAATGTATCTAAAAACATTTTCTTGTTATATTATCTAAAGCTCAAGAAATCGATAAAATGCTGCTCGACAAAATGTTAGAGAACTAGCGTATTGTACGATGCCACAGATTACTAAAATATTACAACGAGCCGTTCAACAACCTCACTCGTTCAATAACCCCGCCCAGTCAATACCCGGCCCGGTCAATGACCCAACCAGTCAAAAGAGCACGTAGGGTTAACGTACGGCATGGCGATATGTACCTACATGTTAGGCACAAAACTCATAAAGTTTTATGGATTAAAAAAAACTATTGTTTATTTATTATTTATGATCTCAAAAATATACTCAGCGGTTATTTGTAGTTAAAATTGCAACGCCTTATATATCTACTGTGCAAAACACAATCACAAATTGTATATGTTACGTGAACAGTGCATAAACGGTGGGTGCATGTTTCATTACCTCACTTGGCACAGCAAGTAAGTTTATCTACCTCCCGCAATTTCATAGTGGTTAAACAAAAATACTTTGTGTACAGACCCTTGAACATATATTTTAAACCCACTCGATATATATGTTCAGAGTAAAGTAAAATACACGTAAGCAAACGGTGCTAATTAAACTAACTAGGCAGGTATTAGTAGCGTAAATTCCACAAGGAATTTCTTAATTTTATGTTTTGTCATATTAGAGAGCAATACGAAACAAAATGACAGAGAAACGTGTTACGATTATCAGCGATTATCTAAAGGAAGGTAATCAAGAGTTCAACGGTTCCATTCAGCTCTGTTTGCGAAAATATGCGAAAAAGCCTCAAATAGGATCAGACAATTCTGTGCCAATAAGGATATTTTATCTTTGCAATTTTCAGAGGACGTGAAAATAAAATTGCATCTAAGCGGAGATAAAATAGAAAATTCGTGCTAACGGATGGCATCCCTGGCGCAGGAAGAGGAAAACTCATCAAAGGATTTAAAATTTCAATCCTTGATGGCATTTCATTTGTGAAATCCTTTCAGTGTAACATCAAAGCAATACTGTTTAGCAACTCTGCGATGAAAGGTTGATTGAAAAACTCATTTTAAGTGCTTTAAGATGTAGGACAACTTTATAACAACTAGGCAACTATGTTAAAAACCTAATTATGGGCGATCTTAGCAAACAGCGATCTCTTCTCTGCAACCTTATAAATATATAATGCCGAAAAAGCCCAAAATAAATAAGTTGTTTGTTGAAAAATTACTTTTTTACACAAGCTTTTCCAAAATTTATAATCAGAACCGCAAGTAGATTCAAATGAGCCCGAACACTAGTAGTCCACTACAATTCGTTCGGAAGTTCCGTTGTCTAGCATCCGTCTCCATCGCCCACCCCTATCCCTACCATATTATTGCATTCTCACTAAAGTTATTCCAAATTTAAATGCATAAACAAAATTTCGTATCTGTGCTGTTGACCGTTGAGGAGTTCCTTCTTGGAAGCCAACCCTGAGTGCAGTAGCCATGTCATGGTGGAACTTTTAACTATAATAATTAAAATAAAAATAAATAAAATAAAAGGGCATTTATTTATCACACACCTCTTATGCTAACAGAAGTTGGTAGGTATAATAAGTACTAAATAAAGCGTATAAAGTGCGTATACAAAATTTCGTGTCTCTGATGTTGACCGTAGAGGCGTTCCTTCGTCTGGAGTCAATCCAGAGTGTAGAATCAGGTCATGCATACCTTAAAACTGCATTGTCATCGGAACTGAATCAACATATCAAATTTCAACTCTGTAGGATAAGATGAAGTGGACTAACAAACTAAGAAACAAACAGTGCAAGCTAAATAAAAGCTTGGGAATTATGTGACATTGTATTCGTTTTCGTGTTCTCCTCAGCAAGCCCTTTCATTTGATACCCACTGTATATACTGTGGTAGTGCAGAAAAAATAACTAGTCCGCCATCTTGGGCGATCCGCCATACTAGAATTAGAATGACGTTACATAGCTAAGCATGCATTGTCATCCAAAATAATCGTGTTTACCAAATTTCAGCTCAATCGGTTAAAGATAACTTATTTAAAATTCAGTTGCAAGATTCCACCCGGACAAACATACATACATTGCAAGTTAAATAAAAGCTTGTAAAAATAGTCCTAGATACTAGTTTTCAGGAAGAAAACGAAGCTTTATTTTCTTTTGCAAAAGCAAAATACTGAGGATATACTTAATTTCTAAATTAAGTATATCCCATTTGCCGATGACTGAAACCCAAATCCTAACGACGATGTCGAAAAGACTCGGCCAAGTACCTTGAAATTTTACTATTTTCTCCATTTGTTCAGATGCTCAGGGTCTATTATCGACAGAGGAAAATTACTTCCGAGGCGCCACACGCAAATTGACCGACCATGCGACCATTAAATCATAAATGTTGAGAACTTTTCAAGTACTTACAGAGAAATGTTCACTTTGCCATCAAGTTTAGTATGCCATGCGGGTAAACAATGTTTTGTTGATATACTTTTCAACCTTTTACGATATCACTGCCCCTGAGCGATCCATGTTTTTTTTCTAGACACATTAAAAGTATCTGAATATATAGCCAAAAGTTTTTGCGAATAGCAACATCGGATTTTTCGAAAACCGCGCGGATCGCTGCAAAAATTGCATCGCTTCATGCAGTTTTAGTAACAATGGAGCGCTTTACGGTAAAACGACGTGCTTTTTCTGTTAAATATTTTCATAAAAACATCGATTTCTACGTTCATCGCCTGTTTATTTTTTTTCATTTTTTTTGTGGGGATGTCTGACAATTCTGACAACACCCCGATTAAAACAAAACATCCAAGTCGCGATTACCTAAGGCCTGTGTCAGTGAGTTCTCAAAAATTTGCGTAGTTGATAATAGGAGTGCCAACGTCGAGACAAGATACATTTCAAAAAAGTTATTTGAAAAAAATTGCATTAGATGGGCCTTAGGTTGAACAAATAAATAACCAATACAATAACATTTGGAGTTTTATTTCTATTCATGTTTCAAAAGTGCTATATTTTTGGACTTTCCCATACATACATACAGATCAGTTGTCCTCGACAAAAACCTAAATCACTTCTACTTCGCAGTTTTAAGGACATTGACCAGGAGCGTTTAAGAGCCGACACATGTAACATTGATTGCTGTCATCAATGCTGTGGGGATAGATGAGAAAGTAGCCGCTTTCTATAATATTGTTACGCTGAGGCTGTTAAACAATGAGTAATAATCGAAGTTTCTCGAGCGCTTTTGTCTTGCTGTGTTATTGTCTGCGATTGCGCACAATGGGGATGGGTCCTTCTGTCGAAACACCGACCCTTTCCTGGAAGGATCGACATCGTTCTCGAACAATCGAAATGTGTGCGATATAAATAGGCCGGAGAGATGGCCAGACAGTCAGTCTGAGTGAGTCAGTCTCAGTCTGAATGAGTTAGTCTCAGCGAGGCCCTGGAGGACTGACGTGGAGAAGGGTCTCGCGTGAACAGTAGTTGCTCGCGAGCCAGTCTGGATTTAGCTATACGTGTGAACATTTCGGTGACTTTAAGTGCTGCAACAGTGGTGTGAATTAGTGTGTTGTGATTACGTGTGACCAAGTTCGTGTATTCATCGTTTAGTGTTGAATAAAAGTGTTATTTTGGTTAGATCGATTCCCATTATTCTATCCCGAACCCTCAGCTCGTAACAATATTTTAACTACAACTCTATGACGCTCATGCACCCCTTAAACTTGTTAAAGTCACCACCTGCTCCCTGGTGGACACGAAGAAGAAGACATCTATTATGAAGGAAATGTCTAACCGGGACAAAGATAAACGGGCCTTCAAAAAGTCTCCTACCGAGGAGAATTTAGCATCCTACAAGAAACTCCGTAACTGTTGTACTAAGTTGTGCAGAGACGCCAAGAGACGTCACATACACCCCCATGCCCGAGTGCCCTCCCCTCTTATTTTCAAAGAGGTTACTAAGCAAGAAGTCATTTTATTTCTAAAATCCGTCTCCACCAAAGCTGTAGGCGCAGACGGCATTTACATTCAGATGTTGCAACTTTTATCCTCTGAGCTTCCTCCTTTCATCACCCTCATCATAAATCACTCACTCCTTAACAACCAGCTCTTTTCCTTCTGCCTGGAGAAAAGCTTTTGTCCTTTCTTTGCCTAAAATCTCTAATCCTACCATGTCTCCCAATTTCGTCCAATCTCCATTTTACTTGTTCTTTCCAAAGTCCTCGGAAACGTTGTTCATAGGCTACTTTCTCTCTTTCTTACTCAAAATAGCCTGTTGAGTCCATTCCAATCTGAGTTTCAACCTGGTCACAGCAGCGTAAGCGCCCTTACGAAAGTCTCTTACTACATTCGTTGGGGTATGGACAATAAGTGCCTTACTGTCTTAGTGCTATTGGCTTTCAGTAGTATTTTCAATTCAGTTGACTATGATATCCTACTATCTATCCTTTTCTCCCTAAATGTTTCTCATCGAGTAACCTCTTGGTTCCAATCTTATCTTTCCGGACAGTCGCAGTGTGTACGCTTGAACGAGGCCTGCTTTGACTGGTGCGACATATCTGCTGGCGTTCCGCAAGGAGCCGTTCTTTTTTCAATTTTCATTAACTCTATTACTCTTGTTATTTCCTCTCACTGCCATCTTTATGCCGACGACTTTATCGACACTTTAAAACCGAGAACATATTGGAGGGAGTTAACATAATTAACGCTAACCTTGACCGTATTAACGCATGGGCTAAAACCTTTGGTCTATAGGTTAACCCTTCTAAGTCTCAGGATCTACTTTAAAGAAGTCAATTCATGCTGAGGGTTGTCAACCAGTTTACGCTTCCTCAAGGCCTGTTTGATCAGGTGCCTAATGTGCCTATACCTTCCTCAAGCAAGGCCTAGAACCTTAGTGTCATTTTTGACAATCAGCTATCCTGGGCCAGTCACATCAATGAAATTAGCAAAAGGGTGCATTTCTCGTATTAATCCCTCAAACGCATTCAGAAATTTCTTTCATTTGAACCAAAAATTACTCTCGCCCAAGCTTTCTTGTTGCCCCTTCTCGACTATTCAGATGTCTGCTTTCTTGATGCCACGGAGGAACTTCTTAATAAACAGGAACTTCTACAGAACTTGTGCGTTCGTTTTATATTCGGACTGCGCAAGTTTGATCACGTATCCATGTTCAGATCCCAACTTAAATGGCTCGATATTCGTCTTCGTCGTGATCTTTACGTTCTATCACTCCTATTTAAAGTACTATATTGTCCACTCCCTCCTCCCTACCTCCGTGACTGCTTCGAATTCTTTATCCGTCGCAGTGTGCCGTGCCGGTCCTCTAAGTCCCTTCTCCTCAAAACACTCCAAGCTGCTATGGTGGCGGCTCCTTTACCGTTTGTGCGGTGAAATTTGGAATGCCCTTTCCTATGAAGTTCGCGCTAGTCCATCGTTTTACACTTTCAAACGGAAAGTAGAGCACTATCTTTCTCTGTAATGTTATTTTATTGTAGGTATATATTTGTATTTGTATATATTAGTTTATTTATTTTATTTGATACAATCATAATATTATTAGTTGTATTTCGTTATATTTGTTTAAGATATACATATGATTCTTGTACACTTAAGTACCTACCTTTAAAATCATAGCCTCAAAGATTTGCTGGAAGAATTCTTAGGGTTAAGCTCGTCTTTGTACATGTACTCTATTTCTGTACTTTTTAATGTATTATCATGTGTACAATAAAGAATACATACAGACGGAATCGTGTCTCTCATGCTACACGATGTGTGGAATTAACTTAAAGCTAATTCCAAACAAAAAGTTTCGCTCTGCTTACCAATGCGATAAGTTTGTTTGTATTTGCATGCTCAATGTTTGAATACGCCAAAATTCTAGTAAACTCGACCGGCAGATGGTATCGTAGGTACAATACAAACGTGAGACGTTTTTTGACCTCGCAATATATTCCGGGAATAGACTGGCTACTCCGATCGTTTTTGCATGTCCGTATCGTTCTGTCTTTGTTACAACACAAATGGATAGGACCTTTTTACCGTACAAATTCACCATATTCAAATAGAACTTGATCTGCCATAATGCATTATTGCAGCACGTTTCATTGATGTCTGCTAATAAATTGGCACACAGAAGCCGTTTGATATAGCAGTTACGAATACTGCAGAATGTCACAGCAATATCATCCAGAATGCAAATCTGCCATCGACTACTCGATTTAAACTGTATTGGCCGTTCCGACGTCCGAGAATAGCCGTGTATATTGCAATCAAAAGCACAAGAATGCCGTCGGGCGAACTATCCGAACATGCGATTTGTCGCACTACGGGCACGTTCAAATATTCGGCACTCGAAGCGATTGGCCGGTCGCTTCCTGGCACTTGCTGGCTAGTAGAAGCGCAATATCTAGCCCCCTCAGGCAGACCGGCCTCAATTGTTTAATCGGCAAAGTTCCTCGATACAAACCCGCCGACGCGGAAAGTTCAAACCATCCGATAGGGCATCGTTTCGCTTAATGTGCATCGTGCTTGACTGTACTCTGTACTCTCAGCTCTCATATTATGTAATTACAAGAGCGCATTACAGCTGCGGTCGAGATAAAGATAAGTGGATGCAAGTCTCAGTATTTAATGGAGCCGCGTTCATATGTTTTAATTCCCGCAGTGCTTCATTTAGAAGCGGGATTAGAGAATCCATCAGTCTGGTTCTGCAGGTTATGCCGCAGCATAATCATCACTTTTAAAAATAAAAGAGGCAGATGTTGCTTTGTAAAAAATACTTTGAAATTGTACACAGGAAGTTATAATGATTTTTTAACTACCTTAAATACTTTTTATGGAGCATCTTTTGGACTAACTCCAAACTGCGATAAATGATGGATTAATGTTCTCTAGCTAAACACATTATTCGTAGAGCTATTTTTAATTTGATATTGATGAATGAATAGCCGTCTCCGCTCCATGCAATATCAAGTAAAGGCTGTATAATGGCAAAGCTTGAAGGTTGTTTTTTCAACTACTGTAAACAAACTGAAGCATCTCGTTACCAGCACAATCTGCAACGCACGTCAATATACGTAAACAAAGGAGACGTCTAAACAACGCGTAATCGACACTGGTGAGGTAACAGTTCCTCGTTATTACTGTAATCCTTATTACGATAGTAATAGGAGCGTCCTCGGTGTACACAAAAGATGGTAAAGCAGGTTGAATAGAGCTCGTTGCGATGTCAGAGGCATACTTGGCATCGGTGACGGCTACCGTGGCTGGCGAAGACGTTGACATCGGAAGCACAAATTGAATTGTTTATCGTCTTGCAATATAAAATATATAGAAAGCAAGAAACTTTTATTACACATGCATAAATATAGTGATGACCTCTGTGGCGCAATGGGCAAATAGCCGGCTGAGACGTCAAATCAAATCATTTATTTGCATCAAATAAGGGTTTAAACAAAGTTCTTAAAATTATTATAGATCCAACTTATTTCTACCACAGAGGCATGCAAATTATTAAAACATAAATAAAATTATTACAAATCACAAAATAAGAACTAATAAAACTAACACAAACAACCAAAGTAGAATAAATGTCAAACAAAATCAATTGATCAAATTCAGATGTCAGGCAATATTAATTATACATTACGTTAATATTAATATTCATTTATCTAGTAAATACTCCTGAATGCTGTAGTAGGCTTTCTCAATTAAAAATTTATTTAATTTATTTTTAAACATATGTACATTATCCGTTTCTAAAATTGATTTTGGTAACTTATTAAATAACCTAGGTGCCATACCCATAGAATAGACGTAGAATAGACGTAGAATAGACGTAGAAGGTAGCGGGTTCGATTGCCACTGCGGGACAAATTTTTGCACGGTCTAAAGATATTTGTTCCGTGTTTAGGTATTTTTCTAGATCTTATTTACTGAAAACCGTATTTACTGAAAAAAAATATGTACACATAAGTATTGATTCAGTTATCTGGTTCCCATATACAAGCTTTGTTTAGTTTGGGGCTAGATAGCGCTGTGTGAAATGTTCAGCATTATTTATTATTTCATCACCATCATCATCCTCAGCCTGTGTTCACCCACTGCTAGGCATAGGCCTCTCTATGTTTCTGCCATTCTTCCTGATCCTGTGCCAGTCTGAACCACGTATGACCCACGGTCTTATGTATGTCGTCGACCCATCTCGCTGGTGGACGTCCCCTATTTCGATGGCCAGTTCTCGGCCTCCACTCTGTTAGTATCTTAGTCCACCTGTCGTCACTACGTCTGGCAAAGTGTCCTGCCCAACTCCACTTAAGCCCCAATATTCGCTTGCTGACGTCTTGTACTCTAGTCTGCTTGCGAATTTCGGTATAGGGAACTCGATCTAAGAGTGTGATGCCGAGCATAGCGCGCTCCATGGCTCTCTGTGCTACACTTATTTTGTGCACAGCCTCCTTCGTGAGCCTCCATGTCTCGGCACCATAAGTCATAGTTGGTAGGACACATTGGTTATAGAGGCGTGTTTTAAGACATTGTGGAATACGCGTGGATTTTAGTATGTCATCTAGTATGCCGAAAGCTGTCCATCCAAGTTGAACACGCTTGGTGACTTCCTTATCTGATACTCCCTGCCAAAAGATAAAACATGGCCAAAATAAACGTATGAGTCGACCATTTCTAGTTTCTCGGTTCCAACAACGACGTTTTTTTTATTATTTATTTATTAAACGCACATAACACATTACAACCACTTACATTTAAAGATACAAAAATACTGTTTTTTATCTGGATTGCAACATAAACATATGAGCGTACAGCTAAAATAAACTTACAAATCGAGCAGACGTTAACTAGAAAAGATATATACATTTTAATTTTTAAATACTTTTTATAAATAATGAATAAAAAATAAATAATCTGTGAATCCCTTAATAAACACATTTTGTATGCTGCCCGCACACAAAATGTCTTTATTAAGGGATAATAATTGCAAAGAGAATTTGAGTACTCAACTAAAACTAAAAAGAAAATATATAATCGATTAACATTTAAACATTATTTAATACAATTAAGAATGTAAAAACTCAAATTAGGCATCTGAGTGACAATATTTATTAAGATGGAGGATGTCTTTGATAGTCTTAACAAATTGGGTCAGTTTTGAACTAAAGATATTAAGTTCTATATTATTTTTCGCTAATTCATTGTATTGACGAGCCATCCTGGACATCGTATTGTAATACGAAATATTGTTCTTATAGACCTGTAAGGCGAACAAATTTGTTTGATTGGAATTACGTGCTCTAAATTTAATACTGAAAGATATTTGTGTAACGTTTGGGACCGAAACTCCAGAAATGCTTGGCATAACCTTCGTTTTGCCCATATTCATCTTAAGGCCCACGTTTAAAGATGCATTATAAGTATATTATTATTATTCATTATTATTTATTCTAGATTAAAATCTGCATAGATGGAATGGGCATGTATAGACAAATGTCTATTTATTGATTAGTCTTCTTCTTAGTGTGTCAAGAGTTCTACGTTTTAAATACTATTTTGATTAATATTTTATGCGAAGCAAACCCATCGTCCATTTATGCTTACTTACCGTAAACTCGTGTGTCTGTCTACCAACAGCCATTCCAAACAAAACTAACAACTAGTATCACAGCTTACTATATTTTTTCCTCTACTTGGCATGTAAACTGCGCGATCGATACGAGTATGTTAGAAGGGAATCCAATCATAATTCAGAAAGCTGTAAACGAAAACAGATAAAGCTAAAAAGTTTAGTACCAGAAACATTACAATCAGTCGTATCTCCGTAGATTCAAATCGACGTGTAAAAGTGCCAATTGTGGCCCTTTTCCGTAACGAATCCAATTTCACTTGATTGCTCTTCTAAATTGATGAATCGTAAAGAGAAAACAATTTCGACTGCCGAATTAGGAATTCCGTAGTTTGTATGTAAATGAAACAAGATTTTTGAGATCAACAATACGTGAAGCTGGACGTACTTTTATTTACTCTGTAGGTATAGTTCAGATCTACCTGCTATTATTTGCTTCATTTATTCCCTGAAGGCTGTTTTCATTGTGATAATGTGAATGAGAGTGAATAGCTGGGTTTGTTTTTGCCGTGAACACGATTGACGTGCGCTGCTGGTTTGTTCCGGCCTAACTGCAACCCAGTAACGTCAGCATACAGGGCATATCCGACGTCAAACGCAAACTTCCGAAAGCAGACATAATTGACATTGTGACGTTCGATCGCAATACAGCACTCGGTTTTGTGAGGATCCATATGAGGAAAATTGTAAATGGAACTATGTTTGCTAATTATTTTCTACAGTTTAATATTTGGTAGAATGTAAGAAAATAAAATGTGAAATGATTATTGTGCACTATGATTGAGCTATTGAGGTACACTGTTAGTTTGCTTTGGACTAGCTGCAACTAAATTAAGTCATACATTTCAGACTTCGAGTTGTCGAATACGTTGTGCCTTATTTGCTGACGCTTTTAAGGGCCTATGCACAGGGGGTACACGCGTTTGAAATAGTTTGAATCGATGCTGCAATCTGCTTTTTGGCCCACTACGGTGCTGAATTTCCTGGATTCCCGACTGATTTCGGGAAATTAGGTCGAATCTTCTCGTCACCTAACCCACAATGCCTGAAAACTAAAGTCTTCAATCAGTGCATCCTACCCGCAATGACCTACGGTGCTGAAACGTGGACGCTCGCGGTAGGAGTAGCCCACCAATTTAAGGTTGCGCAGCGAGCTATGAAACGGGCTATGCTTGGAGTTTCTCTGAAGGATAAAATCCGTAACGAGGTTATTCGACAGAGAGCCAAGGTCACCGTCATAGCCCAGCGGATTAGCAAATTGAAGTGGCAGTGGACTGGCCATATATGCCGGAGAACCGTCAACCGTTGGGGTAAACGAGTTCTTGAGTGGAGACCGCTTCTCGGAAAACGTAGTGTAGGGCGCCCCCCGGCTAGGTGGAGCGATGGCATAACAAAGGTGATTGGGAAGGAAGATTGGGCTCATTGGCGCGTATTGGGAGAGGCCTATGTCCAGCAGTGCACTAATGTGGGCTGATGATGATGATGATGACGGCGCTGAAAACGCACGTCACATTTTTATGTGTTTATTTTAATATTTCCTATACATTCACGAGGCTGTTATATATCACAATTATAAATCTGTTTTTTTAGATTAATACTAAAAATAAACACAAAACTACCTGACGCGTTGAAAAATGAGACTAATAACATAAAATTTATAAAACAACTGAAATACTTACTAACTACTAAAACTTACTATACAATTGACAAATATTTTAATGACAAATTTTAGACATTTACCTACTTTGACATTAGATTTGAATGGTTTTCTTTTTGACATTAGATTTGAATGGTTTTCTTTTTATAATGAAAATAACCTAACAAGAACAATGACGTCCTCCTCTCATCAAAATATTGTTGTGCGCCCAACAAAGTCCATAATGAACATGTACCTATCAATTATCACCTATTATTACGTCGTGGAATACAATAAATGATTGAGTATTAATTAAAAATAACTATAATAACTTAACTTAATGAAGTATCAGTGTGCAGGGCCCATAGCTCGAAGAACTGACGACCGTTGGGGAAGAAAGGTCCTCATTAGATAGAAAGACGACCTGTTAAGGATTGCTGGGAGCCGCAAAAGATCGGTCGCAATGGAAATCTATGGGAGAGGCCTATGTTCACCACTGGCCAACCTGTGGCTGATATGATGATAGTGAACTTAAAACACATTCATTTAGCGCGCGACGTTAATATGTCACATTTCAATACAACACGCGTATTAAATTACAATGTTGCCAAAACGCGTCAGCGTAACAACGCTCCGCAGACGCAAGAAATACGCGTTCGGACGATTGACGATTTATTCGACTCCGATATCTCAAACCCCCTCCACATCTTTAGCTCATTTCATCAACGTTTCGAAAGTTATCCTCGAACAAATAAACATCCATAGGTACATATTTACATACATAATAACATACAACGCCGATTCGTCCAAGTTGATTTGGAGATCTCGCTTCGCTCGGTCAAAAAAATGAGGTTCATGTTGTATAAATTTGATGTATGATTTGACTGATTAACACAACCAGCACCAAGAAGGAAGATTAAAAGTATCCATAACGCGTATCTAATATGGATTATGAATACGGCTATCTTCACTGACTAATGAATATCTCGACAGTATTCAAAGAGACATTTTGGAATAAAGTTTTCGGGATTAATTAAAATCACAACAAAACTCGGAAAAGTTGATATCTTTTTGTTGCGTGGAAAGCTTGAAACAAATTGCATCCGGTATATTCGTATCTAAAAATGAAAATTCCGCAATTTTGAAATTGAAGGCGAAGTCAAATGGTCGTAAATTTTTTAAACTGGATACTGATCCGATGTTTGTGTCCTTCACAGAGAAATCGAAGCCATATTCAACCAAGCTTAGCTATATTGCCACTTGAACTAACCACAATTTGCTTTATGTAACAAATTTATTGAATATTACTTTTATTTCCGGAAATTTAAACCAAGACCAAGAGAACCCGGGTATCTCGAAGTCCACATAGAATATGTTTGTACCTAAGCTTCGAAAAAAAATACTTTCACCTCTAAAGCTATTTTCCTAACTTGAAATTCAAATATCTTGATAATGTTAAGCTAGGTCTTAATAAGCATTAATATCTCTATGCATATTTACAAAGGATGGATAAAACCTTAGTAACTAACGCGGGTCAGTATTCATTATTTATTGATCCCGTATCTATAATAATGATTGAAATAAAGATTATAATCTACGTACATACTAAATTTCAGCGAAATCGGTTCAGCCGTTATGACGTGATTGAGTAACAAACAAACGAATAAATAAACAAAGATCCAAATTTTCACATTTATAATATTAGTGTGATATTTATGCCAATAAATAAAAGCTAGTAACTAAAATACGATTAGGTATACAAACTTTAACCATTAGTATTTTTGTCTATTTGGAGATTAACACTGTTTTAGGTAGGTAAGTAACAAAAAATAGGTAGGTATACATAAACATCAAAATCCCAACAAGTAATTATGTAGGTATTGTTATGCTAAACTGTCAGCCAACCTTCTATTTAACCAGATAGAAAGTGATGATTAAATACTAATGAATCTAAACAGTAGTCGCAGGCAGGTGCATTGAAACCACTCATACGTGCATTGAGAGAACGATTGTATTAAATCGTGTCATGGTTCTCACGGCTCATTTCTCAACTATTAGAAGTACTAACACGCGCTGACCCGACCTCTTATTAAATCATCCGCAGAATCATCTCTACGTACCTGTAACAATAAAAGATTGTGAACATTAATAACAACGTTAAAAGGTAGAGATTTGAAAGCGCAGGGTTCGCGTGCAAAAATAACATCAGATTTATACTGTTGTAACTGAAATCCGCGGCATTGTTGAGTTTTACAGCGTTGGGACATAAAACCTTGCAGTAGCAGTGGGAAGTCAATCATAAAGATAAGGCAACTGAACAACGACACGCTACCAACAGACCAGTCGACCACTCGTCCCTCGCCCTCCGCATATAATATACATTCGACAATTTTAGCACGTCGTAAACAGACCGCGACGGGACACATCACCCGTTAATTGCCGAATTTTGGGACTAAATACTGGAATTAATTCCTTAATTTAATATATTCAATCGCTCCCACATCGGCTATCAAAATACATCGTATACATAATCGATGCGTGTACGGAACTTGTTAGGCGTATCGTATACACTTTACACAATTATTATACTTTGATACCTACGCATAAAACGAACCGGCAAATTTGGTAGATACGAATTTTAGCTGGCTTTATTAAAGTCGTGAAAGTACCAAAAGGAAAAACTAATTTAGCGGTTCTGAATCTAGCTAGGTTAGTTTCAGTTTCAGATAATTAACTTTTTTATTTTTTGCGTAATCTATTCCTTTTCTTTCTCTCCCTCTATAAACCAATTTGATTGTATGCTTTTTATGAAAGGCACTGCATTCTGTAAGAAAACAAACGCAGGAATAAACAGTGTATCCCTAGATTATGTTTGACATATCGTTTCAATAAACTATTTGTGTTTGGTTAGTAGGTAGATAGATAGATAATAAGGTTGCCCATGGTTATATTTAAATCAAAATACGAGTACCTACCTGGTTTTATCTTTTTTAACGTATAACAATTTTTTACCCGACATCAGAGGGAGGTAATGTTTTATTAAGGTGTATGTACCGACTGTTCATTTGGCGGATTCTGTAGATAGAGAGATCGATAATGTCTTTATTGCACACCATTAAAAAAAACAAATTAAAGAAAATTCATTTTTAAATCATAGGTACAATGGCCGGCCTTAGCACCTGTAGACTAAACGGCATGACGAATTTTGACAAACGACATTCTAAACCACGAGAGGGACTTAGGTTATATATCCAATATGGCGGCTGCAATCTGCCATTTTGGATTTCGATTGACAAAAATGTATAATTGAAAATTACCTATTGAGTGAGGTATCGAAACAAAGGTAAGAGCATTTTTAAAATATAATAACACTTAAAATGTATTAGTTGGCGGTAAAAAAACATGTTTAATTAAATATATTTCGCTCTCGCGAACCGAATCTCTTGACGAACAAATTAGGTATCTTGTGTATATAATCAACATCAATAAAGATGCACCCAAATATTAATCTTCGTGATGAGATGATGACACTAAAGTCAATAGGTACTTAGTCCCCGCCAGCGATTATCAAACTATGTAAGCTTGTTTATCTCTTTTCAGTATAGTGCAGTCGGGTTTTTTTCTAAAAACCCGACCGACAGATTTTTATTTATTATCAGATCTTCTTTACTTTGAAGGAATTAGTACATTGAAGAGATTGAAGCTACGCCTGCAGAAAGACTTGAAGATATTAGCCAGAGGCCATAACTCATCCTTGCTAATAAATAACATTATCTCACTCCAAAATACGTAACATATCAAACATCATAAATTCTGCCAGCTTGTCGTAACTGTTAAAGTGCTATTTATGTAAATGTGTCAAATCATACAACATAGATTAACGATGTCGCGGCATCTGTCATGTTTATCATTTCACGCAAAATTAGGTACTACCTAATCTACCTATCCAGAAATGTAGTCTATTACGAGTTACAAAAGTAATTTCTTAAAACAGCTATCTGTCTAATAAAGACTTTATTATCTGTAAACGTAACAGTTCTGCGAAGGCACTTGTACAAAATTGTGTTCTCAAATTCTCTGAAACAAGAACAGAAATGTACTTCTAGGAAATTATAACCTACATTGTTTAATACATTATTACAAGGTCCAGCCGTGCTAAATTAGAATGTTTACCAATGAAAAATATTACTAAGAAAACTTTCGTGATTTATTTCAATCATTATTTTGGGATTTATCACGTCTTATCGGTGTTTCGACCGACAGTGTTTCGGTTCAATTCCTGAACCTTCATCAGTGCGATCCGCTCCGAATAACGTCTCGCCTCGCACTGCGCGCCGCAGCCCTCTGCACACGAGTAGACGTGCGCGGTGGTGGGGATTGAGTCAACGATGGCCCAGCGCGTTGACAGGATGCATCATTATCATCACTGTTGATCACTATTCGGAGCGGATCGCACTCACCCTGATGAAGGTTCACGAATTGAACCGAAACATTGTCGGTCGAAACACCGCTATTAGACGTTATGTGATAAATCCCGTATTTATAATCATTAATGAAAAATGTGTATAGAACGGTGGACTTTTAACTTTTATATGTATTGAATTAAAATAAACATGAACCCGAAATTTCTTCTTTTGTCGACGGTTTACAAATTCACCCTATCTACCTAAATCAGCGTCACATTATAGTGCTATAATGGCTTATGATTCCACCTTTAGAACTGTATCCATAGGTCGTACTCGAGGTCTAGGTCAACTATTGGGTACATAGACCTTTTCAAGGGCACTAGTGGTCAAAGGCCTTCCATAGGCTTCAAATAGGGCATAATTAGCGCATATGAACTTAATTACTTGCAACCATACCACAACCCGTCCAGTAACCAAGAAAAAACGACGTACAAACGAAAGAAGATGCTTTGTCTTCGTATTCTGTACGTACACACATAAAAATATATATACCTCAAAGAATAACACCAGTATTCAAGAAGAATCCGAACTCTGCTATGAATATAGTAGGTATGTAAGACGGTACCTATCTTCGAGTATAAACAGAAGGCAGGCAACAACTAAGTATCATTACTTCACAGTGCAAACTCATCTAATCCATGGCTTGGAGTATTCTGCAGCTGTTTAAGCCACGTAATTATATTCCATAACACTAACCCAGCCAGACATGGGTGTCTTTGTCTCATGACTACTATAAATGAGCTCTGTATTAGTAAACTATGAAATTGATTACACGTTTCATCATACCTAATGAAGAAGGTAACGCCATACCTAACGTTGTTTGATATCCACAAATCATTTTAGTTTAGATCATTGCGTAGCATGGCATGAACTTATACGAGTATGATATTACGGACATTTTAACTTTTGAATTAATACAACGTATAAAAAAGGATTCTGTGGTTTTATGAAACCACGGTAAAAGTAAAACTTTGTTTCACATTATAGACATTTAACTAAAAATTTTCGTTGGTACAAATGAGTAATAGTCTATATAAGTACCGGCACGAAACTTTAGCGGTGATCGTTATTGCGCAGAAGTTAAAATTAAGGTACCTGAGGGGGGCTAGCGGGATGAAGGGCGGGCGTGCGTAGCACCGATTGGCTCTCCAATCGCATTCCGTTCCTCGCCCTGATACGATGCCCCGCGCACATACAGTGTACAGTCGCGTTCTTATTTGCATTGTTATTGCTGTTATTTGAATTTGTTTACTAAATTAACTTCAACACATCATGTTAATTATGTCTTAGGTACCTATATAATATAAATCTTCTCTAATTAAATCTTAATCTAATACACTATAAATCTTTTGACTTTGGAATTGGAGATAAACTATTTATTAAAGTATAGGTAATATTATTTGCGTGCGCGAGAGTACTCATGCGCAGCTATCCTCCACATTTCGTTCAGCGCTAGACTTACTATTTGACATTACATTAAATAATGTCAGTAACGTTATTTAGCTAATAATTAATTAAAGTTATAATTGTATTGCGTGCGCGACAGTACCCATGCGCAGCTATCCCCTCCGCTTATCGCTCAGCGCTAGACTTACGTGCCGCTGCTTATACAGTGTGGCCCTGGATAAAGTGCAACCCCGAAAGGGGGTGAAACTAGATCAAAAATTATCGACAAAAAAATAGAAAAAAAAATTTAAAAAAAAATCGTATATACTTTATTGATGTATTAAAATTTTTATTGCTCACTAATGACTCTATTTAATAAAAAAATTATTTCTTCCAAAGTAGTAGGTCTATTTTGTTAAAATAAAAACCATAATCATGTCAGATATGTGACGATGACGATAAAATAACAAATAACTGACAAACAAGTGGCTATCGTGACTTAAAGTTTAATTTTTTATTAAAATTAAATTTTTTAGGCTGTTTTTTTCCAATAAACTCCAAAAATCTTAAAATTAAGCCTATAATACTAGACATTTTTATGACTTTTTATTATTGTCTATCATAATAGCTTTTAAATAAAATAAAAACCTACGTTCTAACATAAAAAATGTGCTGGCTAGGAGCATTTAAAGTTGACCACTGACGGTCAGTGGTCAACTTTAAATGCTTATTAATTTCCAATAAACTCCAAAAATCTTAAAATTAAGCCTATAATACTAGAAATTTTTATGACTTTTTATTATTGTCTATCATAATAGCTTTTAAATAAAATAAAAACCTACGTTCTAACATAAAAAATGTGCTAGCTAGGAGCATTTAAAGTTGACCACTGGGTCAGTGGTCAACTTTTTAATTTTTAATTTTTTTTTAATTTTTTTTTCTATTTTTTTGTCGATAATTTTTGATCTAGTTTCACCCCCTTTCGGGGTTGCACTTTATCCAGGGCCACACCGTATACTACACGGTCAGCTGATGCGAACTATAGGCGCCGCCATATTGGCCTCGGCTGCTTTGACGAGCGCCTTTCACTTTATCCCAACTCCGCGGCCGACCGTCACGCGACATGCAACACACAGACGAAAAAGTTTGAGACGATGTAATAAAAGTTTCACTTTAATAAATAGACATTATAACTCTTGTGTTTTTATTATTGATATTTTTATTTAGTTTCATTTGTTCTGTTTTAGAGTCCATAAAATTTTTATTTACCTACTAAGTTTTAGGTGCTAAGTAACTTCAATATCCGCACACAATGTATTTTGTTATCATTGGATTAAATGGTTATGATTTTGACGGCAAGAACGAAAACTTGAAAAATGTAATCTGCGGTGATTTAATTTTTCATGCACCTAAATAGCGGTCACGCCAAGAAGGTCCTTGGCCTGAGCGTGAGTGTATGCGTTATGGTTCGTAAACATACGTTTTTAACATTATTCCCATCTCTGATAACGGTTAGTTCCTCAAACGGCCACGAGACTTCTTTTGTAAAACTAACTCTAGACGTATGGTATCCTACATCTTTCAGCTGAGCTTGCATGACCGACCTAGAAAAAAATAATGAATGTAGAAGAACAGATTTAAAAGTAATTTTAGCGTAGGTAGTAAAAACATTACGCTCTACGCTTAAATGTCATTTTACTCTATTCTTAGGTAGAGAGAAACGTTTCTATAGCGGTCATTCTACTAGGGGATGTAGACAGAGACTACCAAAACTTCCTTACGTGTTATCATAACCATGGGCGTAATTTTTCGAGAAATAGCCGACGAAATAAGCGAGCAAAATACTCTGAGCTCCGTCGAAACTGCCACATCTATCCCGCTTTATAGGTCATTTCACTCATTCCATCCACTTATTTCAAGGGATCTTCTGTTACGACCGAATGGGTTTCGCAAATAAACCTAATTTTATCAGAACAATACGATGTTTCTTTTCAATTTAACAAATTAAACGGCTCGAGCGCAAACTGAGTCGAATAATCTCGGGTGGTATGGTATAGCGGCATAAATGGCGGTTAACTGGGCACATTGAAATGTAATTTAGGTACATATCTTACTCGTTGTCTCAACCGAACAGATTTTTGTCGATAAGTTTAAATTATTCTTTAAGAAACGAGATTTTGAAAGTTATACAGTATATAGTATAGATATACAGTAGTAGAGATCCTTGTGAAAGGGCTCACCAGGCAAAGGGCACATTTAGGCCTGTAATGATCTACCATCAGATGGGGCATAATTGCACCTTGAAAAACACTTATTTTATGTATGTTAAAATTGATTTAAGTATGTGCTCTAATCTATGCCATCCAGCAATTCTAAATTACCCATTACAAGATTCTTATAAATTGAGTAATTGAAGCAACTGACGATGACGATTAAAATTCCAAGAAACTCCGACCGAGTATAATTTTCTTTAAATTTGTAAAGTAGGTAGTAGGTACATGACATCAGCCATCATTGTAAATATTTTGTTAAGTACCTAAAATATAAAATACAGTTTATTTTTGGAAGAATATGATTATACAGAATGACATATTGCGATGAAAAATATGCATTTTTGGAAATCCACAAAATAGTTACATAATAATATTTCTGACTATTATTATTGTACGCAATATTTTTTCAATAACGGCATGAGGCATGACTCCGTTAATTGGTGTATTTTGTATGGAAATGACTCGCATTACCACGGTTGGCTGAACATAACTTTAAATTATACACAAGACACCTCCGAGAAACAAGACAATAACCAGAAGGGTACGCTTGACTCAGCTTTATTATCTTGATGCCGTCAATGACAACCACGAAAAGACAAGAGAGTTGGTCTCACTCTCACAAACAATGGTCTTATCTTACCCTAGAAAGCGGTGACAAAGAGGACATAGGCAAGTCATCCCATAAGACTCGTTTCAATATTGATAGATTGTACACCAGGATTTCATTTAGAACTAAATTATGCTAAATATTGTTCAATAGACGGCTTTATCACTGAAAGCGTTTTCTTCCGGGCAAACTTTGCATGGAAATTAATGAGCGAAGCCGTAACGGACGATGGTGCACAGAGTAAAAATTAAGGATAAAAATAATATAAATAAAATAAGCCTTAATAGCCCTTTTCCCACCTTACGCGGGGTCGGCACAACGTGTATTGCTCCTTCCACATCTCTCTATCAGCCGTCATCTCCGTTGTCACTTGAAGAATGATATGCATAGGAAGGCCTACGCATATCATTCTTCACACAGTCCATCCATCTCTTCTTCGGCCTTCCTCTACACTCATATCTAACACTCTTTTATTCATATGATTTTCTTCCCTACGCATGACATGCCCATACTACGCTAGCCTCTTACTCCTCAATTTTTCTATCACTGGCGCTACTTTTAAACTTCCTCTAATATACTTATTCCTTATCTTATCCATTCTCGTTACCCCACACATCCATCTCAACACTCAGAACCATACATTACGATAGGTCTTATGATCGTCTTGTAAATTTTCCCCTTAAGTTTAAGGATAATAATAATATAAAACTTTATAATCCGAATAAATAAATTGATAAAAATATATATAACTAAATTAAATGTACTTTCTTTCGTGCGTCTAAACTTGCTTCTCAAAATCACAACTCCGATACATTTGATTCTAATTGTACACTCAAGGATAGACTCACGCTACAAAACAAGAATAGTATGAGTAACGCAATGAGTAGTATGAGTAAAGTAATATTACATCACAACACAACACCATCACTATTCACCATAGACAATTCGCGTCCCAAACTAACGATCCAGTAAAACTGGAAAGTGTCATAGTAATTTGTATGCAGGGGCTAAGACGCCGACGTCATAAAGTAAGACTGTTACTGCATTGTAAGCGCTACCTTGGGGGAATTGTTTATTGTACATAAGAGAGACAAGTATTAAAGTGAGCGCAAAATTGATTTTGTTGGCAGGTGGTAAACTTCCGTCAGGGTCGAGTGGGAAACAAATAATAAACTGTAATAAGTATTGGTAAATATAACAATGAACCAATAGTAGATTAGAGAAAACGAAAGCTGATTATAATAAAGAGGAATAAGAATGGCACTCAAAGGTCTATATGCAGAGAGAACTAAACTCGAAAATGAGATGAGACTCAAGTGCTCAAGAAAAATGCACGCTTGAGCTTCAATGCATTAGGTATGGAATCAAAATGACCCTGTATTCATTTGAGCCAAAAAGCTTACTCAACTAAATAACATTTTACTGTTACCATTAAATGTCAACATTTTCAATGGCTGTTTATTTTATGTCATGCTCACATAAGACAACAAAGCCGCTGCTCCCATTAGACGTCTGAACAACTAAGCTGAATTGAAACGAAAAGTTTCGAAAATATCACCGTTAGGAACAGAACAACTTTTGAATTAAGGGAGCTCGTGCCAAGAGTGTTGTTCTGGGATCAGATGTGAACGGAATTGTTCAGACGAAATGTGTTTGTTTGTCCACTTACCGCTTTTAACGGGCGAAGATTTAATAGAAAGGAAACAATTCAAAACTAGGTAATTTCACCTTTTGTATCTGAAATTTTAATGTAGATAAACATGTTCAGAAAGCTACCAGTTATAAAAAGTCGGATTTAATTGCATAATAACAAGAAGCCAAAGAACTGAAGGCCCGCCAAGTCTGCGGAGAGTTTCCTGACCACGGAAAAACTGTCCCGGATCGTGACAAGCACGTACGTGACAAGAGTTCCTAACAAGGTTGACTGTCCGGCACCCGGCGCCGCAAACTGACTGGCTTTAATCAAGTTTTGACTGCACGCCTAGCCCACCCAGTCTTTGACATGGACTTGGTCAAACTTCTGCCTTTGATGGAGTTTTCTTTTGTAAGACTTCAGTAATTTAAACAGATTTTGTTGAAACAATCTGCACGAACATGATCCCCGAGCAATTAGGGTTGTGGCTCCTTTTGACTGTGTTAAAATTGGTAGAGTTGATAACAATTACTGTAATAATATATTAAGGAAAAGAAGTACCATTGGAACTGTTCAAATTTCTTTGCTGGTGTAATGCGATAGATATGCGAAAAATATAGCCGAAATAAAGTTATTCAAATGCCCAACTCCTTGCTAGCTTCAGACGATAGTGATAAAATATAGAGCAATCCAGATCGGAGCAATTTTTCCCGCAGCCCTATGAATATGCACGGGGGGTAAAGAGTTGGATTGCTTCCGTTTCAGGCGCCCAAGTCTCGCACAACCGCACCGTTATTACCGTACAATTTACAACCGTTAACCGGCAAACAAAGGGAGGCGCTTATTTACCTCGACGAGGGAAACGGAGGAAGTTGAACGGATGCCACTCCCGGTGGGGTTGTACACGCGGAAATTTTGAAAGTAAACATCGATGAGACGTTTATATGTGATGAGAATGCTGAAATGAGTTTTTGACTGAAAGTGAACAATTACAATCTTCAAACATACATTCAGAATAAATTTTTGTTAAATATATCGAGGCCACATAAAAAGACACATTCTGCTAGTCCTATGCAAAGTAAAACGCCGACTCAAGCAATAAGATATTTTTTAAATCTCATGCATATGTAAGTAAGTGACCTCGGCGTCGGGTGAGCGGTTACCGCCCAGTCTAGCGTTTTTCTCATACAATTTACAGCGCTAAACTGGCAAGCAAAACTCCAACCTCATTTACACAGCCCCCGAAGCACGAAAGAACCTAACGGAACTAACAGGTCAGTAAAAGAAACAAACATAAATCACCAAATTCACGACAAACATCTTAAATTATATTAGCTATTATTTAAGCAAAAGAAAAACAGATTTCAGAAAAACAGCTCGTTGCCGCCAAAGGTTTCTGCTAATAGGCAATTTGGAAAATAAAGCTTTGTTTGCGATCGAAAACTTTTCATTCTTGGGACGCCAAAGTAGGGGGGAGTTTTTAATTATGAAACACGCGAAGTCGTTGCGTATTATGCTTATTAGAAGTTGCCATCAAAACACAAAAACCGCGCAAGTAGTTAGAATTTAAGATTCCCAGTAATGTTGACCGAGCAACTTAGGAGTTGTGTAATCCGACAATTTGCCGTTCCTAACTCGCAAACACAACAAAACAAAGCGAACATATTCCCGGGGCTGAAAGGAAGTTCACTCGAAAAGGCAACTAGCTGCGGGAAAACCTTATATTGTTGAATTTATGATATGTTTCTACATTTCGTACCAGTTTCTGAGGTCATTTTCGCTGGTATCTCCATGATATTTCGTTGAAATAATAACTGTACCTATAATGTTGTGTGGGTCGGCTGTAAATTTTACACCGCTGAAATCTATTAAATAGCTTTACAGTACAGTACCGCATAGAAATTCTCCATTTAGTTCGAATGTACAATGAAAATGGACTAAAATGTCTACGATAATTTTAATATGTCTACAGAGGCCGAACTAGAGCTGTAAAGCCCAGATTAAAAGATCGTATACTTAGTTCAAGATACTATTCCATTTGCGAGATAATTTAATCAATTATTTATTGATGCGACCCAGTTCTATGAAATTACTCGTAAATAGAAATTAATCTTGCTTCATTAATCATATTGGTCTATCAATGATAGGTCTTAGAGGTTACAACTGAGATATTTGCTATCTAAGTAAATACGTTGTTTGTATTGTAATTGATAATGTAAATGAATGTTCTCGTCACGAGGAACAGTCACTTTCACAATAACAAAAGAAATGAAAGTGAAAAGTTAAACTGAGCTCAGCTGGTCCATATTTAGAGCGTTACCAAAAATAGCTGAATACGATGACACATTACAATGGTGACCATGTTTTGTAAAAGTTATCAAAATAGGTTCATTGTATAGTGCTGATATTTGAATTCTAGACGGTCAAAATGTTTTAGTTTGATGAAAGAGTAGTAGGTATAAGCAGGCAGAGAGGTAAAATAATTTGTCTAAAATGATTATACTGATGTTTTTACATTAGTGAATAATAAAAGACTGATCAAGAGAAGACCAGTAGGATAATTGAGATTTTTCCCAACAATATTGCCTGCTCCACTGAGTAATGCGTTGTACTTAGTAGTCACTTGTGATTTAATGGTTGAACCATTGATTTATTATAACTAAGGATATCGCACGCCATACCTACTAAGTAATGCGAAAAAAATTGCATATTCTATACAATGCTAGATTCATCATCATCGTATCAGCCATAGGACGCCCACTGCTGAGCATAACCCTCCCCTACAAATTCTCAGAGCGACTGATCTTGTGCGGCCTGCACCCAACGGCTCCCAGCAACCTTTATCAGGTCGCCTTTCCATCTAGTGTGGGGCCGTGCTACGCTGCGCTTTACGGTGCGTGGTCTTCACTCTAGAACCTTTTTGCCCCAACGGCCGACAGTTCTTCGAGCTATGTGCCCCACCCACTCCCATTTCAACTTGCTAATCCTCTTGGCTATGCCCTTGACCTTGGTTTGCCAGATGCTAGATTAATAGTAATAAGACAATTTAATTTCTAAACAGCCTGCAAAATATACCACCACAAAGAGTACTGCAGTCCCAATAAACTTGGGATTCTAAATCGAACAAAAAAGACACAATGCAGTTGATAAAAATAATTTGATTATTGGTGCAACTGTGCAAATGTCGCCTGACTGGATCGCGTGAATTCAAACTCATTGGAAGTTGTTAACAAGGCGAGTTGCTTAGGTTACTTGTGGACCGTTCACGTGTTCTAGTAGAATTTGAGCTGGAATGGTATGAAGGAAGACTGTGAGATGATCTACGTAATGGATCATTTCCCAATAACATTCTATTGGGCTATTTAAATAGAAAAAAAAAACAATTTGACCCGACACAAAATAAAAATAAAAGCGCAAATGAAGATGGCGAAATACCTACAGGACTGCGCAAACCCGATCTCTGGTCAAAGCAGGTAGGTAAAAAATAAACATGGCAATATGAGTAAGTATATAAATAAAATGGCAGAAGTCGGAGTATTTGTTTCAGGCAGTAAAACAGCTCGTTCGTCAGATGATATCTTAAAAATGGTGGAATGTCACTGGATTCGATTATCGACAGTTTTGAAAGAATACTGTACCAATGTGCAGGCTTATACCCAGCAGTGGATGGATCTGGGCTGATTAAATAGATAGAGATATCATATTTATAGCAGTACTATACTATAATAACTAAATTTACTGCTGGTAGGCTCTAGACTTGTAAGTTCACGTATCTTTGTTCTCAACTGACCAACCTTGGTGGGTTCGAGGCCTCCGACATGGCTTTATTGATCGAGCGAAGCGAGATCTCCAAATCAACTTGGGCAAATCAGCATTGTATGTATGTATGTATGTTTGTTTGTCCGAGGATAACTTTCGAAGCGTTTATCCGATCATCGTGAAATTTGGTATATAGGTAGGTAGTGATGGCACAATTGTGGTGTAACTCAATGAGCTAAAAATGTTGGGGGTTGTTGAGATATTGGGGTTCAAGAGGGGTAAAAAAAAATTAAAATGAGACTATAAGGTCAAGTGGGACGTCAAATGAAAGGTCTTCCATTGGTACATTTCAACCCTGTTTTTATTTTTAGTTTAATCTTTATAGTTTTTGATTTATTAGCCATAATAAAAACAAAACTTTGACAAAATTCACATGGTACCCCACAATGCTAAAATTTGGTATTCGTGTGGCTTTAGTAACACAAATATAGGCAAAAGTCTGAAATCCAGAATAACTTTCAACCTGATCCCACCATGCCCATTCTATGATCGGACAACCAGACGCTCCGCGATGCGCCACCGCTACATGATGTACCTCCCATACACACAAAGCGGTACTCTTCCACCTTTATTATGCGCACCGCCAAGGAGTGGAACGCCTTGGCTGAGTCTCGTGTTTCTTGATAACTACAACCCAGGGATCTTCAAGTCAAGAGTGAATAGGTTACTTCTAGGCAAGCGTGTACCATCGTAGACTGCATCATCGATTACCATCAGGCGAGATAGTGGTCAAACGCTAGCCTATAATTTATAAAAAAAAACTGCCTTTTTACCCCAAAAAAGAGTAACCACTTTATATGAACTCCCGTCACCTGTAATTTGAATGAAACTGTAGGTCAAGTAAATTGGTTATATATTTCGTGGCACTATTTTAATAGGTCATGGATAACTTTTTTTTTGTTTTTATGGAGGACTCGCGAGATTTCAGTTCGGGACGAACCACTAGTTTATGATAGCCAAGACTAACATCTTGACGCACCCTCAGCAGCCAATATTATATGCCATTAGCATTCATCTATCCATGTGATGACCGCGCAGAGCTTTGCTGTTGATCTATTAAACAACCAGCTCAGTTAAGTCATGAGCGCTTTTGGCTAGTTCTGACTCTTCTAGTTCGGCCACTCCAGTAACGCAGTTGCAAGTAGCAACCTCATCTCGGCTCCACCACTGGCATAGTGTTCCTTACCACCGCATCGCTCAGGGTTATTACAACATTCTGTCTATGAATCGTCGAAATTGGTCTAGAATTCAGATTAGTATGTTGTTTTAGTAAACTAAATAGTTTGCGTTTATGGCTAACATACTAAGAAGTAGATTTCCTTGAGATTATGTGTAAATTAATCGTAGTGAGCGTAGAAGGCGCTCTGTGCTCTATATTTTTTTATGCCCCAGCTTTTCCCGATTAATTGATCGAGAGAAGCGGGATCTCTAAATCAACTTGGGCAAATCGGCGTTGTATGTATGTATATATGTATGTATGCATGTATGTATGTATGTTTGTTTGTTTGTCCGAGAATAACTTTCGAAGCGTTGATCCAATCATCGTGAATTTTATACACAGGTAGGTAGTGATGGCACAATTTTGGTGTAGCTAAAAGAGCTAAAAATGTTGGGAGATTGTTGAGATATTGGGGTTCAAGAAGGGTAAAAAAAATTAAAATGAGACTACTAGGTCAAGTGAGACGTCAAATAAAAGGTCTACGTTAGTACATTTTGACCGTGTTTTTATTTTTAGTAAAGTTTTTTTACTTTTTGAGTAATAAAAACTAATAATAAAAACTAAACTTCGATAAAATTCACAGGGTACACCAGTGACCCCACAGTGCTGTTATTTGGTATGCGTGTAGCTTAAGTTACACAAATATAGGCAAAAGTCTGAAATCTGGAATAACTGCAATTTGTACCCCAAACAAGGATAACTACATAACATGAACTCCCGTTACCTGTAATTTGAATGAAACTGTAGGTCAAATACGTTGGTTATTTATTTCGTGGCACAATTTTGATAGTCAAAGATTAAAGTAATATTTTTTTGTTTTAATCGGAGACTCGCGAGATCTCAGTTCGGGGCGAACCACTAGTTATTCTTATTTATGTAAAAAGGTAGCCGATAAGAATACTAGGCTAAAATAGGATTAGACGGGGCTTGCAATCGAATAATTTTAACTATGAGAGTGAGCCGCGTAGCCATAGTCTACCAAGGTGAAAATGAGTCTATTTGCTTGATAAACCTTATAATCAGTGCCTTGATTATTTGTAATTATTAGACACACTGTTTGATTTTATCAACCAAAATACTATAGTAAACAGTAAGTAATACCTAATTTTTGTTTTTTATACGTAAACCATTTTTACACATTTTGTGGTTTTGATATCAAGGGTTCCCCATAAAGCCTTTCTGGAGTCTAAACAGTTTAGTGATGATTTTCTATAGTAAAAACTAGTTCAAATTGACATTTAAAAGTTTCGAATAATATTCAAATATCCTCCAAATTGATCGAATACTAGTTTCGAATATTTGCAAGCCCCACGGGACACGTGAGGTTAGCGCATCAACGATCACAGTGGGTGCCTGCCTGGCAAACCGACACAAATCTTGGAAACTAATGGGAAAGGTATTTGCCCAATAACGTGTCATTACAGGTTAGATAAAAAGAAATCTAAATGTGGATAGAAGTGAAATTTCTATAGGAACCAACCCAATTAACACAGTTACTATTTAAATACTAAACTATTCGATTAATCTGATTGTTGAGCGGTAAACCCTGAGTAGGTAAGTACAAATCATTGTTTCCATTAGCATTGAGGACATTCTCACGGCAAATAAGGTTAGTGGAATTAAAGTGGATATTCAAATTGGATTAGACTTGAACCACAGGGTACTTGTGCCACAAGACTCGGTCGAGCTCGACTCCAGTTTTACGTCATTATACGTCGCATTATAGGGAAAGTTTAGGAAAATGCCCTGAAAAGGTGTAAGTTAGAGAGCTGGGTTTACCAAAAATCTTATTAAATCCCAATTGCAAAACTAGTTTAACATTTAAACCCTTGTTGCACTAACTCAACGAAGATGCAGGAAAAAAACGCAAGGATTGTAAAATTACACAATCTTTACTAATAATAAGTTCGAGATGAACTGTCTCTCTGTATGTTCGTTACGTTTTCACGATTAAACGGCTGGACCGATTTCGATGAAATTTGGTAAATAGATAGATTATGACCGGGATTGAGACATGGGCTCCTTTTTACACGACTGCGCAGAAGGAGGTTACTGTTTTTACTGACAAACCTCGCGTGCAAAGCCGCGAGCGGGTTAGCTAGCAAGCTCTAATAATTTACTTTAGCTGTGCTAACCCTGTTTAGTAAAACTGATCAATAGAGCTTGACCACAAAGTACAAAGGAATACCAAAATTATATTATTTGCAGCAAGTTCTGCTTGAACACTCCTCGAGCGAGGCGTAGAACCGCGAAACTATAGACGATTTCCCAGAACCTCACGACTATCGACCGCAACTTAAACGTTCAATTCGAACCACAAAAATTGATACACAAAGTATGTACTCGCTTAACATAGCTCGAGAAACCCTAAGCTTAGAATCGCGTGACTGTTCCTGTAATCATTACCTGTGTAAAGGCACTTCAAATGAGAGTTGAAGACCGACATTACAAAAACGAACCACCCCCCACGCTTAAAATAGGACAAAATATGTCACGGAAAAAAATAACTCCACCTAGTAAAAGCTGCACAGCGAGTTTGCGTTAAATACCATCCTTTGTGAAAGAAGAACTAAGTATACCAAGTTATTTTACAAATAACTTTGGTAAAGTTTCTTCCTCGACAACGTCCTTTAATTGCATCCAAGCCGAGAATCCAAGTTTTTGAGACTACAACGCTGTGACTTTTAAAATACCTGGGTTGCGATGTGCGAACTGAAGCAACTACAACATTTTTGTTGAAAACCCCGTTACAGTATACTGAAAATTCATGTTTTTCATCGAAAAAGCACTTTAAAACTCTCGATAGTTAATCAGACAAAACCCAAGGTGGTGTTCATTCGTCAAAATCTGAGGTGAATAAATCTTGCAATTTCAACGTGAATTCTCAGGAAGACGTTTACCACACGGTCGTGATGAGCATACAAATTGACGATTTAGCATGCTTTATGCATGAAGATATATTTTTAACATAGGTATCTGAGATATGTCTGGATTTCCTTAAAAACTGGATAATAGTAGATAATAGATGATACGCAAGGTTGGCATCGCTTTTGTAGACAACTGATGGTTTCTAAACCAAAATATTACGTATTTTGGTACATAATAAATTATGCTGGACATTTCACACACCGCCATCTAGCCCCAAACTAAGCAAAGCTTGTACTATGGGAACCAGATGAATGATACAATACTTACATACTTTATGTTTTTGTAATACATACTTTTAATATAGGTAATTATAAAGAAACAACTAGACCCGAAACAAATATCTGTAGATCGTGCAAACATTTGTTCCGCGGTTGGAATCGAACCCAAACCTCCTGCGTCTCAGACGGCTATTCGGAGGATTAAGAGAACCATCACTAATTTATTCGCTTGATTGCGACTTGCGTTGTATATTGACGCATTAGATTATTTTCGCAATTACCTACAAACGCACAAAGCAACGCAGTTTTGCTACTTTGCTAGTTTTTAGTTTTATTTGAGTCAGTAATGGCATAGAGCTGTCAACTTTACCACAAGTTACATTTACCTAGGTCGTATCATCTGAAGCATTGCATTGTGCTCGTCATCCGAAAACGTTTTCGAAAACTACGAACTCGATTGCTGCGAAATTTGGGAGATTATTTACACGTATGCATATCATTATGAGGTAAGTATATTCGTCGTCGTTAAAATGTATCTATTGGTATTACCTATTACTTCTCTAAAGTTAATATTTGAAAGGGTTCAGCAAGTGTTTATTATAGCGTATTATTTAAGTTATGATGAATGGAACTCCTATAAATCAATTTAAACCATAAGCTAATGCTTATTTGCCTGCTGATGTCCGTTCATGTACATGTAGACAAGAGAAGTGCGTTTGAGTGCGTTTTCTGGCAGAGCAGAGAAAGACAGTGAAGATGTACTGTAGTGTGTGTGTTACCAATTGGTTTTACTATTTTACGAACTTAATTAATTAGAGTTAATTGCAGTGAAGACTGCAGAAATGGCGGTCACACAAATAACTTTTATAGGGCAATTCGCAACGGAGTTATGTCATCACGAAATACCATAAATCGGTGAGAGAAACGTAAACGGGCGGCGATTTCAGCCGCGGGCAGTCAGACGTCTTCGTAGACAATAAAAGCCGAAATATGACGAACAGACTGACAATTTATCACCATTACGATGTAGTTGCTTCAACGGTGAATTTATTGTGCGCTGAGAAGAGATTTCACGGAAGGATATTACTTATTGTCAAGGTTTCAAGGTTCCATCTTGATAATAACAAAGAAGCTCTTTCGCAGCATTAGAATAATAAAGCAAGCTTTAAATATGAGCGACTCGGCAACGTAATAGCGACCTATTTATGGTTGGCTTTTGTGTGCTCGAATTTCGCGATTTGCTCGCTTGGATTAATCTATTCGAATACCTTTTCTTTTCAAGAATAATACCTATAGGACGACCGAGCTTTACTCGGCAACTGGGCAAGTGGGCACGTAGATACATTAAATTATCTTGGTTTATCTTTTAGATATGACTAAGGTTTATCGCCTTTTTTTTATTTATATTCTTAATTTTTATGGTAGTGCAAATATGCACTAAGTACCTATAAGTACTTAGTAACTGTTTGTCCGCATTACACAAAGGTTAACAAATGCTTTCTAGCATTAAGTTCGCCTATGTACAGATTATTTTTATTTTGTGCAATAAAGAATGTTTAATTAATTCATTATTTTTCATTTATAAGGTACATTTTAGTGGTTCTGTCATATCAGAAACCTTTGAACAGCCAAAACAAATATGAACCCTCTTTTAGCTGATATACGTTTATCGTTGTTAGGTATATTTGATTACCTATATTTTATGGCTAAGTCGTAAGTAGGAGACATAATCTGGTGATGTTAAATTGGATTAAGTAAATGTCAAGGCTAGTTCATGATCGTGAAACGACAAGACAGTAACGGGCGAAACTAGTGTCTCAAGGGACACTATAATGTACTCAAATCGTTATAAACCTTGATTACAATAAGTACGCTGTAAACTTAAACCATAGTAAAATTATACAGTATGTCATCTACATAGAAACGTCCACGACTCTGACCGATTTCGATGGAGCATGCGATAACACGGAGAAAATTATGGTGCGAAAAAGTGCGAGGCGAGACGTTATTCAAACCGGATCGCACTCACCCTGATGAAGGTTTACGAATTGAACCGAAACATTGTCGGTCGAAACACCGATAAGACGGTTCGTGATAAATCCCGTATTTATAATAATGACGGAGAAAATTACTTAGTTTATAACGTACTTAAAATGCATATCATCAAAACATGTGCATAATTTTGAATTGAATTGTTCTCTAGTTTAAACATTACAATACAAACCAAAGTAGAGACTTTAGTACAAGTTGCCAAATACGCAAACGTCAGTATGGCGTCTAAATGGTGGCCACCTCAACCGCCTCATCAGTTGCCTCACTAAGCTATTCCCAAGTGAATGTTGCGCACAGGAGGCAGAGAAGCAAGTGTGTTAGTTGTGTAGCCTCGCACTCATGTCTCACACTATACATGAATTGGATCAATTATACCCCATTTAGCCAAGTTACTTCTGCAGCGGCCTACCTGGGTACAGAGTTAACTGCGTTACTAATTAAAGTTTTTACTATGTCATCAAGTTAACCGTACTTACTTGTAATAAAACCTAAGCATTGTAAGCGGCTGACAAGGCAAGGTCAACCCGTTCACTGCCTAGCTAGGTACTTAAATAATTTTAAGTTTGCATTTTTTGTATCCGCATTCATTGAAATAAACAGACAAGTCAGCATAATGAATTGTATGCTTAATACTATAAAAATATGTCACCATGATGACAAGGCCAATTCTCGTAATTAATAAAATTAATATTTACTTAATACAGAAAAGTTTGTTAAGAATTAGAATGGTTAGAAATAGTCAATTATATAAGTACTTAAGTCATATCATAATATTATGTATTAATTGACACGGTATTTATCACTTTGTTTTCTCGTCATAGGTTTGGCCATTTGCTTTAAACTCGTTTTAAACTTACTTATTTCGACGAGAGTACTCCACTTCGGCAAGTTACATTAAAATAGGTATTCTACTAACCGTTGTAGACAGGTAACTTGGTTAATAAGTAAATGATAAGAGTTTTCAAAGAAGTGAACTGACATTTATTCCTTTCATGATATGAAAGAATTGTTGAAACTTTGTTGAAAGAACTTACGATGTTGTTAAGGGAGCTGACGCTATTGGATTTTTATTTTATTTATTTGAAACAGTACCAATTCTATTCTTAAGTTTAATCATCAATTAAATCTAGTCCGATTTGAGTTTCGTTCTAATCTCGAAACAACGTTTAACGGTAGCTGAAAGTTGGCTGCCCTAATAAATTAAATTAACTAGTGGTTCGCCCCGAACTGAGACCTCGCGAGTCTCCCACAAAAACAAAAATATATTATTTGTAATCTTTGACTATTAAAATAGTGACACGAAATGCATCACCAACCTACTTGACCTACAGTTTCATTCAAATTACCCTGTGAATTTCGTCAAAGTTCTGTTTTTATCATAGCTAATAATTCAAACACTACAAGGTTTAAAGCTCATTTAGTCACGTTATGATGATCAGATCAACGCCTCGAAAGTTATCCTCGGACAAATTTGGAGAGTTGATTAGGAGAACTCGCTTCGCTCGATGTAAATTAAATTACTTAAATCAAAACTAAAATGTAATGTAAAGTTGCAATGTAAGACGTTAGTTAGGTACTGTAACTGAAACATTAGAGCCAAAGTTTTTATATTGTTATTAAAATGAGATCATAAAAGAATAACTTAGTATATTCTAAAATATTACAAAATAGGTTATGTAAGAAGAACTAATTTTCCAACTACGAAAAAACCAATTGGTTTTACGCAACGGACGGTTAGCGGTCACCCCCACGCCAAATCCTAAGCAAATGTAACGAAATTACAATCTTAAAAGAGTAGATTAAATTTTCATTCCATAGTAACGAAAATCTAATTCGAAGATACTTAACTAGCACACAATCAGCTTAACAAGTACCCTTTAGATGTAGACTCTTAAATAAGCCCCTGAAGAAAATTGATATTGGATGCTGTAAGAAGCTTTTCGGCTGGGAACCTTATTCAACGAAATACTTAGCTTCGGTAACTGACTAGACGAATTACAAGTTCATTTTAAGAAAATTTTTAACTTTAGCATACGTGATAAGTACTTAATATTGTAGTAACCCAGCGGGACTCATTCTACCGGTTCACATATTTCAATGCAAAGCACACATTTTAATATGTTATTTTTTATTAGTTATGTTATTTTTTATATCTTTTGTCTGTTTTGTGCTTTTATGTTATATATCTAAATTGTTTGATAATGAGCCTTTTTGTCATTAAGACTAGTCATAACTCATATTAAACTGGGTATTCACTTAGTGGCATGTAATGTATCAACCTGCAAGTGAATACGCCTTTTGATAGAGAGTGGATGAGATGCGCCAAAGATCAATGCTCCATGGCGCACCCTAGAAGAAACCTACGTCTAGCAGTCGACTGATTGTTGATGATAATAATGATAATGATGACCGCGATTACTTGGCTAAGCACACCACATTTAAGTACCATAATTTAAGCGTTTAAGTCCAGAGTCAAAACTAACATAAACTTTCAAGCCTATGAAGTCAGCCAGACCCATAAACCGACTTTCACGCTTAAGGAGCAGTGAGCCAGATCCATAAACTGAGTTTCACGTTTCACGCCTACATTTAAGGAGCAGTCGGCCAGTCACTACGACGCCGTCCAGTCGTTTATCGACAAAGTTGTTCTATACAAGTGCAGTCGCCCGGAAAGTTCGAGGTTCTTTACGTAACGGCACACATACGAGTACAACGCGTTTTCGCGTCGATTCATTACGTTCTGGCGACCATATAGTCAGGCACAATAGATGTCAAGCAGTAGGGAAGTTCCGAGCATAATCCTATTATGCTACTTTTATAATGCGTACGTCTGGTTATTGGATGTTATTGCTCTAGAACGCCGTGGTTTAGATGAAATTTTGTCAAGATATAGTCGGTAAGGTTACTTTAAATCTTATACGCTAGCAATGTTAAGGGCCGATTCTTTGTCTATAATGTCCTGTTAATGTATAATAAGACAGATAAGAATGCCCGAGTCACTACTATGACGTACTCTCAAATCTCACAAATAGGCTTTCTTGACAAGAAGAAGGCCTCTGTAATATCTTTAGTTTTGTGGATCTCGAGGGAGTTCTATTTTGCGCCTCGATTGTAGATTGTATGCTGCAATGGTAGGTCAAGACATCAATCCTGTAAGTATCTTTACTGCTTGTTAGATCCTATACGGTGGTAGAAACTGACCACAGCCAAATTGCGCCTTTGTCTCCTTGAGGGGCGTTACAGTGAAAAAGTTGTAATGACGTAGCCAGTCCGTAAATTACAGTGTTGAATATGAGTTGTAAAAAGTGATAAAAAAGCAGTATCATGCGCCATGACTCTAGTACTCAAAGTAGAGGCTGTAAAAGTGAAACTACTTCATCAAAACGATACTTTTTATCAGACTGCCTGATGTTATATGTAAAGTTTTTACATTTCACACAAACTTTTCATATACGCCTCCTGTGACACAATTTTTACAAAGCAGTGTGCTGTATTTTACTTCTAAAATTCAATATTCATTTATTCATTAAAATTCTCAAGGATCAAGCTTTGAAACGTCTGACGTTGAACGATTTTTACCGCCTGTTCCTCCGCGGCCAAGACAGGAAAGAATCAGGCGAGAAATAAAGTTAAGTTATTATTTTTAAGAATACTTTTACATAACAAAGGGCTTAAAATAAAATAAAAAATCTCTAAATGACTACTAGGCTGCTTCTATGCTACTTTAAATAAAGGCGCTACTTAAAGTTTATTTTAGCTCCCTAGTATGTTTTGTTTAATGCAGAAAAACTAGACAACCGTTCTAGAGACATTTTAAAATACGAGTCATCTAGCAGTTTTTGCTTTTATTGCCTTTTTGCCACTGTTGCAATAATGTATTTCATCTCATCTTTGACCAGCGAAGTCTATGTATAGAAATTACCTAGGTCCTAGATAGTTTCGGGCGTAAGCTCAGAAGGTGAACCAGGGCCCGTAGCCAAATTACATTCGCTGTGAATCTATTCGATTTTGGCATACATTTGTGGTCGCTGTATCACGTGGTATTTCTATAGCATGTGTCAAATCCCATACATTTTCGGACTTATCGACTATCGTCATCGCTAATCGACTGTAACTTGGCTAAGCCCTCAGGGCGTAATATTGAGTACGACTTAATCGAAGAGCTAACCTGAATTGTTTCAATTATAAAATGTATGGATAACGTAAAAACACTAGATTAAGGCCGGTACATACAATCGGAATTCCGATTCAGAATTTCAAAGGAAGCAAATCCATAATCGGAAAAAAATTAACGGAAAATTATTTACGTGTGTGATATGATAAGGTCCTCTTTTGTATGGTTTTGCTGCCTTCGAAATTCCGATTCCATATTCCAAAATGGCATTCATTCTATGTGACCAGCCTAATCCAGGCAGGGTCCTATAGTCATAATTTGAAAATTAAAACATCAAAAATCAATCATCGATTAGGTACGACATCTCGTCTTCGTCTTCAAAATTAGATAATTAAGACCTACTGGAGTGGTATTTGTATTAGACTACGATTTTCTTATCTGCTGTACCATTACTTAGACAAGAAATGCTAGTCGGTACAATAGCTACACTACACTAGCTATCTACCATGGTCAACTATTTCCGATTTGATTTATTTACATGATACAGATTCAATAACATTGAACCAACTTTATTTCTCTTATGATAGATGATTCCACCAGATGGCGATTATATGTTGAAAACTCTAATATCCCTTACAGTGATAGGAATACAGTTCAAAACTCTCGCAGCGTATTCGTCAGTGTTTGTTTTTGGACACGTTGCTTGCTGTGTTATGATTGGCATGTGAAGTTAGCGAACCTGTATTAAACATTGTTACAATATATACCTAAAGAAAGTTTATATCATTGGAAAGGCGTTCCTTCATTTGCACAACGTGCCTCAAAAACTCTAGAGGTAACTTCGCAAAGCTTCGACCCCCGAGGAAACTTATTATGCGTGAGTCTGGGCTATATGGATAGCCATCCCAACTCCGTCAGGAAACATAGGGCATACAAAGTGATGAAACGCGCCACAGCCACAAAACGCCGCCACTGAGTTGCGAACTGCATTTTTCGTACATTTTATATGAACTCGCTACACACGGTTGACGCCAGTGGTCTCTATACGCCACGAGACGCCGCTTTTCGCTTTGTGTGATCGTGTGGTCGATACCGACAGAAAGTGAAAGAAAAAAGTAAAAAAGCAGTTGTCGCGCGCTTTCGCTACTAAGTGGCAGCTACCAGCTTCATGTGGCGGCGTTTTATGGCTGTGGCGCGTGGTTCGCGTGCGTGCCCGCACGGCTAAGTTACAACGCGTTTAAAATACGCCGTGAGCATAGGCCCTAAGTTACATCGTTTCGACTGTCCATTTGACCGCAAGAACGAACGATATCACTTTGACAATCGATTTCGTAACCTGTAAAAGTAATAGGGCCTATGCACACGGCGTATTTTAAACGCGCAGACAACGTGGGTTTACATCGCCATAAGACCCGAAAAGCAGATTTAACAATTTTATCGATTCAACAAACGTACAAAGTATGTACGCGAAAACGCACGACGTCTGCGCGTTTAAAATGCACCTGCATGCATAGGCCCTTGGAGAAGTTTTGACAAGATGATTTTTGTGATATATCGTTTATTTATTGCAGAGCAGACCGCCTGTACTTCTGGACGTAGTTGGGCTGGCTGACCATTATAGCCAAATCTCACGCATAATGGACCAATTTAAGGAGCGGATGCAAAAGGGGGTTCAGTCATTATCATGGTACATAATTTAACGCCCATGACGCAGCTTGCCCTCCAGTTGATAGGATATAAATAACTTTCATTTGAACGTGCAACCGTTAGTGGGCTTTACTACTGAGCGAATACATACTTGTCATTTTTTTTTAATGATTAGAAACCTAAATAAAAAACTATTTAAAAATCTAAGCAATTAGCGATATACTAGTCAGTCTATGAGGTACTATTGCTATTGTTGCTATTAAAGTTAGATACTTTATTAATAGCAACAACTCCTAGCTAACTAAAAATAGTGAAATGGTTAGCCCAACAGCTCCTGACCAGCCTACACACAATGCAATAGTTATTGTTGTACGTGATGTCACATCAAGTGGTTGGGTCCAGCCAAACTAGATAGTCTAATAATGCTTTAAGTTAAACCTGCACTTCATGGTTTACAAGAGTTACTTGGGAGTGACAGCTACAAGCACATTTTCTGTAGATATATAATAATAATTCGTAAATCGTTAATCTTATGAAGAATACAAGAATACACACATTGTGCCTCACCACTCTTGAGGATAGACGCCTTCGAGGTGAGTTTATTGAAACTTACAAGATTATTACTCGCATCAACGTATGTTTCCTTGATACAGGACTAGCCTAGTGAGGAGACGACAGGCATCTCTACAAATTTTTACCCTGCTCTACAAAATTTTACTTACTAAACCTGTAAAACAAAAAGACTATGTTTGTCATACCTAAATTAAGCTTTGTACCTATGTGCATTTTGTAGTAGCTAAATATTTTTTTGAATTTCATTTCATCTACAATCTTCCAGACATACTTAAGACCTTCCCGAGGACACCAACTTAAATTAAATTGTGCTTTATGTAACACACTGATTGGAAATAACTTCCTCAGTAACGGTGGTCCATAATTAGAACATCCTACCAGAAACACTTGATTCTGCCACTTCAATAAACTCATTTAAAAACAAACTCGATAACTGGCTACGAATTAACAATACATTGCTAGAAAACTTAAAATGATGAGACTTTAAGCACTGTGTGATGTAAACATATCAGCAATTAATAATGCTAAGTACTCGTCTTTAAACAAATTAAAATAAAAAATTCATAATAATAATACAATACAGTGTATATTCAACTTCATTAAAAAGTAAGTACCTATTTAACTTTACAAATACAATCAAATATTTGAACACACAGGCAATTCAAGGCCAAGTTAACAATGATGATAATTTGTTATTAAGTTTGATGATCTTTGACTTATTTATCAATTGGGTAATACCAAGAATTTCATTACAGTTGGCTAAGCTTTGACTATTTGAGTAAGTATTCATTCCAGTTATGGATTTTTTTATTGGACATAAAACCAACAAGTATCTTAATAGAAACTGTAGCATTTCATGAGTTATTTAACAATGTGGAGTAGGTACATGGATGTATTGTTATTGTGTGATACTAAATAAGATGGTAAATAAGACTCCTAGAGAATTAAATGCAGGTTCATTTCAGTATTATTTAACATATTGCCAAAGAAGAACGGTTAAAATAGATCTAGACATTTACATTTACTCCATCTAATTTATTGATTATTACAAAATTTGCTTTAGAGTATAGAACCGGCTTAGAATAGATATCTATCACATGCCGCATAAATTATAATAAAAAGAAAACGAGTGTGCGGTGTGGTAAGACCAGTATTCTGTAGCTGGCGTTACTTCCTTGATCCAAGATCAAACAACTTTCGCTGCGGCCGAGCTAGGCCCGCACTACGCTTCCATCGTTGCAGGCTGGCTACCAACCTCACCAAAATCCCAACAATACCCCATACTTATTAGTCTATCGCACCATCACACAATTAGCAATTACGCAAACCTGCAAAAACGACCCGAGGCCAGTTCCTTGATTGACCTGTTTACATTGCATTTTAACAACCACGTAACAGCCTCATTGATATTCTGCTGACTTTTACCAATTGAGAAATAATAGAGGAAACACTCACCGTTTATGTTTATAGCTGCAAATCCCAAACAATGTAAAATCTGTCACTCACACGTTTTAGAACACTAAACACCTATTCACCTCTTGACATCTGACATGATTCGCTAACATGAACGGAAAGAACACAGTGAGTATCACAATGATGAAGTCTTTGTAAAAACGATCATAAAAACAATATGATAAAATAAAAGTTTTGCAAAACTATCGCAAAATATCTACAAAACGTAAACAGCTACCTACTTTGACAGAATCATTCAATCAACTGACACTTGTTCGCGGCTGCCAACTGCAAAACTACTTTCATTTTCGACGTATCAATGCCAACCTTTAAAAAATACATTACACAGCGAAGAATGTCCGTGTTGTGAAATCAAATCCTCATTTCCCTGTTTCCTATATAGTGTATATTATCCTTAGAAGCCATCAAGTTTCTTAATCGCTCAGACCTCACAAACATCCATACATTATTGTATTTGCGTGATCATTGATGGGTTAAGAAGCAAAAATAGCACTGGCGAATTGTGAGCGTGTTTTCAGCGAGTCGCAATGTGAACATGTTCGCCGCACGAGCGACGCGTGATTACAAAACGTAAATTATACAATAGTTTGTACAATAAGCCTGAGTTAACTGACTAAAGTGTGGCGGACGGAGTGCGTATGTTTACATAGTGAGCAAACTCAGCATGGACGTTCACAAATTGATTATGTAGCTGGAAACACGCTCGCAGCTCGCCAGTGTGTTATGTATGGCCCATAACGTATTCATTCTGGACATTTCACACAGCGCTATCTAGCCCCAAACTAAGCAGAGATTGTACTATGGGAACCAAATAACTGATAGAAAACTTAAATACATTTTTTTTTGTAAATACATACTTTTAATACTTAGAGATACAACTAGACCCGAAACAAATATCTGTAGATCATGCAAACATTTGATTCGCGGCGAGAATTAAACCCGCAACCTCCTGCGTCTGAGCCGGCTGGCTATTCGCCTACGGAGGTTGTCATTTTTTCTATGTTTATACTATAACAAGGCAGACCAAATTCCTACACCTGATCGATGGTTGAATGATATTTTCAAGGCTGGAAATCAGTGGAGGAGACTCGCTAGGGACTCAAAATAATGGCTTAATATAGAGTAGAGTCTATACAAACAGTACAGACGACCGACGCCGATGACGTCTAAAATGATAATGATGTTTGTTATCTTTCTAGGAAGTGATACCTATAGAATGTACGTCCAACTGGCCTTTGGCCTATCCTCTTCCTTTGGAATACCTATATAATCATGATATGTATGTATTTTATGTACATTGTATGTGTATGTATTTTAAATATATAACTCCGTATATAAATTGACGTATATAATACATCCTCTCCAATAAAATACATTGTTATTCGCAGTATGTACCTACCCGGTTCCTATTTTTCTACCACCACACCTGCTAATACATCTAGTATGAACACTAACTCTTATTTTTGCTGTTGCAACACGAATTCGAACCGTCAAATTACTGTCACTTTCGTCATCAGCAGTCTGTCATTTTGGTTGATTGATGTCGCGTTTTTACAGAAAAACTGTAAAATACTGCTTTCTTTTGTGTTTCTAGTGCGTAATTATCGATAAACTGGCGTGAACTAAAACAGGAATATGCCTGAATTTGAAGACAATCCTTTCAGTGACCCAGCAATAGACAATCCGTTCGCTGTACGTATCCTGTGTTCATTTGAGGAAATTTCTTGTATCATCAGTTATTTGGCTAACCTGGTGGTTTGTTTTAGGATCCGGCGGTTCAGCAGGTCGCCAGAAGTACGAATAATGCTACACAAGGTCTGGACGACTACAATCCCTTCGACGGACAGCAAAATGCAAATCAAGCTACGGTAAACTAATAGTCATTATGGGAATCTTGTAGGTGTTGTAAGAGTACAACGGTATTACCGATATCGAGAAGTTAATAACCTGTTTGATATCACTAATGTTTGAACTAATAGATGTTGATTAGACTCATACCGTGTCAATTGTAAAGTGTAGATGTACATTTAATAAAATTGATATACATCACTAAGTTATTAAAGTTGGAGTGACACAAAAGAAAACAGGCCCTATTTATAAATTTGAAGATGATTTATACAGCTTCTGGTGACAATTTATCCATATATCTCATATTACTTATATTGTGAACACTCTTAACTGATAGGCATACAAATAACTAGCTTCCGCGCGGCTTCGCATGTGTGGTTTATTACATAAAAATGCTAGTCTTATGTTTCAATCCAGGTCATAATCTATCAACATACCAAATTTCATTGAAATCAGTTCAGCTGTTGTGATTTGATTGAGTAACAAGCCTTCATCCTTCATAGTTATAAATTAGTGTGTTCTGTGAGTGAATGTAGGGTATATGCATAATGTATAGGTATTGGGATTTGTATAAACAGCTAAGGCTCCATTTACAACAGTAAAACTACAAAAATTAATATAAACCAATACACCTAACCCTTCAGCCACAACAGCCATCTCAGCCAGCAATTATGCAAGCAGTGTCACCACCAGCAAGCGGCCAGTACACCCGGCAATCCCCTCCACAGCAGCAGGCCCAGGCACCACCTCCTAACTTCACAACTGCTGATTTCCAGGTAAAATGTTTTCTTTGGCTAATAACTACTACTGTAAGAAATGTTGCTCAACAACTCTGTAACTTAAATTTTAAGTAGATTATCAAAACAACTTGGTAATGTTAATGACTTTTTGGCTCTCAATGCCTTGTGTAATGTAAAAATGTGTAGTAGGCCAGATTTTTTTTTAATGGTGATACTTACACACACCCACACACAGGGTGTGTGTAGTGCTGGCAATGCATAAGTGATAACTTTGGTGTTACAAATGTCCATAGGCTACTATGGTAACTGCTTACCGTAGTAAGCAGGATAAGGAAAAATTGGAGAAATGAATTTTGAAAACAGCCCTATGATTCACTATAACATTTTTCTAAGCTTAGAAAATTGACAACCTCTGTGGTGTGGTGGGAGAGTAGACGATAGAGGCGCAAGAGGTTGTGGGTTCAAATCCTGCTGAGTGACATATGTTTACATGGTCTGCAGATATTTGTTCCAACAGGGATATTGTCTAACTTTAAAGATGAAGACGCGATGTTAAAATCAATAATCATATAAATATCCTTAATACCTACGATATTGATACAGCAAAATTAAATGTTAGTGTAGGGCAGAATTAAGGATGTTGTATTTCATGAAAGTGCTTACTTACCATTTATCAGTATACAAAACAATTTTATCAGGAAGTAGGTATATTTAAGATGTGTCATATTTATTACTGATAAGATTATCAGTAATCTATGAACCGGGAATATAACACAAGTTTTACGTGAGAGTTGATTGAAATCTTTTGGATGGATATCTCTGAATAATGGTTTCATTTAGAATGTTTCTATGCAAGCGTGTACGATCGTAGACTCTATCATCGCGCAACCAACAGGCGAGATCGTGGTCAAGAGCTAGCCTCTATTTTATAAAAAAATAAAAAAATTGATAAACCCCTAGTTTTAAGTTATGTCATTAGAATTTTTTTAACTTTCGCGATCGCGACATTGTGAATTTTGAATAGAACATTTGTTAGATTTTGTTTTTTTCAAATAAAGTGTATTAGTATTAATATACGCGATTAATAACCATTTAATAACATCAAACGAGGCGAACGAATCACGAGGTAATTCTCTATTATAGGCGATGGTTACCACTTAACATTAGGTGGGCTATAAGCTTGGTCAATCTCCATGTAGTAAAAAAAACAATATGTGTCATTAGATTCAATGGTTGTACATTCAGTGGCAAAAGTGAACCATTCAATCAACAATTAAATTAATACAATTTAGCATTTTATGTGATTAAAGGCTTAAGGGAATATGATCTGCACTGACTGCATTGAAATGTATTGTGCACTACCCATCTTACATAACTTATAGGTAAAGAATTTATAACTAAATTTTCATTAGAAAGTTGTTATTTATCTTAGCATCAAACAAAAGGTTTTTTTTTGTATAGAGTCATCGATAGAAAACAATTTAATACACTCATATAAAGATACTTTTTTGTGCATAATACTAAAATACTAGGTAAATAAAGTAATAATGATGCCACTTGAATCATATGAGGAAAAAGTTTAGCCTATAATAAAATAGTTATAAATAACACAACAGTTTTAGACATAGTCACACGCAAAATTTTTGATTTAGGCATTTTGCTTAAGTATTGTTTCACGATCGCAAAACACCAAATCGTTTGATTTTGGCATTATACGTCTAAAGGAAAAAAATCGCGTCCCTCATGATCCGCTTCCGAGGCAGCTCCAACAGGATGCTGGCCGTTGTGGTAGATAATTTTTATTCTGGCATCATTGGCTGCTGGATTTTAAAACAACCAGTGGCCCAGCTTGTAACGCGATAATCTAATTATTTATTTGTTTTATCAGAAAGGTGGTCTCTCACTTACACACCATGATTGCAAACATTTGTCTCGTCCCGTTGTTCTACTCGCTCACCTCGCCCCACAGACCGACAATTAATAATGATAAATATTAGGTAACATAAATAATAATTAATATTAATGGAAATTTCCTGCTAGAGTATGAATATTACAAACACTAGCACTTTATTGAATAGGTGTGTAAATATAGCATGCTATTGACATTAATGCACTTTTTGCTTTTTCCAAAATGCACAACAGGAGCTAAAGGTAAACACAAAAATAACTAACCTATTTTTTAATTTAGCATACATATTTTTTTCCAACACTGGCTACGCCCTACCGTACATTTAAAATAAACCATTATGTACGGAAACTAGTTTAGATACAGACCATATATCCACGTAGATCCTGCATGCTTGAAATAAATTTGTATAATAATCTCATATACTTAGTTAGATGTTATCTATCAACTAGCTAGACAAAATTATACACTGATATTAAACCTATGAATTTATTTATTTTGTTTATACAAAAATAATGGCGAAAACCTCATACAAGTTATCATATTGAAATGATTACCTACCTTCTCGCTCGGATCAACTATAGCGTGGGTTTAATTTCCTATGCGAGATTACAGCCGGCAATCTTCTATTTAAGAGCAGTTTTAGACCTCGATTCTACCTATTCATGTGTGTTCTCAATATAAAGAACCTGTTTTAAAGTCATTCTATTATATGTTAATAAGATTTGGCCCGTTAAATAGTTTTAGTTGTGATTTAATACCATGATAATTATTTAAAATAAAATAGCGATCGTTATATACTGGCTACATTATTTTGCAATCATTCAAATTATTATTGCTTATAGAAACTAAAACAATTTTATCAAAAGTATTTTTAGTATATTGTGTTACATTTAGTTTGATTTCAAACGCTATTTTCACAATCATTCGCATTCCGAAAGTTTCCAACAATTTCTGTTTTAAAACGATGCTTTCTGAATATGAACTCCAGAGGCGGCAAGAAGAGCTAGAGCGGAAAGCAGAAGAACTAGCCAGAAGAGAGGCAGAACTTCGCTCCGGCTCGGCTGGTAGGCGGAACAACTGGCCCCCACTGCCCGCCTTCTGTCCCGTACAACCCTGCTTCTACCAGGACATCAACGTGGATATACCTCTTGAGTTTCAGCGGATCGTACGCCATCTCTACCACTTGTGGTTGTGTATGTATCATTAATTCTTTAAAATTAGCGAATGTGGGAATTTTGTAATCGGATTGGAAGCAGTAGTTATGAGACAAAGAAAATGTCATAAATAGCGCGATAGGTACTCGTAGTGATGGCTAAACAATTACCTCGAACGCTCAAAATAGATACTAGATATGGTCTAATATAGTAAGAGCACTGGCCCTACTAACCACTCGCCTATGCAACCCTGCTTCTACTAGGACATCGTTTACTACATAGGATACGTGAATATATCTCTCCAAGTTTCAGCACATCCTGCGTCATTTCTTGGCTATATAATTCTAACTTAATGTGTCAAAAATGTTGAGGGGTTGTTGAGATATTTTTGTAGTTTTTGAGTCATTAGCCATGATAAAAACTAAACTTTGACAAAATTCACAGGGTACACCAGTGACCCCTCAGTGCTGTAATTTGGTATGCGTGTAGCTTAAGTATCACAAATATAAGCAAAAGTCTGAAATCCAGCATAACTGCAATTTGTACCCCAAAAAAGAGTAACCAATTAACATGAACTCCCGTTACCTGTAATTTGAATGAAACTGTAGGTCAAGTAAGTTGCTTATTTATTTCGTGGCTTTATTTTGATAGTCACAGATTACGAATAATATATATTTTTTTGTTTTTATGCTAAACTGGCGAGATCTCAGTTCGCGGCGAACTACTAGTTTAATAAGAATAATAAGAATAATTTATTTTGCCAGAACTTAAAAAACAGTTGTACGTAAGTAATAGAAGCTATAGATAATATTTAGCTCTCTCCAATCGTATCTTTTTAACTTTATGAGGAAAATTATAAATCATAAAATTAGCGAATAAAGAAAAATAACCTTAAATTTCTTTTTACAGTCTACGGACTAATCCTGGCCCTGAACATAATCGGGGCCATGTCCTTGATGTTCTCCGGCAACGGGTTCGTGACCTTCGGACTGTCCATCCTTTACTTCGTACTGCTAACTCCGTTCAGCTTCATTTGCTGGTACCGGCCGATCTACAAGGCGTTTAGAAGCGATTCCTCCTTCAACTTCATGGTCTTCTTCTTTATATTCCTGTTCCAAATTTTAATTACTTTGGTACAGTCGATTGGATTCAGCGGTGGAGGCTCATGGTGAGATATTTTTTTGTATACAAGCTTCTTCCCGCGGCCGCGGTTGGCTGGTTGCTTGGAGCCAAGCTTGGGCCTAACGTTGAATCCAATGAAAGAAAAATCTGGCTAATTGGCATCCGCTATCCTCTGTTCCGAGGATGGTTACCTGACACAACGCGATGCAGCTCGTCGCCGTCGTTAATGATAACCATTAATACTGCTGATATGTTTGTTAGTTGTTCCCAACATCGAAATCCGAAGGAATTCTCGACACTTACGAGAACAACGAATGTTTTACGACTTTTGTGAATTCAATAATTTTCATTGAAGAATCACTTGTTCAAAATCAGCTGAGTTCGGTTAAAATTCTGTTTATCAGCTGTTTTAGGTGATTTAAAGCTCAGCTCAGCTGATTTAAAGTCAAACTATAAAGTTCAAGAAAAATTGTTGCCAATTCTAATCAAGCTTACATTGTCTTTTCAGTGGTCTTATCACCAGCATTGCTGCATTTCAAACGAACATCGCGGTGGGGATCATTACTCTAATGGTCACTATCGGCTTCATCACTTGCGTGGTCGCTGATGTTATGCTAATGGCTAAGGTAAGATATTATATTCAAAATCATATTCCATACTTTTTATAAAAGTTAAATTAAGGGGAGGCTCCTAAAATTTTGTTTTTGTTTGAATTTGCTAAGAACATGTCTCATCAATGTGTGTAATTTTTTTACACACTTAAATATTTTGAAATTGTAAGTCACTTCTGCCGCGCACAAAAAAAATAAAAAAAAATGTCATTATATATTCATAAGGATCATGTTTATGACCACTATTTTCACTAAAAACTGAATATTTACCATGATTTGTGGGTTTTTGAGTAGCCCGATATTTCAAATTTCACAAATCATGGTGAATATCCCGTTTTTAGTGAAAATAATTAGGATTTATTAGTTACTAGCTGTTGCCCGCGACTTTGTACGCGTTACACTACTAAATGTGTAGGTCATTTAGAAATAAAGCTAAACACTCGCTATTGCAACTTGACTTGACACCCCATTTTTATCCCATGGTAGGTGATTTATGGGATAAAAAGTAGCCTATGTAGTAATCCAGGTTATAATCTACGTGCATACTAAATTTCATCGAAATTGGTTCAGCCATTACGACGTGATTAAGTAACAAACAAGCAAATAAATAAACAAACATCCAACCTTTCGCATATATAATATTAGTGTGATTTATCATAACTCTAGTATGATATCAAATAAATGTATTTATTTCAGTGAACTTAATCTATGTACATTTCATGGGTTTGGGCCCCTCTTTTAAGTATAAAAATACCTATGTTAGAGGGCCTCACTCTTCCGTTAATTCGGTTATGCCGACTAAGTATAATACAAACAAATATCGATATTGATAAATAAATATCAATATTGACAAGTAAAAGAATTATAAAATATATTATACGTATAAGAAAATAAAATTAAGTTAATGTAGCAACCTTTTCGGTTTTAGGTGCACCGTATCTACAGATCAACGGGTGCATCCATGGCTAAAGCACAGGCGGAGTTCACGACTGAGATCCTCCGCAACCAGCACGTGCAGACGGCGGCCTCCAGCGCCGCCGCCGCCGCCGTCAACGCGCAGATCGCTAACGCTAACCGCTACTAGCGATCCACATAATATACATGTGAGTATTGCTACGAGCTGGGGGTTTATACAAAAATATATGGAAAATTCTAGTAAGCGCTCGTTCCGCAGAAGCAAGCCGACTTGTTTACAACGCGGCCGGCTAGTAGTAGGTATTGCTTAATCTATGACGTGGCTTCACATTAGGTATTACCTATTCTGTGGCATGCATGAGCGTAACAATATCGACTTTAAAATACTTTTGCAGTGCGAAACTTAATACGTAATACGTTCATACGTAAGGTGTTGACCAAAACAGTGTGAGAGAGAGAGAGTGATATTTTTTGCACAATACATCCCAATGCAGATCTTATTCCCCCACCCTAGAATAAGAATTAGATATACATTATATACTAGTTGACCCACAATGGCTTCGCTCGGTTTTTTATCAAAATAAATTATATGATAGTGTAGCTTTCTATCAGTGAAATAATTTTCAGAATCCGTTCAGTACTTTCTAAGATTACCCCTACAAACATACTAATAAAAATACAGTATCAATAATACACAACAAGTATAAATTAAAAAAGTTCAAAAACCCAACCCCCTTTTTTTGCGGTGGGAGTAAAACACTGACATAGCTAAGAACCATCCCACTTAAACTAACTTTTTATTAAAAAAAACCGTATTCAAACCGCTCCATCCATTTAGGAACTGCAATACCACAGACACACAGACAGGGGTCTAACTTATAACGTCCCTCTTTTTGAGTTGGAGGTTCAAAATAAAGGCACAATGGGCGGTCTCATCGCTGGAAGCGAGCTCTTCCGGACAACTAAGTAACAAAGAATTTTTTTACAGGTATGTTTGAATAAAATGGTCTGCAGTATGACGTCTTGAGTGCATGCAATACAAGAAAACGAGATTAATCAAAATTTTCACAATAACCCATATTTCATAAACAGCATTTCAGTTATATTTTATAAACAAATTAACTATTTTATTTCATAAATTATAAAGGGTAACTAGTGGAGACCAATCTTCATGATTACTCGATTAGAAAGCTTTGGTTATATTATATAATTCTAAAGAATGATATACAAAGTTAAAATGTATTCTAAAAATTACTAATGATTTCTGTATCTAGAACTAAACTCGTAATAGTTTTTTTCTGACAGTTATTTCATCGAAAACTGTCAAAAAATCAAGCATCTAGAATGTAGTATCTAAAGGGACTCCTTAAACGACATTTCACAGCAATATGTAGCTGGAAACAGCACCATTAATCGGCATCACATACTCAATATTTTGCCAACTAGTTGCTCTATGCCACTAATATTATAAATGCGGAAGTTTCGATGTTTGTTACTCAATCACGGCGTGACGGCTGAACCGATTTCGATTAAATTTAGTATGTACGTAGATAATAATCTGGACTACACATAGGCTACTTTTTTATCCCATAAATCAGGTCCCATGGTATAAAAATGGGGTATCAAGTCAAGTTGCAACAGCGAGTTTAGCTTGAATTCTAGGTTACCTACACATTTAGTAGTGTAACACGTATGATGTCGCGGGCAACAGCTAGTAGTCTGATATATCATTCAGTTGATATTTTTAACGATTACGGGGTTGCCACTAGAGGAAAAATCAATAGTGACGTGAAAAAAATTAACAGTTGATCTGACTACTCTAGCTCATTGAGTTAAGAGTTAAAAAGTGCTAATACATTGACCTAATTTAAAGAAATATGAATTGTAATTGAGCGAATTGAATCACTCTCAATAAAATCTGTTCTGTACTAACATTACTCATTTCGAAATTTCATAAAGGTCAAAAATATTAATTGAATTATTTGTCGGAGTATAGTAGAGGCGCAATTATTGCTAGCATGTAATTTTGCCCTCCATATTGTGACGATACGAACGGGCAATAGGGCACCGTTGATCATTAACTACTAGTTTCCTCTGGCAGCTGCGAACGCGTCGTCTCTCAATAAGTAGCCTTTTTTCAATCCAGGTCATAATCTCTACAAATTTAATCGAAATCGGTTCAGCAGGTACGACTTCAAAGCGTAACAACACAAACGCGCATTTATAATATTAGTATGATCGTCAGCTACACATTGCCGCAAAAAGATTTTTTTAAATGCTTTCAGGACCCTAGGAATGTATTATTTCGGCCAATAAACATTTAATAATAATATATCTGTGAATTTACTGTCAATGTTTTCAATATGAATTTATGATAAATAAGCTAAGGTTTCTTATACTATAACGCTAGAGGAACGAATATAGTAAGATTATGTTGCCCTAAAAACACGGTAAAATTGTAAATGGTCAACTATTCACATTATTATTTTTCAAACTTTCCGATTAAAACGGGTATTTATCCCGTATGTATCTTTTTTTATTTGTTATCTCGACGTTTCGGCTGGGTTGCAACTGCCGTGCTCACGGGCGGACTGGAGTACTTGGAGCTGCCGTCGAGAAGTGATGGCAGCTGCAGCAACTACCCTCATTTGGTCTTCTGAATTAGAAATGTCCTCGTTACGTACATACGAGATAAATACCCGTTTTAATCAGTAATTATTCACATTATTGGATTTGAACAAAACAGATTATTGAGTTAAAATATGACGACAGATGAATAAATTAATGTAACACTTAAGTGATGTCCTAATAGAACGCGATTGCGCGATAATTTCTAATTTGCGCGAATTTTTTTCGTACGAACTCGCGATCATTACTGACCTCGAATTGGTGTCGCGACTAAAATGTGTGTAGGTAAAATGACAAGATGTGCGAAGATCGCATCGCTTATTCGCGCGAACTAGCATGATCGCGCAATCGCGTTCTATTAGGACACCGCTTAACTGTAAACATCATAAGATTATTATAATAGTGGCGTTTATGCCATAAATCGACATCATGTATCAAGGGGAATATGTGGGTTCAAATCCCATTTGACGACTGTTGTATTCACATTATAGTATGTATTCACCCTATATACTTAATTGGACTATTCATTTTCAAGATATATTATAAATTGATTAATTTTTGAACTCTTCAATGTATGATAAACTTCGCACCTTGCAATGTTAAGTTTATAAAATTTAAAAGTATTTATGTCCAAGATCTTTTGCAGTTGTTATGAAATTAGTTACGGCCAAAATCTTAATGGCTGTGTGATAATTTAAAACTATATATTTATGAGTGTTTTTAATCTTCTTAGCTGTATTAATATTTTAGAAAAAACATAAATAAACTATATTTTTAAAAATGTGTGGAAATATTGTTTATTTATGGTAATAGGTTAGTTTGACAAATACTTTAAAACATAGTTCGGGAGCGGCCCAACACCATTTTAAAAAATATTCAACTTAAAGTTTAGGTCAGCCTTTTCAGCAGTTTTATATTGTTATGCTTAATCATGTTATATCTCATGTAAATCACAGTACTTATTAACTTTGGCGCATTTTTAGAGTAGATAATTTAGTTTTTGCTAGCCTAGCTATAAAGTTAATTTAAATTAATATGATTTGTACTGAAAACGGGATATTTACCATGATTTGAGAGTTTTTGAGTATCCCGATATACGAATAGTGTTCATAACCATGATAGTTTCAAAAGTTAAATTAATATGAGCTTACACACGCTTTAAATTTAGAGAAAATTGGGTCTTAGTTACAGGTACATAGGGATTATGTTGTTACCTAGAATTTTTAGTTTTGTGAAATATTATCATCTTGATAGGAATCAAGACCAATATCTTTTTGTGAATATGGTGTAAATTTGTAGTGCCAAAAAGAACTGCACTAATCTTTTGTTAGAAATTATCCTTTTTACTCATTAAAGTGACTGTTGACCAACTAACCTCTAGAGACCGCGCCTTCGTGTACATAAAAATCGATAAATTCAGAACGGTATACTAATAACGTAAATTCATGGTTTTTCTTATATTGTGTCAATTTTTGTCTCTAGAGGCTGATCATATATGTTCGTATGAGGTAGTGGGCAACTCTAAGGAGTATTTATGCCGAGTGAAGCCTTCGACATGGCTCGTCGTATATAAACGATATATAAGGTGTTGCAATTTAAAGTACAAATAATGACGGAGTATGTTTTTGAGACCATCAATAATAAATAAATGTTTTTTTATAACCCATAAATCTTTTTATTTTGAGTTTTTGCCCCATGTAAGTACTTACCGCCCTGCCGTACGCACTATACGCGCTCTGTTGACTGGTTGGGTGCATTGACTGGGCGAGGTTGTTGAACGGCTCGTAGTAAATTTTTATTAATCTGTGGTATCGTACATTACGCTAGTTCTCTAACATTTGGCCGAGCAACATTTTATTGATTTTCTTGAGATTTTGGTCGTGAAATAATATTTTATAGATACATTTATTTTTTGTGTAGGAACCGTCCGTCCGCGGGTCCATTCAATGTACTTAATTAGTTTAAATTGCAACACCCTATAGATAATGTTATGAGGAAAAACGGTGAACATTCCAAAATTGTAAATAACTTTTGATATTTTCAATAATATATTTGTTGCTGAATTACATACTGGACAACTGATCACAATATTACGTTACTCAGCGCAATCATTACGTTAAAGTTGAGACAAACATTTAAAAGAGTGTAGCTTCAAATCGATGTCTATCTTCAAATTAAATGAAAGTTTTCATTGTATTTTGACCATTGGTGTGTGTGTGTGTCCCTCTTGCCCTGTGTTCGACTAGATGCACAAGACTTTGTAACTTGTATAAAAATAGCTTAAGATAACATAATTATACTACTTTAATTATATTAACTAGTCAATTGACTATGGGCCTCTTCCACTATCTGCAGATAATGGGGGCTATTCTGTTGGCACGAAGTATTGCCATCCTTTTTTGTTTTATACAGACAGAAAGTTACAGTTGTCATTTTAGTAAAAGTTCGTGCCAACAAAATTGCCCCCAATGTGGGATCTATGCTTTTGAAAGGTAAGCTTTTATTTATCTGAGGATAGTGCAAAAGGTACCTTTGGATAATCGGCAAAAATTATAAATGCTTATAACTTTAATACATTATATGTGTTCCTAAATAGAGCACATGCAGAGTATCTGGGCCTAGTTTAATGTAAATTATTTAATATACCGTCCTTACCCAGATAATGGTAAGAGAAGGCACGTACATTTATCTAAATGTTTAAACTGTTTTCTAACGGTTAAGTCATGTTATAAACTTATGATTAATATTAATAAATATAGTTTTAGATATGGTTGTTTTATTTTACACTAGCTTTCGCAATCGGCTTCGCACGTCCGGTTTGTCAATAAAAAGTAGCCTATGCCTCAATCCAGGTCATAATCTATGTATGTAGGTACCAAATTTCGTCGAAATCGGTCCAGCCGTTGTAAAAACACAGACAGTTACAAGCTTTTGTATTTATAATATTAGTATGGATGTTGTATGTAATTCATGTGGCTGGGGCTCTTGTGGTTCTATGAACATAACTTTTCTAAAGCACTGAACGGAAGAAAAAGACTTGGGAGCCGCTGGGTGCTGAATGTACAAGATAGGTCTCTCCGGAAATCTTTAAGTTCAGCTGTGGATGTCATATGGTTCATATGATGACATCATCTAACCACATTGTATGCTTTTTATAACTTGCTTATGTTTGTTGGGGTGAAATCTTGCAACAGAATTTTAAACCCCTCGACCGATTGAGCTAAAATTTGGAATACATTATGTAACTTCAGTGACAATGCAATAATATGGTACCATGATGGAGACGGATGCTAGACAACGGAACTTCTGAATAGTTTATTGTAAACTAGGTACTTGTGTTTGGGCTCATTTGAACCTGCTTGCGGTTCCGATTATGAATTTTATAAAAGCTTGTTATGAAAAAGTAATTTTTCAACAAAATACTTATTTATAATTATTTAGCAACTGTCCCACCGTCGGACAAAAGCCTTCCTTCTCTCTGCTATTTACCGCTAAGACGTAAGAAGACGAAAGCTGAAATTATGCTTATGTGGCGGGAAATTTAGAACTGAAAGATTTTTAGGAATCAAGAAGAATAAGAAACAAAAGATCAAATTCATTGATTTATTATCCATCACTTAACATAATCTATGGATTCCCAACGAGTCACACCCAATCGTGTCACTTGTTGGGATTTTGTCTTCCCAAGTTACACTGTTACTTGTCACATGTTTTTTTTAAAGAGGATTACCTGATTTGTTTTGTATAGAGGGTTCTCAACGAGTCACAGTGTAACATTGTGACACAATTGGGTGTGAATCGTTGGGAACCCATCACATAATCTAGTATACATAACAAAGGCTTTATGTCTGAGGGGCTTGTGAATGAGCATGCGCCCCCAGCCGGCTCGGGTCCTGACTAGGATAATGCAAGCCCATCGGCGCAGGGGGCGGTGGTACGGGCGGTGCGACCCCAGGGGGTCCCCACGGACCCCACGGCCCTGGACCGGGGTAGTGATGCAAGTTGAAGAAGTCGTTGGGGCGGTTTGGAGGTGGCATCTAAAAGAAAGGTAATAATGTTATAATTTCTGTAAGGCAAAGATCTACATAAAATATACTAGCTGACACTTAGCACGCAGTCAGCGCAGTCGGATAAATGTAGCCTATGTCCCAACCCCAGTTATAATCTATCTATGCAACCTGTTTTGTTAAGTACGACATTAATTTAAAACACACATCCGGAACCGCATTGACTGTTTTTAGATGGTGGTAGCTTGAATATTTATCCAGTATTTCCGTATTTCAGTATACTTTTCCAATAAATAATTGTTAACGTAAATCAGCGGCGCCTTTGCGACGATGCCGCTTAGTCAGTTTAACAGGTACCTACTTACATGATGAATATGATTTGGTTACCTATTTTATACAGGCTGTTTAATTGATGTTTTAGGATTAAGGATTTTGAAAATTGAAAATTTACTATGATAATTAATTTGAATAAAACCTATTTTACAACAATACTAGACATTAGTCCTACCCGTGTTTTCATTTTTGTCGTACATAACAACTCGTTGTATACAACATTTCATCGAAATCAGTCTAGCTGTTTAGTCGTGAAAACGTAATAAACGGACTTCAACAGACAGTTACTTTCGAATTTATAGTATGGATATACCATTGATGGCCAATAATAAGTTTCCGCATATAACGATACGAGCCGTTCATCCCCGACATCGTTCGCTTGGCCGGTTATTCGTCGTGCGGACTTAAAAAAAATCCTGTTCTTATGATACACAGTATTTCCTTGTTAAGTTTCATCCAGATCGGTCCAGCCGTTTAGTCGTGAAAACGTAACAAACAGACAGAGTTACTTTCAAATTTATAAATTAGTATGAATAGTTTGTATGACGGCCCCCCACCAGATGGAAAAACGACCTGATATAGGTTGCTGGGAGCCGTTTGGTGCAGGACGCACAAAATCAGTCATTCTGGAAATCCATGGGGGAGGCCTGTGTTTAGCATAGCAGTGGACGTCCTTTGGTGGATGATATGATGGTAATGATGATGAATAGTTACTTGAACTAGACCTAGATGTGTTACCTGGGGCGGGAATGGATGCAGGTAGGCCGGCGGCGGCGGGAGAGTGCCAGGTAGACCAGGCACTGGCTCTAGCATCGGCGGCGATTCGTTCCTCTCGTTGAAGCCTTGGCGACCTGTAAAACAGTTGACTAATTAGATTAGTAAACTTCCTTTGCAGTACAACTTTTTTTTAATACTACTAATGTAAACAAGTATATGGTCCACCTAATGGCCGGCCCACGGCGGTTACCGTAGCCTATGGAGGTTTGTAACACCAAAGGTATAATTCGCGCGTTGCCGACCATTTAAAAATTTTAAAACACCCTTTTTTGAAGAACCCCATACTGTAGTCACTGGGAAAAACCTCAGCAAGGAGACCATTCCACAAGCGAAGTGTTACTTAGCATTACTCAGTTCCACTGATAGTACTGTAGCAATTTTTTTTGCTGTTGTACCATTAGGTACGTTGTTGGTGCCACGGTAAAATTGACAAATGGTTTTTTGGTATCTGCAGTACCATTCAGGAAATAAATGACTAGAAACAAAATGTGATTCAAAAATTTCATTTATGTGCTCAAAATCTATGTAAAAATAAATGAAATACATAGAGTTCAAATAATTGTTAACATTCATAATATATGTAGATATGTGGTGTCGGTGATGGGAAATACCAAACTAAATGAGTTTATTACCACCAGCATAAGTGTATAAAAAACCTACCTTGTGATTTTCCCCACTTGATAGTTAGCCTCTTGCCTCCAAGCACCAGTCTGTTGAAAGTTTTCTCAGCTGCGTGTTCCGCCGCGCTCCTGGTGGTGTACTGCACGAATGCACACTGCGCTCTGGGCACCAGGGTTAGTGTCCTACAAACAGAATAAACACTATACTATGGAATATACAATAAATATTTCTATCTATCTATTCAGTCTCCAGCACCTACTGTTGAGAATAGGCCTTCTCTCTATGTCGCCAGTCCAATCGGTCTTGAGCAAGTCTCAACCATTGCTGTCCAACTTCCGTTACGTTAGACCATCGGGCCGGTGGTCTACCCTGCGGTCGACGTCCATCTCTTGGCCACCACTCTGTGACTGCCTTGGTTCACCTGTTGTCATTCCGCCTAGCCAAGTGTCCTGCCCATCTCAACTTAAACTTCGCGATCCATATATGTACATCTCTGACTTTAGTTCAACGTCGAATCCCGGCGAATATATATATATATATATTTACATAACTACAATACAGAAGAAACAGTTGAATCATCTGAAGGCCGTTGCAAATGATCTATAGATAGCTCAACTGCTTCAGATCCGGGTGGAAGTGTCTCCAAGACACACTAGTATAGACAAGACTCATGGCAGACAAGCCCAACCATTAAACATGATTGTTTCCTTTTCAATACTACTACTAGTAATTAGTGTTATCGATAGGTACTCGGCGCAACACTAACGGCTCCCGTAAGGGCTGCAAGAGCGAGCGAGATAACAATATTTTCGTCACTTGTCCCCGTTGGCATGTTGTCCATAGATAAAGTTTTTGGGTGCCAGTAAAATTACAGGCACATGAGGCTTTACACCTGTGTGCCTCAAGTTGATGGATGCATGTGTACATTTGTGGGCCACTATCCTAAGGTCTAAGAAGCAATGCTTTGTTATAAGCGATGGTTACCACTAACACCTTGTTCCATCTCCATGTTGTATAGAATTTAGAAAACAGGGCATGATGTTATGAAGCGATTTTAATCAAACTGTAAAGTGTTGTTTATTTATGGGTTATTTATTCCAACCTAGTCACTTATTTCAACAACTGACTGTACTTAGGAATATACGGCCCATTTTTTTATAAGAGATGGTAATTACCCTTATCATCATATCAGCCATATTCACTGCTGGACAATCTGGACATAGGCCTTCCCCCTTAGAGTTCTGGATTAACCATACGCATACCTGTGCTAGCTAACCTAACCATCTCATGCAGCCTGCTGCACCTAATAGCTCCAGCAACATTTATGTGGTCATCTTTCTATCTAGTGGAAGTCAATTACCAGATAACAAGTGGTAAAAGGGGAATATTAATAACGTAATGTTTGTTAATTGACCATACAAACCTTATCTCTCCATACTGATAGAAATGTCCTCTCAGTTCCTCCTCAGTGCAGTTCTCAGCGAGATTCCCTATGTACAAGGTGGTCACCGTCCCGTCTTCAGGCGGCGGCAGGGCCGGCATGGCGGCCGCGCGGCGCATCAGCTTGTCAGCTACAGGATCGTTGACACCATAATATCTGAAGGTACAAAATAAAGATAACATAGACAATTCCCTTTACTCAGATTTATTTACAATTCATAATTATACTTAATTTTTTTTTGGCAATTCATATTAATTAATTTTTGGCTTTTGGCAAAGACCAACCCACAAAAAATTCAAAGAGCAGAAAAAAACTTTTAAACTTTTGACATTCCCCAGTCAGTTTTATCCATTTTCCCCTCAAACATGATAATAATATAATGTCTGCATTTAAATCTGATCAGAATTTTATTAAATTGGTTTGCCCTTATAGTGTGAATTGTGCAACAAACTTGACAGTAAAAACTTATGCACAGTGATGCAAATAATGAAGTGTGATGATGAAAATCTTAAGAGAAGGGTGTAGTTTTATTTAAACTTTTTGATTCCTATAATTGGCATATCTAAATTTGACACCCACTTAAAAGAAGATAATTGACTATCAAATCTAATTGAATAAGTAACAGAAGATTTACAAACCTGTCCTTAATATTCTGATCAGCCAATGGATCATCAGGATCCGTAGGCTTCTCATGCCGGTACGGACACTCTTCTCCCCTCCTGCACTCCCCTTTCACCCAGAATGAACACACATGAGGTCTATTCCTCTTATAATATGGTGCAGTTCTTGCTAAACGTAGCAGCAAATCAGAGCTTCCTTTAGACTTCAACGCAGCATTGCTTGGTTGAGCCGGATCATTCTTAGCCATCTGATTATCTAAATTCTGTATATAATACTCCTTATTAACTTCATTACGAGGTAGATCGTCTTGTACCTTCAAGGCTGCATCTCTCACTTGGATCGGCAGCCCATATTCAAGGTCCAGAAGGCACGTTTGGCAAACGTTTTTGAGTTTTGAACAAGTCTGACAGATTTCGGTCTTCTTGAAGCGCATTCTTGCACCGGGGCACCAGCGGAATACGGTGAATGGTCTATAGCATATTTTACACTCCTTTCCATACTTTTCTTTTGTCTAAAATAAGATTTACGAGATGAAATTGGATTATCTACTTCATAAAAGTAGGTTTAACTAGAGCACACATTATTGATCCCATATTGCAAGAAATAAGCCAACAAAAGGATCTTACCATACGAATGTAGGGGTTATCTCCGAGGCAAGTTTGACACAGAATGGGAAAGTCCTGGAAACAAGAAACCAGTATTAGTTATATCGAGCGTGAAGCTGTCATCTGAAAGGCTAATGTGAATAATAACTTACGGCATCTTCCCAATTCTGACGATTGTACGTGTTTGTTGATTTTGAGACTGCCATTGTATACTGCAGTAAAAATATATTCTAATTCAAAGCGTGGCATTAATTTGATTAGTCGGATTATGCAAGGGTCCAAGGATTTATCTTCAAAATTATCAGTCAACTTTAGGCAGTAAATAGGATAAGAATTCACACAATCACAGGGAAGACGAACAGACAACATGAGAGAAAGAACGCCATTTTGCTTTCGTGACGTTTTTTTTCACAGTTTATTACTATACCAACATTACCAACCCTTAGAATAATGTCATTATTCTAAGTACCAACCAAACCAAACCATGATTGTTTCGATTTTGTAAGTTGGGGTTTGTCATTATTCTAAGGTTAGGGTTCTGTTGAGTCCTTAGAGCATTTGTTCTAAATGCTCTAAGGTTGAGTCAAACATCACGAGATACAAACCAAAAAAAACCGATCTTCGGTCAGCCACTGCCGTATGTTACTGTCAGTCAGTACCGCTTAATCAATTCACTGTCATGTGTCAGCCCAGCCTCGTCAACAAATGGTCAATCAACAACAAAATCAGATTTTCGTGAATAGAATTTTTAATCGAAAAATTTAGTTCGTGCAATAAACTACATATAAACGATATCCACGCACGCGACCCGGTAGCAAAATGTCTATTACAACTCTGGTTTGTGAATAACATAACCCAATATTTTATCCGGCGTTTTAAATATTTCCTTACGCTATTTTCTTGTTCTAGTATTACTTACAATCAAGGCTAGAAAGTGCCCACGAAGACTCTATTTGGTGCTGCGGCTGGAGCCAAATAACTACAGAGAACCCCAAGGAGCCTGAAGCTGAAAATAATGAAGAAAATAACCCGTAAGTTAACCAACATAGCTCGCTTCAAAACGCACAAATAATGTCCTAAAGACGCTGTTGTTTACGTGGTTTGCTACAAATGTTGTAGCCCGATGCGATGCAGAAACTTTATTAAATTAACATAACTTTATATCCTAATGTAAATATGAGAGCCAACCTCTGGGGCGCGGTAGGCAAGTTTACTGAAACGGAAGAAGTTGCGAGTTCCATTCCTGCTGCGGTTCTGCTCATTCAAAGGTTACCTGGAAGAGATAGCTTTTTTTATACAACTTTGAGATAAAACAAGCACATGATGTTAAGTGGTAACCATCACATAACATAAAACATTGCTTAGTAGATCACACACTTTAAGAACATGCCCTATGATGCAGTGCCCTGCATCCATCAACTTTAAGCATATAGATGGAAAGCCTTTTGTGCCTGTAATTACATCACCAGCCATTGCTTGCTCCATTGCACCCAGCATTGCTGTGTTCAAACTGAAACACAGCAATGTATAATGTATCACATAATAGTCTAAGTTAAGTAATGGGATTCCTTTAGAAAAGGTCCACACGCATAGGGATTTTTTTAGGCAGGGGGGGTAGAGGTAGCTCTTATTAGTTATTATAAATACGGGATTTATCACATACTGTTTTATCAGTGTTTTGACTGGCAATATTTCGGTTCAATCCGTGACCCTTCATCAGGTCATGATTTCAATAAATCACTAAAGTTTTCTAAGTAAAAATGTCTTATTGTTCAATGCATAATAATATTCCCTGTTCAGAGAGACAAACCACACAGAAGAGACAGAGAAAACATCACAGAACTTCATAATCACAGGCGGCATGGATGATGTGATCAAGATCTGGCAGATAAAGAACGGCAAACTGGTTGTGAAGCAACAGCTGGAGGGGCACTCGCTCGGAGTCATATCTGTGGCTGTCAGTCCTGATGGAAAAAGTAAGATTTCTTTAGCCTACTAACTTATATATTTACATAGTTACATATTAGTCTACCTTACAATTATTTACCCATTTAAGTATTGGGATTATAAAAAAAATATCCTTCACCATTCAACATTTTAAACTGTGCACACCATCCATTTCTTACGTAATTACATTATCATTATGAATTGCGATGGCTTGTATCAAACAATTTTTATTTATTACTGCTTCGCGTCCATACAAAGGTTGCCTGGAAAAATCGCTTTCAGCGATAAATTCGCCCATTATGCTATTTTTATTTTAGCTAGTTCTTATAGGAAATCCTGGTGTATATTAAGTGTTAATCGGTCAATCAATCATAATTAATCTACATTTTTCCACGGCACTGGTCATGATAAGCTTAAAATAAATTTAACTCTAAGCGGAATAGTCTTACCGGTCAGGTGCAGGTGGGTGAAATTTTTGAGTAATAATAACTTAAACATATATTTGTCTCATTTTCACTTCGGTAAAACAATAGATAAAAATAGACCATTAAAAGGTAAGCTAACCTACCTGACGCATGTTTTTATTAATAACTAGTTTTTATACATATCTATCTGTGTCATTAAGTTGCGCTATTAAACGATGACAAACTTAATTTCAATTAAGAACAAAATTAGGGTTCAATATTTTGTAATTAAAGAACTTGTATTCCTACCTTTGGCTCTTAACTGTACCATCGGTTGGCGGCGTAGCAACTATTTGGTAATCTGATTCGGGTCGGGTGGGAAATGGATCGAGTGCTAAGTAACCCAATGTTAACTCCCAAGTCTCAATATACACTGTATTTCAACCACACAAGCCTTAAAAGAAAAAACTAAGTTTATCTCCTACCTTGTTATATGAACTTGTCAAAGTCAAAACAAGTATATTATTAAAATATTAAAAACTTATATTTGCTATGATCTCTTCACCAAAAAATCTTTATCAGTGCCTTCTGGCAAATTAAAACATAATACCTATCTAAGAATCATCACCTAAGAATCGCAAACCTTACACAGAAAACCTGTATCTAAATCGGAAAAACCGTTTTGAAGATAAATGGGAATATTAGTTTTTTGCTCACACAAACAAACAAACATCCTCTCACCTTCCATCATGGGTAAAATACAATAGTATATATAGGCATTAGGAGCGTTGCTCTAGACTTTCTCACTTCTTATTTAAGTGGCAGAGTGCAAAGAGTTGACGTGAATGGGAAGCGTTCTCCGGGGTCTCTGGTTAAAATGGGTGTACCACAGGGATCAATTCTGGGACCATTTTTGTTTTTAGTATATATTAATGATCTTCCCCATCTAGTACGGGACGATCATGAGGTTGTATTGTTTGCAGATGACACGTCACTTTTATTTAAATTAAAGCGACGACAAACCGATTTTGACGATGTAAACAATGCAATCTCTAAGGTGGTAAAATGGTTCAATGTAAACAATCTACTTCTAAATGAAAAGAAAACAAAATGTATTAGATTTATACTACCTAATGTTACACAAGTTAAAGCAGACATAAAAATCAAAGACGAGGAGTTGGCTCTTGTGGACACCACCGTATTCTTAGGTATAACCCTAGATAATAAGCTTCAATGGGGCCCTCACATTGATGGGTTGTCGAAGAGACTTAGTTCTGCGGCATACGCAGTCAAAAAGATCCGTCTTTTTACAGACGTAGACACAGCTAGACTAGTTTACTTCAGCTACTTCCACAGCATTATGTCATACGGTATACTGCTGTGGGGGAGTGCTGCAGATATAAACACCGTTTTTGTGCTGCAGAAGAGGGCTGTTCGTGCAATTTATAATATGGGCCCCAGAGAATCATTACGCAATAAGTTTAAAGAAATAGATATTATGACATTCCCTTGTCAATACATCTATGAAAATCTAATGTATGTTCACAAAAATATTAATTTGTTTAAGAAAAATAGCGATAATCATAATTTTAATACTAGAAATAAAGATAAACTCGCTGTTGCCACATGTAGACTCCATAAAGTTAGTAAATCGTTTAAAGGGCAAGGTGTGCGCTTTTATAACAAACTCCCAAGGGATGTACAAAAATTGACAATTAACAAATTTAAAAACGTAATTAAACAAAATCTTTATAAAAGAGCCTACTATAAAATATCGGATTATTTAGATGATAGAGAAGCTTGGGATTGAAACTGCCCCAACTCGTTCAAAATGTTACAATTTAGACGTAATTTATTTTCTGTATTATGTACCTATTGTAAAAGGATCATTAAAAAAAAAACAACCAGCCTGGTTTTCTTGCCTTTCTTTCCTGGCTTGGTCGCGAAGGAACAGGCAGTAAAATTGACGTTTCAAAGTGATCCTTGTGATTTTAATGAATAAAAATATTTGACTTTGACTTTGACTTTGAGTACAATAATATACATAACTATTTGTTGAATTACCACAAAAATAGAAATAATAGAAACATACGTACTAGGCTAGAATAAATAAGGCAATACAATGGGCGGGCTTGTCGCTGAAAGCGATCTCTTCCAGGCAACCTTTGGATGGAGCAAAAATTACGAAGATACTGAGTGTGGTGTACTTTGGAGGATACATTTACACATATATTCCTATACAGTATATTGTTATACAAGGACCGTAAACGATCTATGACACCCGAGATATTTTGGCGTACGAGTGAGCGAACGCGAACGAGGACTAAGTTGTATTTAAGTTAAAAAAGTACAACTTTTTAATTCTTTTTTCAAATTCAATCGTTAATACACAAAAATTACATTACAAGGTCTTAAATCTATGCTTGACAAAGTGTTCAACCTTTATACCTAATATTGACGACCGTACTGACGAATATTTGCGCGCCTGCATGCAGGTATTTAATTAACAATATCAATATCTTATATTAAAATTTTAAAAAATCAATACTACCTTAAAAACAATTGTCTAAAAGCCAGAGCGTCAGTTTTTTCTTAATATTTCCTTGCAAACCTTTCAGTTCTTCAGGTATTTTGTAGAATATTTGTATGTACATATTGTAAACATTTTTCTTATAAATGTAGTCTACTGAGACCTAAGTTCTAGTTTATTTCATTAAAAAAATGTTATAATTAACCATTTAACATAATTTCAGCGTTAGCCAGCAGTTCTCAAGACTCCTCCCTCATACTTTGGGATATTGCATCCGGGGATAAATTAAAGACCTTTGAAGCTGGAATTAATGAAGTTTGGACACTAGACTTCTCACCTGACGGCAAACATGTAATCTCAGGGAGCAACGCTGGGAAGATATTGATATTCAGTGTTGAGACTGGCAAACAAGAGCAGACTTTGGACACGAGAGGGAAATTCACACTAAGTGTTGCTTACGTAAGGAATGTTAAGTATTCATTTATTCACCATTGTCCAAAATATATTACAAATGTCATATACCTATATAAATAAATTAAAATACTTAAACTAATTAAAACTAAGCAGAGAGGATAAGAGCTAAGCTAACTAAGCTAAGAGGTTACAGCAGATACTAATGCAGATGATAAAAGTAACAGCTCATATATTAATTTTAAATAATAAAATGGGTGGTTTTCTAAGAAGGTTTTTAGTTTAAGTTTAAATCCTCGGAAAGGTTATTAATTTTAACGGAAGCTTATAACCGTATTTACATGAGGGTAAATCCCAGAGCACAGTGAAGCAGTGAGCGGTTTCAGTGTCAAAATTATTAATCTTCATTATACAGGAGGATTAAATATAACAATGGAGGTACGCGATATATATTATGACTAGCTGACCCGCCCGCGGCTTCGCACGCGTGGTTTGTCAATAAAAACATTACCCTCCTGCGCAGTCCGATAAAAAGCAGCCTTTTGTGGCTACTAAAAGTGTCACAATCCCGGTCATAATCTATTTTTATATGTAGGTACCTAATTTAATTGAAATCGGCCCCGCCGTTTAATCGTGAAAACGTAACAAATAGGCAAGACATACAGAAGAAGGCCAAAGTTACTTTCCAATTTATAAAATTAGTATGGATTGAAAATATACTAGCAGTCTACAGTCAGCAATACTTCAAATAAAAATATCCTCGCTAAAATGAAACGGCGCAGTGTCACTTCGTACCGATCTAGGCGATTGTGGCCGCTGCTATCTAGGTATAGAAAGAAAGAATGAAAAAAACATTTATTCATACCATCACAAGAAACAAATAAAAACACTATTATTTATTTAATAAAATTATAACTAACTGAAAAGCCAGATGGGTGGACGACATTGTTAAAGTGGCGGGCCGTCAATGGGTGAGACTAGCGCAGGATCGTGGCGGATGCCACAAACTTAGGGAGGTGTATACCCAGCAGTGGGTGAAGTCGGGCTGTGGATAATGATGATGATAAGTAACTGTTAAGTGTGGTGGCGAAAGGGTCCTCAGCTCAGCATTTGCTACAGCACGGACACCCTGACATATTGGTGAAGTGAGCCTAGGCGATTTTTAGAAGCAAATGGAATAGATTGAAATTCAAACTCAGGGCTCCAAATAATAATAATGTTACCAAAATCTATATTTACTAATATTATAAAGAGTTAAGTTTTCATGTTTGTAGAAACTACGGAAACTGAAAGATATTCTCAGAAACTACAGAACCAATTCTGAATCTCAGAAAGTTACACTATTCTGAGGCTATATTTTATTTTGATAAAAATACACACGGAGCCAGTGCAATAGCTAGATTTAATGTATTTGACTTTTTCAGAGTCCAGATGGCAAACACATAGCAAGTGGAGCTTTAGACGGAATCATAAACATATTCGACGTAGCGCAAGGGAAGCTGGTGCACACGTTAGAAGGTCACGCAATGCCGATCAGAAGTCTGTGTTTCTCACCAGATTCGCAACTGCTACTGACCGCGTCCGATGATGGCCATATGAAATTGTATGATGTGTAAGTATTTTATCGCGACATAATATAAAACATATACTGCATGTCACCACATTTACGACATTAATTTAAAACCCATGCAGAATATAACATTTGAAACTATCATGGTTATTAATACTATTTGTACTAAAACGGGATATTTACCATGATTTGTGAGTTCTACCAAAGTTTCGAATTTGTACCATGCAGAATAGTATTACCTGATTTTAGAGATTGGTTTAATACCGGTAGCTTGAATATTTATCCAGTAATCGATACATTTACAATAAACAATTTTTTATAAAACAAACACAAATGGCAGTTATATTTACGATGCAAAAGCTAAAAAAAAAGTATTTTATCAGCTCCAGCTTTTGTAGTAGATGGATAAAGAAAAATAACGTCTAAACTAGCTTTCGATCGTCCTGTCCATAGTCACTATTTAAATTCCACAAATTTCTACAATTTATTCGTATAACTATACAGGTTGTCCCCGAACTAGTATGTTATCAAGGAGGGCCAATTCCCGACACTTACCACTTACCAGAGGGCCAATTCCCGTAACTTAAAATAGTAAAATTCGAGTATCGATCTAGTCACGTTATATTAAATGTCCTAAAAGGTATTCACGTAACTGACAATACAATGGTATGAGTTGACTGACATGCGATTATAGATTTTATAATAACAAGCTAATATTGTAACAACAACTTTCGTTATGTTTTTAAATTGTATTACGTGAATTGCCATCAATCATTTAATGGGGGTTAACCCCCCTCCCCTCGCCCTCGCCCTCTCACCCCCCTGAAATATTAATATTATATTGAAATAAATAACTATTTTATGCAAAAAAAAATTTCGTTTGCCGATTAAGTTTATTACCCATGGTACCACCCCCCCCCCCCCCCCCCCCCCCCCCCCCAATACTAAAACTTGACTACGCCCGTGCCTTAAACAGCATTGTAAGCTTTGTAAATAAATGCTTAGGTTTAATAGAAAGCTAAGCTGCAGTATCATTGAGTGCTAGATTCATTAATTCATTAAAGTTTTCATTTGTACTTGACCGGTGTTGTGTTGAAATGACAGGGTGCAAGCAAACCTAGCAGGCACGCTCTCCGGGCACGCGTCCTGGGTGCTGTCGGTGTCGTTCTCGCCGGACGGCAAACGGTTCGTGTCGGGGAGCGCTGACAGAACCGTGCGGGTCTGGGACCTAGATACTATGGAGTGTCAGCACGTCTTCAAGGAGCATACCGATCAGGTATATATACATTTATTACTACATACTAATATTATAAACATTCGGAAGAAACTCTGTCCGTTTGTTACGTTTTCACGAATAAACGGCTGGACCGATTTCAACACAATACATTTATTGCTTTCACATGGTGTTACATTACAGGTAGATAGTTTCGCATATGAACCCTGGCAGGACAACAGGAAGGCAGACCATGTTTTTCGTAAAATTTTTAGTTATTATTTGTAAGCATGTTTTTAGTTTTACATATTTATCCTAGTGTTTACTTTACACATTTATTATTAATATTTACCGACACATCTAAGAATATTGTAATTTGTCAAAAGATTAATAAATGGATTGAATTTCATTGAATACGTGATAATAATAATTTAATTTATTACTAGCTGACCCGCCGAACTTCGTACCGCCTTGACATGCATATGACGCGGGCTGCCAATTTTATCGGGCGCTAAATGCCGCTCCTGTCACAACAACAATCATTTTTGACAAGATTTTCTATACTTCTTAGTTTACTACTTTTGAACTGGACACAAATTCAAGGAATAGGATTTTCGGGGCCTACCGAATCATAGCTATAAGTTGACATAGAAACCAGATCCCTAGCACATGGGGCCCAACGGTCTGATGTCAGTGCAACCGTCTGTGTCTCTAATCGGCTATTCACCCTCCATGGAGGTCGTCTAATAGAAAGGATATACAAGTATTAACATAATTTCTATAAAAAAAACAGTTGAGTCATCTAAAGACAGTTGCAAACGATCTATAGCTCAACTGCTCCAGATCCCGTTGTCCAGGGGTTAGTTTCACAATCCCTACTGGTGAGACAGAGCGGTCTCCAATCATGCTATCATAATCCCCACTGCACGATCGGTGTTGAAGCGGTGGAGTTTATGAGCTATGATTTATTCAATTGCATAAATAAATCTCAATATTTACTGCTTGATTTGAACGTTGTGCATATCAAAAGATCGTCAACATAATTATTAACCAATGCTTCACCATTGAGGAGTTTTCACGGTCATGTTTTTATAACTGCTAACAGATGGCGTTGCTCTGTCATACGCTGATCTTCAAAGGAAAGTGAATAGGCAAAGTTAATTGCCGTCTCAACATTATTTTCGAGGAATATGAAATAAAAAAACAAACATTTGTGTTTGTTTATCTGACGAAGTGAGATTGCTTTAGACTTTGATAGATATTGCGTCTTTGAGCAATATCGATTTTGGCATATAAACCATATTTTTTGTTTGCGTATCTCCAGACAGCGCCATCTATTACGCTAGTTGGAACTAGATTTATTCTTTATCGAAAATTAAAAGCCCTCATTATCGCGTAAGTCCCCAAAACACTAGGCTGCATTGCCTCGCTTATCAGATACATATTATTTTTAGTAAATAATAATATTTTCACCTTTATCCTGTGGTCAACTGTAGTTTTTAAGTTTTTAGGCCTCCGACGTGACATAACGACTATTATTTAGATATGTATTGTTTATTTTCAGGTGTGGGGTGTTAAGTTCAATGCAGACAGCAATCAAATTATATCAGTTTCAGAAGATAAGAGTATATGCGTTTTTGAATGTCCACAATAGGGAGTAAAAATGATTTTAATAAATAACCTTAAAACAATAACTTGTATTATTTAAAGATAAATCTAGGCAATATCTTGCTGCTGCTCCATGCACTTATGAGCTGACCCTTAGGCGCCACCTCCACGAGCTAGTGAATCGCGACGAGTCCGCTCTTCTATCGTCGTGTAATCTCCACGAGACGATTATTCCGCAAGCGTATTGTCACGACTAGAGTTGCAGTTGTTTTTGTTGAAATAAGCTCAGTTTGGTTCGGTGACAGGCAAGAGCGAAACAAGTAGTATCAGAAGTTCATATATGTACCTATAATAAATATTTGCGGCGAGAACGCCGCCGCTCGCGACGGCAGCGCAGATAGTACGTCTCATCGCGCGGCGATTCGTTAACTTTTTGCTCGTCATAGCCACTATCGTTACAGCAGCATGACCTCTTTTTTATCTGCGACCATACTGTGATGGTTAAATGTTAACCATCACAGTATGGCCATTTTGTAATTATCCATAAGTAAAAAAAATTACCAAAATCTACCACGGCAATTTGACCTAATAATATTCAATCTATTTGCTTTAAATCTACGAGTGCTAGTGGTCACGCTGCATCGTTACACCGCGATACTATCGCCGCCGTGTGGAGACACTCATCGATTTAGAAAATTAGGTGGTACGCACGACGGTCGACGATAACATTAGTAGGTACATCTAAGTGGTCTGTGGATAACATCGCAGCACCACAACTATACAAAAATGTATGGCGTAATCCTTGACAGGATTCTCTAAGTTGACGGGTCAAAGTCCCAGCAGCATGCATCAACTCAATGAGCCTGAGCCTATGAATCGTCAGATCAACTTGTTCACTTTTCAACAACTATTTATTTTTCTTCTAAAAGCGGCAAGTATAAGTTGAATTATACGATAAGCAAGTAATGACAATCAGGACATGGTGCAAGGACTAGTATCCAAGCCAAAACAATAAAAAAAAGGAAAGTCAATAGTTTTGACTTGACGTTTTTTGACGTTTTGACTCAAAACAAACATAGATGTCATGTCATATGCTTTGCTTGCTCTGCTATTTGGTTTTGTTTTATTCTTATGTGTGTGTCGACACCGGTAAAAAAAATCTATTAAAACTAAATATTTCACTGGATCAGAGCTTCAGAAACTGATAGTAATAAATTTTTAAAGTAGTAGGAAAATAATGTCTGCCAACTCCGTGGTAAGTTTCATCCCTATTCATGATTTCAAGAATCTATAAAGAGGTAAAAATTTATATAAAATTTTATTTGCACATAATTTTGCAGTATGCCTTGTTGGCCAAAGAAGACAGGGCCCACGAAAGCAACATTTATAGTGGTGTATGGGCGGAGATAACTGTAGCCAAAGAAAAGCAGTAAGTAGAAACAGAATTGCTAAATAAACTTTCTTAAAAAATATGTTCTTCTTTGCAACCTATGATTATATCCATTGCTTCAGTCACAATAGTAAATTTGGAGTTGTACTAATTTATTGATTATACGTCTACTGATATACACCAGTGATTTGTCACCCTAAAGTTTGCAGTGTGGCTAGAAATTGGAGATAGGCTACAATAGGAACAAAATTGTCAATTGCGCGAACAAGCAGATATCTTCCGATTTGCCTAGATCTGCCGGTGGAACTGTAACAATTATAGTCCGGAACCATAAGGAAGTATAAAGGTTATTATAATTCCTATAAGTTGAAGTTTCTTGACTTCAACCCCTCAAGCTCTTTGAGTCCCACTGACTTGATATTGAGCCTAAAACAATTGAAAATTATAGTGTTTTATTTCTGGGTTTCGACGATAAACTAGAAAAAAGGGATAAGTGTCAGTTAATTTAGACAGGCATGGAAAAAAACATGTTTGCCTTAAAATGCCTCCACCATTTTTAGAGATTTACTGGAAAAATTGTGTTTATTTATATGACACCTTTTATCTTAAATTCTTTGTCAAATCATTTGGTCAATCTCCCTTCTGACAGTTATTGCTCGGGACACAGGAATTTATAATGTTAATGATATTTTGGAGAAGTGTTTATATTGGTTTTTTTTAAATTACGTATTATTCATTTGTTTATACTGACTGTTTGTTTGTAGTGATATTATTTGTATCAGTCATCAAATAAAGTTATTGAATTTTGAGGAAAATTTTAACCTAAACCATTTCAAGTTTCACAAGTTTTGCATATGTCGGTCAATATTGATTTAGATAAAAGGTTCCCATTTGCTAGAAATTAGGGGCAAGCCAGCTGAAGCTATGCACTCTGTAAGTTATCATATTTTTTAATTTGATGATTTATCTAAAAGCCGATGGCCCACCTCTTATAGTAGGTATAACATTATATTTTATTTTAGTGAATTCATTGTTACCGGAGGATTGGACAGATTGGTAAAAGTATGGCAGTTTGAACACTCCCAATTAGATCTTATCCATACTTTAGAGGGTCATAAAATGGGAGTGGTGTCGGTTGCAGTCAGCCCTGATGGACATAGTAAGTGATTAGCTTTTTGTTATAACAATTTAAATAAATAATAATTTAATTTATCTATGTTAGAGGCCTATTTGCAGCAAGGGATATCCTATGGCTGATGTGATGATGATGACATAGCAATGACATCCAACATTCTCATACAAAGTTGTGATAGAATAATAGGTTGGGGAAAAAGTCTTTTCTATATGTATATATATGTATATGTATGTATGAACTTGTAATAAAATCTCTTTGGCTATACTATTTGTATCTGGCTGGTTATGGTATCATTCAAAGTTTAAATTTTAAAGAAGATAATTCCAAATTCAAATTAGGAAAATGTGTGATTTTTATTTGTTTTTCGTACTGTAAAAATGAGTGAATCTAATGAAGAAATGCAACGCAAGCCGCGAAAAAAATTTGCGATATTTATGAACCTAGTGCAGTGTCTGTGAGAGTAGCACAAATTTGGTTTAAGCGTTTTCAATCCGGAAATTTTGATGTCAAAGATGCACGTCGCTCTGGTCGCCCTATTACGGATAAAATTGATGCCATTTTTGAAAAAGTGGACCAAGATCGGCATATCAGTAGTTACGACGTAGCTGAAGAACTGGGAATTGACCACAAAACAGTTTTGGCGCATTTGATAAAAACTGGGTACACAAAAAAGCTCGATATTTGGGTACCCCACGAGCTCACTGAAAGAAACCTAATGAACCGTGTACTCATTTGTGATTCTTTATTACGACGTAATGAAACCGAACCATTTTTGAAGAAGCTGATAACTGGTGATGAAAAGTGGATCACGTACGACAAGAACGTGCGAAAAAGGTCGTGGTCAAAGGCCGCTCAGGCTTCACAGACTGTGGCGAAACCCGGGTTAACTCGCAACAAGGTGATGCTGTGTGTGTGGTGGGATTGGAAGTGCATTATTCATTATGAGCTGTTACCACCAGGCAGGACCATCGATCCTGAACTCTACTGCGAACAACTGATGAGACTGAAGCAAAAAGTTAGAGAAAGCGGCCGGAATTAATCAACAGAAGGGGTGTGTTTTTCATCATGATAATGCTAGACTTCACACATCTTTAGCCACTCAGCAAAAATTAAGAGAGTTTGGCTGGGAGGTGTTAATTCATCCGCCGTATAGTCCTGACATTGCACCTTCAGATTTCCACCTGTTTCGGTCTCTTCAGAATTCTTTAGGCAGTGTCAGGTTAACATCACGAGAGGACTGCCAAAACCACTTCTCGCGGTATTTTGATCAGAAGCCCCAAAATTTATATAGCAATGGGATCATGCCCCTACCTACAAGATGGCAAAAAGTTATCGAACAAAATGGTACCTACATACTTTAGTTAAATGTAAATAAACTATATTAAAAAAGAAACTTTTTCCCCAACCTAATAGAATAGAAAATGCTTTTTATTGTATACCACACTTACATATGTATAACTAGATACGCGATATTACAATGGGTCTTATCGCTAAAAGCGATCTCTTCCAGACAACCTTTGGATGATCCCTCTCTTATAGTAACGAATTCATTCCTAGCAAGAGACTGAGAATGAGAAAGAACTCACAAATCATGGTAAAAATCCCGTTATTAGTGAAAATAGTCATTTTAATTTTATGGTTTTAATTTAGTTTTAAACTTTATATTTGGTCATTACGTTCTTATTGAAAGTTATTTATGTTTTCAGCAATAGCCAGCATTTCAATTGATGATACCCTCATTATCTGGGAACTGCTATCGGGTAACAAAGTTCATGAGGTGGAGTATTTTGGTCACGCCTCCTGGACGTCTGCCTTCTCACCAGAAGGAGATTACTTGGCTGTTGCAGGGCATTCTGGCAAAATAGAAATCAGGCAAATGGCAAAAAATTTAGAAGTACTCTCTATAGTTACAAGAGCTAATGCTCATGAAAAGTTTATCTTAAGTATTGCTTGGGTAAGTGGTTTTAATTTATTAGTTAGTCTTATTTTATTAAATACTAGCTGCCGCTTGCGTCTTCGTACGCGTGGTTTGTAAAAACAAAACCCTCCTGCGCGGTCGATTAAAAAGTAGCCTATATCCCCAATCCCGGCCATAATCTATCTGCTACCAAATTTCATCGAAATCGGTCCAGCGGTTTAGTCGTGAAAACGTTACAAACAAGAGTTATTTTCGTTATACCGATCGAATTGTACCGATCAACTATCTATATATACTCAGATATTTATGAATGAAAGTGTGCAATTTTATTGAATTTGCGACGATAATAAGACGTAACTAATTCGATACGCATATGTTTAGACATATCTGCTTTTGTTATCTAGTCAATTGCCACTGAAGGTTTGCATAGGAATCGGACCACCACAATTTCGGTACCGTTTGACTTTGCCTGATTGACTGTGGCTTGTTGCCCCCGCCCCGCGCGCCCCGCACACGCGTCGCGCTCGTCCTGATTTCGGTACCGAATTGTAAAAACGGTTAAATAACATTATTATAAACGCGGGATTTATCGGTTAAATTCGTGAACGTTCATCAGGGTGAGTGCGATCCGCTCCGAATAACGTCTCGCCTCGCACTCATACGTACGTATAAATCGTACGTGATACATCCCGTATTTATAATAATGTTTGAAATCAATCACGAAAGTTTTCTAAGTAAAACGGTTAAATAAGTGTAGAATGATTTAGTTATATTATTAACCTGTACCAAAATTTTACTTACAAAACTTGATCTATATCAATCATTGTTATAAATACGGGATTATCATGTACCGTTTTATCGTTGTTTCGACCGATAATGTTTCGGTTCAATTCGTGAACCTTCAGGGTGTGTGCGATTCGCTCCGAACTACGTCTCGTTGTCGATCTAAACACCGGTAAAGCGGTACGTGATAAATCCCGTATTTATAATAATGATTGTATCGAAATTAATAAACGGTGATAAACCGTTCGAAGGGTACCGAAAAGTGGCCCTGATTTTGCAATTAGAGGTCGCTTCAGACGGTAATAATCATATAATAAGGTCAAAATAGTGATATCTATCACTATTTTTAAGCCCCGAAGCAAACAGGGGTGTTATAAGTTAGACGCCAATGTCTGTGGCCTCTGTGGCATCGTAGTTCTCAAACGGATGGGCCGATTCGGACGCGGTTTGAATGGAAAGCTAGTTTAACAGAGGTGGTTCTTTGCTACGTCAGGTTTTAACCCCCAACGTAAAAAAGAGGGTTAAGAGTTTTTTTTATATTTTTAATTGATGTCTGGTATTTGTAGAGTCCAGATGGCACACGGCTAGCTGCAGGCGCTGTAAACGGCGTCGTACGAATCTATGATATGTCCCGCGAAGGTCTACTAAAACACACAATTCAAGCACACAAGGAAGCTGTGAGAAAAGTCGCCTTTTCTGCCAACTCGAAGTTCCTGGCCACGGCGTCTACTGATGGCATGGTGAAGATTTACAGTGTGTAAGTTGGCAACAAATCAATTTTATTTATTTACCAAAAAGTTTCACAATATAAGTGTAGACTTAAGTTACTAATGATGCCCGCATTAAGTCTAGCCTGTATCGCGGGAAACCGGATTACAAAAAACATACGCTTACCGTCTAATTTATAAGTTTTACAATATGTTACAGAAAATAACATTAACTTAGAAGACTTTCGTAATTTATTTGAATCATTATTACAAATACGGGATCTATCACGTACATTCTACACGTACATTCTTACCTTTACTCCATATAATAAGCAGGAAATGTTACAGTGCTTACAGACGCAGCTATATAATATCATGTGTTGCAATTTAAACCAATTATATTAGTAATAAATTTAATTATATTGAAGGGACGGGTTTTACACAAAAAATAAAAGTATGTATCTATAATTTTTTTTGTTTTATCAAATCTCGAGAAAATCTATAAAATGCTGGTCGACGAAATGTTAGAGAACTAGCGTATTGTACGATGCCACAGATTACTAAAAATACTACGAGCCGTTCAACAATCCCGCTCATTCAATGACCCGCCCAATCAATTGCGTACGGCAAGGCGGTAATTACCTATATGTTTGGCACAAAATCTTAAAAATAACGTTTTTTGGATTAAAAAAACAAACATAATTTATGTTTTCAAAAATATACTCCGTCATTATTTGCAGTTTAAATTGCATCACCTTATATAAAGGGACAAGGGGAAAAGTATTTAAAGCGTCTTGCAAAAGAAGTTTTAATTGCTGGTACTTTTTCTTTGATTCTACGATCGTTATTATAAATACGGGATTTATCACGTACCGTTTTATCGGTATAAAGACGGATTTTTTTTCGATTCAATATATTATTATTAGGTACACGTGTTTATTTCAGTAAAAATGGCACACTCAATGGCAAGTTGGACCACAAAAACTGGGCGCTGGGCGTTTGTTTCTCAAAGGACGGGACGCGCATAGCGACCGGTGACGATAAGGGATGCGTCCGCGTCGCGAGAGCGCGCCCTCTATCGCACAAACACAGCGACTCTGATGATGTAAGACCATAGTAATAAACAAAACCGTCCCAAACAGTTATGCATGTTTTTTTTTTAATTGGTGATCCTCAATCGCTAGACCACTACCTCACCTAATGGTGTAGTCGAATATGGAGCACGCTTGCCTGAATGGAACCTGTTCACTCTGGACTTGATGTGTAGGTAGGTATCTAGAAATGTTTATTTCTATATACTTAGGTGCCTAAAATTACATTTTCCTCTTTTTAGAGTTCCGGACCAAAATGGTAAAAATAAAAACGGAACCCTTAGGGCGTTTGTCCACCGAGATGACGGTGCTGAAGTAGCAATACTTAATATAGTACATTTAATATGACCGCGGGTCCAGAGCAAGCCGACCGCCGCGCCGTCGTTCCGCGCCGTCACCGGGCCGTCGCGTTCGGTTCGAGTAATCTCGTTTCTCGGTGACGTCCCGGTGACGGCGCGGCGGTGGACAAACGCCGTTATGGTACGATCAGCTGATTGACAGTCCGATATTTTCAATCGTACTGCCAAGCGAGCCAAAAATCATAAAAAAGGCTTTATTATTAATTTTGAAACCGTTCTTAATGTCGTTTTATTTTGGAGTTATGATGAAAATGTGTCGAATAAAGCTGCATAAATTACATAAATCTAGGTACGGAATCCTCGGTGCGCGAGTCTCACTCGGACTTGACCAGTCTTGTTAAATTGGCATACAAGAAAATTCTGTTTGATAATAAAACATTGTAACCAACCCTTTGTTTGTAGGAGCCGGGAGGGAACCCAACAATGACCTCTATTTCAAATGGAAGCGTGAGGACCGTCGCAGTTGCCACTGTTAGTATTTTTTTTATATTTGTAAATGGAACAAGTAAATGACCCACCTGATGTTAAGTGGTAACTATCGCCTGTAATAAAGTACTGCCACGTAGGTCACGCACCTTAGGAACGTGCCATACGATGCACTGCCTTGAGTCCATCAACTCGAGGCATACAGGTGTAAAGAAAGCCTTATGTACCTGTTAGTTTAAGGGCGACTTGCGTAACGATGCCTAAACGTATTTAGTGGCTAAATATAATTTAGAGAATTGTCAAATAATACAAATACGTCAAATTTAAACATGTTTACTCGCTAAATACGTTTAAGGATCGTTGTGCAAGCTGGGCTTACTAAACTGAACATTAGTTCACTTACACGTAACTAGATGTCGCTAGTAGTATCTAAATAGGGGGTGGTAGACTTAGCTCACTTCACCTGGAGAAAATCATTCAAGTGAGGTTTGGATGCATTACAAAATTGTTTACGACAGAACAGAAAAGAAATATCTGGTAAAAACGCTATACTATTTATTTTTCATGTTTATTAAGGGAATCTTATTTATTTATTATATAATTAAACTTATAATTGGCCCTCTGCATAATAATAGGTTGGGGAAAAAGTCTTTTCGCATTATAGTATGTATGAACTTGTAATAAAATCTCTTTGGCTATACTATTTGTATCTGGCTGGTTTTGGTATCATTCAAAGTTTAAATTTTAAAGAAGATAATTCCAAATTTAAATTAGGAAAATGTGTGATTTTTATTAGTTTTTCGTACAGTAAAGATGAGTGAATCTAATGAAGATATTCGAGACATTTTAAAATTTTACTACAAAATAGGTAAAAATGCAACGCAAGCCGCGAAAAAAATTTGCGATGTTTATGGACCTAGTGCAGTGTCTGTGAAAGTAGCACAAATTTGGTTTAAGCGTTTTCAATCCGGAAATTTTGATGTCAAAGATGCACGTCGCTCTGGTCGCCCTATTACGGATAAAATTGATGCCATTTTAGAAAAAGTGGAGTAAGATCGGCATATCAGTAGTTACGACGTAGCTGAAGAACTGGGAATTGACCACAAAACAGTTTTGGCGAATTTGAAAAAAACTGGGTACACAAAAAGCTCGATATTTGGGTACCCCACGAGCTCACTGAAAGAAACCTAATGAACCGTGTACTCATTTGTGATTCTTTATTACGACGTAATGAAACCGAACCATTTTTGAAGAAGCTGATAACTGGTGATGAAAAGTGGATCACGTACGACAAGAACGTGCGAAAAAGGTCGTGGTCAAAGGCCGGTCAGGCTTCACAGACTGTGGCGAAACCTGGGTTAACTCGCAACAAGGTGATGCTGTGTGTGTGGTGGGATTGGAAGGGCATTATTCATTATGAGCTGTTACCACCAGGCAGGACCATCGATTCTGAACTCTACTGCGAACAACTGATGAGATTAAAGCAAGAAGTTGAGAGAAAGCGGCCGGAATTAATCAACAGAAGGGGTGTGGTTTTTCATCATGATAACGCTAGACCTCACACATATTTAGCCACTCAGAAAAAATTAAGTGAGTTTGGCTAGGAGGTGTTAATGCATCCGCCGTATAGTCCTGACCTTGCACCTTCAGATTTCCACCTGTTTCGGTCTCTTCAGAATTCTTTAGGCAGTGTCAGGTTAACATCACGAGAGGACTGCCAAAACCACTTGTCGCGGTATTTTGATCAGAAGGCCCAAAATTTATATAGCAATGGGATCATGTCCCTACCCACAAGATGGCAAAAAGTTATCAAACAAAATGGTACCTACATACTTTAGTTAAATGTAAATAAACTATATTAAAAATAGTTTAGAATTTTCTTAAAAAATGCGAAGAAACTTTTTCCCCAACCTAATATATTTTATATTTAGTCTTTAGCTGTATATTTTTCCAGAATTGAAAATGAAAACATACCCCCTTTTCGCTTACTTATGCGAGAAATAACAGTTCCAGTCTTGAGCCCGTCCCGTGTGTTGTACTTATGGCCTTCTCCAAGGGTGACGAAGGATTCCAGGTTGTTCCTAGCGTACATACAACGCCGTTTCGAATATAATGTATGAAGACCAGCGCTGCAGTATGGCAACATGCTGTAGTTAATGCTGAGCTGAGGACCCTTTCACCACCACACTTATAATATTTAGTTAGTTTATAATTTTAGTAAGTTTATTAATAGTGTTTTCTTTTGTATCATTTTTTCTGTGTCCATATGTGGTGGTCTGAATAAATATTTTTCTTCTTCTTCTATATTATATAACTCTGCAAATTTTGGTTTGTTAGGAAAAGAGTGGAACAGAGTCATTGGATCTCGAAGTTCTGAACGCTTTCAAAGAACATTTGCAGTCGGTAAGTTTTATTTTATCTAACTGTGCCGATACTTATACTCTCATAATTGTTGACTTCCGTTGCGCAGTGGGTTCGATTCCCGCACCGGAGCAAATTATGCATGATCTATAGATATTTGTTCCGGCTCTGGGTGTTTCTTTAGGTAATAAATTCTAAGTAAGTACATAATTGAAATAAAAAAAAATATACATAAATATTCTTTTAGTTATCTTGTTCCCCATAGTACAAGTTTTGCGAGATAACGCTCCAGGAAAAATATACTAATGTTATAAAACTAAAATTTGTAAGTTTGTATATAATGGATAATCGCTATACAAATACAGAACCTATTTTGAAAATTATTTCACTGATAGGAAGCTATACTATCATCATTACCATACCCAGCTTAACAATTATTAATTTAGGTAACTATCTCTATAGTATTTATCGCCACATTTTTGTTGTGTTATTCGTATGAACCTGTAATTGACTTTTATAACCCTTTCATAACAAAGCTATTGATTTTCCTAGAAATAAATATTAATAGGTAACTAGTTGACACGGCGAACTTCGTACCGCCTTGACATGCATATGATGCGGGCTACCAATGTACGTCGCCGGTAGAATTGTTAATCGGCCATCATTAGCTGCATCTATGTAATGAGAAAATTAATTTTCCTCATAATTTTTTTATCGTTAATTTTTGCAATATTTTTAGTTATTCTGCTATTCTAATGAAATATCATCAAAATCGGTCCAGCCGTTCTTGAGTTATAAATGGTGTAACTAACATGACTTCGTTTTACATATATATAATAAAAAATATAAGTAAGATACTAATAAATTCGTTGTCTCCTAGGCTACGTGTGTTCAATTCAGCCCAGACCAGACCATGCTGCTATCAGTCTCCAAAGACCAGAGCATCAATATTTACGAAATACCACCACTTCAGAAGAAATCTAATAAATAAGTAGGTATATTGTGAATTAATATTAATGTAAGTGATTTATATTTATTTTACGATATGGCAATACACAACTCAATCAAAGAAGTATATACCACAAAATAGATAGGAGCAGAAGTTAACTTCAGTGCCACGAGAGAACATTGGCGCACGCATAAACAGACGCACGCGTTCTAGGATCTCGGATCTAGTCGGTCGAAGCTTCGAACAAATTAGTACGTAAAACTTAACTTCTGTTCTTATTCTGTTTCAACTTTTATAAACACTAATGTTATATATTGCTGAATCAACCAAATGATCTACGGCACAAATAAAAACAACTGAAAATGTACTCCAAATTATTTCAAATTCCAAAATTAGGTCGATTTTTATTCCTAATTAAACGTCAATTTATCGATCAACAAGTTCCGTATTTACATTACAATTTGCAACTGTTTAAAATAAATCGTATCGGTTATGAGTATGTTATCTTAGATCGTATCGTAGAGTGTTTACAAGCGTTCGTCCCCTCGCTAAGCCGTCATCGGCCCTTGATTAATTTCGGCGTAAGAGGATTGCGGGCGCGGGTCTATTACGGACACTCATTGCCTAGGATTTAGAGTATGTATCTAGGGCAACAAAGCTGGTCGCGCACTGGCTCTGGGATGGTAAAATAACTTCGGGGCAATACTTTAAAACCGTCCAAATATAGGTAATAATATAAACATTAAATATTGCTGGACATGTCACACAGCGCTATATCCGGTAATATCCAAATATTCTGATAATGCTAATCATATACATTCCTATTAACTACGTATTTTGTTATGAAAACATTTAATGAAAACACGGGTAGGGCTAATGGCTAGTATTGTTGTAAATAGGGGGTTTTCAAATTAATTACCATAAAAAATGTTACATTTTCAAACAAACTTATAATTTAGTTCTAAAATATCAACGAAACAGTCTGTATAAAATAGGTAAACAAATGATATTCATTCATCATGTAAGTAGGTACCTGTTAAACCGACTAAGCGGCATCGTCGCAAAGGCGCCGCCAATTTACGTTAAAAATTGATTATTGGAAATGTAACTATTACTGGACAAATATTCAAGCTACCAGTATTAAACCAACCTCTAAAATCAGTTAATTCCGGATGTGGGTTTTAAGTGAATGTCGTAAAAAAACAGGTTGGATAAAAAAGATGCCTAAAGCACATACTGTTGGATATTTTTTATTTAAAATGTCCTATACTGTGCAGTATGGAAATAACCGAAAAGTCCAGCCCGACTCTCGATTCCAGATTCACAACATAGGCTATTGTTTTTTATGATTTCAAGTGGCACCTTCCTTCCCCCAAAGGTAGGACTATGTTCAACAGTTGTCCTATGGCTGATATGATGATGATGATTGTTCTTCCCAATTCTACCAAACCAATCGCTTCACTATGACAGTGGTATCGTCGCAAAATGCCTACTAGATATCTTTTAACAAACTAAAACAAACCGCTCAAGACAGGAACATCAATCGTAATCGTTAAATAATCTTTTTCTTATAAATTACCAGAATCTGGCAGGGCCGTTTCTCAAAGTCGATTGTTTCCAAATTCATACTGTACAGGGTCGTATGAATATAAAATATCATACGACGACGTTAACCCATTCGCGCTCGTAACTCGCGTCGTCGCTCGACGAAATGTGGGCGTAGATGAGCAGACGTCACGCGAAAAAGCAATGTCTTACAGCACAAACAAAGGAAAAATTACAAAAAATAATAAAAGTTTAAAATTAAGGTAAATTTTGGTACTTGCAAGTTTTCGCTAAAATCAAAATTTGCCCATATCTTTTTATCATGTTGACTCAGGACTTTGATTTTTATACACCTAATAGGGACTATAGACCTCAGTATCTGGTATAAATTTCTACTTGCTAGGTCCACCCATTCCTGAGAAAATCAGTGGTGACACACGGACAGACAGACGGATAAGAGAGTGATCTTATAAGGGTTCCTTTTTTACCTTTTGAGGTACGGAACCCCAAAATCTAAAATAAAATAAAAATTCTGCCTAACCTTTTTGCGACGGGGGTAAAATACAACACATTGAATAAAATATTAATATTAAAAAATAGATACATTTACCAATTTCCAGTAACGTAAAGGTACCACCACATACCATAATGATCATGAACGGTTTTGAAATAGTTTGAATATTACTTGGTTCCAATCACGCTAAAACTTTAAATCTGGCTCAAAAGCTAGATTAAAATTTTCTTCCCAAGACCTAAGTAAATCATTGGGTCTCCCTCAAAGTACATACAATGAAGTGCTAAAGAGATAAGTAATAAATAAAATCAGAAGCGTTCCAAACAATACCAACTGTCTAAAACCAATAAACCATACGGCTTCGTATCAACTGTTACCAAATTCGAACATAAAGGCAGACATTTATCAAAAATATTTACATCGGCAAGTGAATTGGACGGGCTTAATTCGCGGGAATTACGCGCCCGCCGGGAAATCAACTTTACATTCAATTTGCCGCTGCACAGATAAAAACCAATCTCTACGCTTTACCTGCCCGCTCGCTGTGGGGGAAATTAAACTTGAGTTTGGTAAAGGTACCCTACTTATTGATACAAAATTATTTGCTGCCAGGTTATTCGTATTTCTAAAAAGAAAATAGGCTCACGATAATTGTCCCCGTGATGGACATCTTCGGATTTCTTACTTAGTACTCAGTACGCTGATTCGTAAAGATATCACATAAGAGGGTCAGAGGCAAATCCAATCATTATGTTCGTTAATTGTGAATTTCATTATTCGCTTCTAATTTAATTAAGTACTATCCTAAAGTTAAAGCTAGAGTGTGATTTGTAAAATAAATTTCTATTTTTATATCAAATTAAAAAAAAACAAAATTGTCACTAATAGTCTAAGATCCCACTATAAAACGGCATTCACCGAGCTGGTTTATGGATGAATAGTATTTTATATTAAATTGTAATTGATCGAGCGAAGCGAGATCTCCAAATCAACTTCAGGCAAATCGGCGTTGTATGTATGTTTGTTTGTTTCTCCGAGGATAATTTTCGAAGCGTTAATCCGATCATCGTGAAATTTGGTATATAGGTAGGTAATGATGGCACAATTTTGGCTAAGTTATTACCTGTAATTTGAATGAAACTGTAGATCAACTAGGTTGGTTATGATTTCGGGGCACTATTTTGATAGTCAAAGATTACGAATAATATTTTTTGTTTTTATGGTAGATTTGCGAGATCACAGTTAGGGGCGAACCACTAGTAATATAAATTCGAAAGTAACTCTATCTCTGTGTGTTTGTTACGTTTTCACGACTAAACATCTGAAACGTTTTCGATGAAATTTGGTATATAGATAGATTATGGATTTGATTATGGATTGAGACATAAGCTTATTTTTATTGAAAAAAGACGCGTGCGAGGCTGCGTACGGAGGCTACTATATATTATTTTAGAATTACTAGTAAGCGAATATAGGCGGAAATATCTTTATTAATACTAATATTATATCTCCAAAACCAAAATCTGTGCACGCAGAAGTAGAGTAGTTAGTGGTGTATTCACTTGAAAACTGGCCTATTTACTAACAGCACTATTTACGATGAACGATGCATGTTCGTGTCTAATCTTGGCGCAGCTCTGTCAATATGGTATTCGAGATCTGGAACGATGATTTATGCCAATCTGCGTAAAACATCTTTGCTCTGTAATAAAAAAACATATTTTTTACCCGTATTTCGTTGAATTTAGCTCTTTGAGTTTAGTTCTGTATACCGAGCCAAGCCCATTATCACCCGAAAAGTGTATTCAAGAGTTAGCTTCACAGCTTTCCGTATGGGCGATTCTAATTTTTGGTTCGTGAATATCGCAGTTTCGTGAATTTAGCTATGATTGCATAGTTGTCAAGCGTATTGTGCTGCATGCAAGCCAGGAGGTATCGATGACGTAATCACGCCGGCCGCCGGCCCTCCATTCAATGAGATGAAATCACTATGCCGAATGAATAATTCAGGTGCGGCCACCCACCTCCACGGGGTGGCTCATATTATATCGGATATTGATATAACTTGTCATGTAGATGTTGGTTCAATATTGAAAGCTTATTCGGATCTGAGTATTGAATCTGCAATTCTGTTTGATAATCTATGATAAAAGCTTAAGATAAAGTGGTACATACATTAATTGATTTGTATTAGATCTATCCTGCTTTGTACAATTGTGTAAGTTTGTGCTTAACCTGAAACTGCACACAAGTACCTTGATTATAAATATTATCTTTGGTAACCTATCTGAATACTTAAAAAATACCCAGACTTGAAACTCCACCACGAGCGTTTGATAAAAAGCTGTAATTATGTATAGTGGTGGTATAGAAGCTATTAAAGCTTTGAATGTTATTAAAGGGAATAGAAAATCATAAAACAGTAATAAAGTATCAAATAAATAATTTAATAACAACTATTCATTTACCAAATTACATAACCATTCATACGGATCACAAGAAACTTATTCTGATTAAAGACAAATTCGTTGCTTTAAGGCAAACGCAACAACAGTGGCCTGTAGATGATCAGAATAAGTGTGATGCTTACAGTATCAGTCTAGTGGTGGTAAGAGATAGCGGGGGATGAGAAGGTAACGTGTGCGAGGGGGGAAGATTGGTACGCGATCTTGGCGACTGGGGCAGAATAAGCCAACTTGGCGACGGGAGCGGCGTACGCGATCGGGGCAGAGTATGCCACTTTAGCGACGGGAGCGGAGTAGACAGGGGCAGAGTATGCGATCTTGGGGGCAGAGTAAGCGATTTTCGGGGCGGAATAGGCGATTTGAGGAGCAGAGTAGGCGATTTTCGCGACCGGGGCAGCGGCGTACTGGTAGTGAGCGGGAGCCAAAACCTTAGCTACATGAGGAGCCTCGGTGGGGTGTCCCTCGTAACGGACGTTCGCGTTGAATCCATGCTCCTTGTCGGAGGTGTAGTCTACAATTCTGTGGACGCCATCGGGCTGGACGAGGGAGTATGATCCTTGGACGGCGTCTCCAGCGCGGGATTCCTTCTGCTGCTTGATGTCTCCGGTGTGGGTGTCGTGGACTGAGTACTCGAATTCGTAGTGAGCGGGGGCTTCGGCCTCGTATTTGTAGACAGCTTCCAGAGGGATGGCTGAAGCGACGCAGACGGCCACGGAGAGGACGATGAAAAGCTGGAAACAATAACACGTTATTAAAGGTTGAAACTAAAGGAGACCTGTAGTCATCAGGAGATAAAGTTGGACTCAGGATGCTGGTGTTTTGTAGAGTTTTCAAAATCTGTTAGTAGTTTCTGCCCGATTCAAATTATCAACCATTTTAGACGAAAATGTTAGTCGAGTACCCATGTTTCATTTCTTAGAACTAATCAAAAAACTTGTAAGTTATTAAGTATTTTTAACATTTAAGTACGATGTCTACTTATGTATATTGAGGATTTTTATTAGCAATGGAAGGTTAACTAGATAAGTAAGTACTTAGGGCAAAAATAATTTGTGTCAAGTTAAGTTGGTAAGTTACAGTAATCAAAAATAGTACTAGTCATAATGTTGAAAAACGATTGAATTTAAATTAATATGTAATTATTAGCTTTTAAAGAGTTATTACGTCCGGTATTGAGTAATTGGAAGTGATTATCAATGAAACATTCAAATTAGATTAATTACCGTGTGTTAAAACTTGAGGTTGTTATCAGAAAAAAATAAATAAATAATTCCACTCTATCTTTCGAACCACTGACTCTTTCTTGTTCCCCTATGACGTAGTTGTAGTCATAAAAAGAGCTTTTTTTTAGCGTTTTCCATAAGCAAATAATAAATCTAAAAAGAGCTTAAAGTGATAATTGATGGAATTTCACAAAGAGGTTTTATTCAGTCACTTTACTATTTGACACTACAATCACGAGTGATAAGATGTTAACAGTTTAATATCGTATAGCATTAAAGTTGACTTGTTCAAAGACTCTGCCAATAAGCGCTCATTAGTATGACATGGTACTAAATGTAATCTCTCCTAGATTAAATACATTTTAAGATTGTGTAGCCCAAAGTTGAATAAATTAGCTTATTTTTTGCTCCGATTTAATTCGCAAAGTTCAGCTCACCTTAGCTGCCATTGTTGATTCAGATACTTGACTGTGCAAATAGCAGGTCATACACCAGTTTTTATACTACATTATCACCTGTTCTGGTTATCACTGTGACACTGGGGCGCGGGCGGGGCTAATTAGGCTTTACAATTGATTGAAAGGTGAAGGCCGGCCGTACATATCTTACTCATTACCACAGACAGATGCATAAACAGTTAGTAAGAAACTTGGCACAGTACACAGATTAGCTTTTAGTTATTAACCCGTTGTCACAGATAGATAAATAGTTCCTATGTAAAATAAAGGTCACAGATTAGTTTATAGATAACACTTGTAGTCTCATATGGTTTTGACAAGTCATAAATTGCCTAATTTCTTATGCCTTAAGTAATTTGGTGGTTAGGTAGTATGCAATTTCAAATGTAGAGCTCCTTGTGAGAGTTTATTCAAAGTTAGGGTGTGTGTTCACCAGAGATGTGCGAGGAAGCTAAGCGGTGCGAGAATGCGTAGAGAAGCTGTGAAACGGTGTGACTCTATCCACCAGAGGGCAGAGTAGACTGCCCGTACACCAGACATCGCTATCACAGGCATTGTTCTCAAAACCCTGTTTAATATATAAGTAGGTATCTATTGTTTTGTTTACTTATATGAGCTACATAATTGCTTTAAATATTTCTTTTTATAATTTGTGTGAGAGAAGCAATCTGTATTAAACATGTGAATCAGAAATTGCACATTTTCACAAAGATGAAACTCACTAGCATAAACCCGAATACCGTTATCTGCGAAACAAACTTCACTTACGCAATCGAAATACCTACTCAAAAGAATAAGAAACAAGTTCACAAATCACCAATTTGTTAAGACCTTTGAGCTTTCGCAGTTCTCTCTAAAATGATAAGCTGAAGAAATTAAGTACAGGTTTTGTTACACTGGTTAATTTTTCGGTAAAGAAATTAAATGTAGTCTGGTGACCATTTTGACCGAGGCCTTGACCGATATTCCTTGGGTGTGGTTCAACGGTTGTAATGTGTAACATGTTTTTTGATTGATAGCGTGGGTTGTTCTTGTAGTAAGAACACGATTCCACAAGTAGCTGTGAGATTGAGATAAGGACTCAATTTGAATTTGTAATGCGATCAATTTTAGTAGGGATTATGTGCTGAATGGTAGAGGTTAATCGAGATGATCAGACATTCTTATCAATCTTCTTCTCATTCTTATTCGATGACAGAGCTGTCATCGAATAAGAATGTCTTGGAATCAATGATCAAGTACTTAGGTGTACTACTGTTAAAAACCTGAACTGATTGCATTTATTAGATTTATAGAAACGTATTATTAATAATTTATATTATTACGGGTCAAGTTCAAAAACTATCTGGCGTTTCGTAGAAGATTGTGTATTTTTTCCTGAATCTGGCGACCCGGGTGCCTGACCTACAAACAGCGGTGGCCTTCTAACTCCGAAGTATATTTAGTAGGTACCAAATTTTGGTATTCTTAGTGTACCTACCATATATTGTCATATTCAGAATACACAGATTCTCTTTGAGAAAGGCATGCACGTGGATAATCATTCCACTTTAAGACGTTACCCTTGCCCTTAATAAAGTACCTATATTTTAAACTTCGTTTCATAGTCTAGTTTTTAACCTAAAAAGTCATATCTAACACTGCCTGACCAATTGACAACCTCCGTGGTGCAGTGGGCGAATAGCCGGCTGAGACGCAGGAGGTAGCGGGTTCGATCCCCGCTGCGGAACAAATGTTTGCATGATCTACAGATATTTGTTCCGGGTCTGGTTGTTTCTCTATATATTATAAGTATGTATTTACAAAAAAAAATGTATATAAGTATTCTATCAGTTATCTGGTTCCCATAGTACAAGCTCTGCTTAATTTGGGCTAGATAGCGCTGTGTGAAATGTCCAGCAATATTTATTTATTTATTAATTAAAGCACAAGTTTTTTAAACTTAATTAGACCAAGGTATCAAAGTTTTGATGTAGGTAAACAAGGTTGTAGTGCAGATGCAACACCCTAGGTATCCTAGAAATAGAACTATTTATATAAGTGCACTATGTCACCTTTTTTTGAAATAAATACATATTCATTAATTCAATTAGTCACTAATAAATCTCATTGACACTGTATCAAACAAAGATATCTTAGTCAAGCATGTGGGTTGTGCAAATGGTCAGTTTGGCAATTTGTAACAAATCAGAGTCGCAATGGTACTTAATCACGAAAGTATGTAGTTGTAATGTGGATAAACCTGTTAGATACAGATTAGGTGAGTGTGCGGTGAGATTGGACAGGTAGGGTCAAGCTATGCAACGTTGGAGTCAAAAAAAAAATGTGTTTGTTTATATTCAAATATTGTAACTACAAATTAACGATTTTTTAATTTTTCCTTTACTTGTGCTGTGAGATCTTGCTTCTTGTCAAATTTAATGATTCTAGGTCAACTGGAAGTTTGTTCGTGTAGATAAGGTATATACCCTATAGGTTTTGATTAATTTGTGTTTTAAGTGTCAAAATAAGGGGAGTAAGAGGTTCAAACTGGCATCTTTCGGAACTTAAGCCATCCTCACCGGCTCGTGGTACACCCTGCTGAATAACAAACGAGGCTCTGGCGACTCACCCACCAGCCCGCAACTGAACCAGCGCGCAGCGCGGTGGGTTATGGTGCAAACCGATAGCTCTAATAGAAGAACGGTTAACTTTAGCTAAGGAATTCACGGAGCATAACGGATCCACGGTATAAATCAATAGACAAAGAGATTAAGAGGAGCATTAAGGAAGATCGGAGGAAATGTAACACATAACACTTTTGGTTTTTATCTCAAACTCTCAAAGTTTGTTTTATTTTTTAAGTATATGTAGCTATGTATGTGTATATATGTATCTGTGTATGTGTATGTATCTGTTTACTTACCTATTCATTTTTCTGCGTTCGTGAGGCTACCCATAGGTCCCATCTGAAAACCAGCGCCGCTTACTATCCTCGGATGGTTTGCAGCAATACGCTGAGACGGGGCCTGTTTGACCCACACTGCACGGAAGACCATATTATTTGTAATTACCTACCTATATTATACGTACTTAATTTTTATCTTGTGTGTTTTCTGTTTCGTTATATAATTTTTCTTCGCTGATAAAATCTGTATGTAAGTACGAGGCATGCCTTTTAAGTTCTGTCGTTTCCATATTTTCCGGCAATTTTGAATTTGGAACTGTTCTATATTCGAATGTGTTTACATTTTGAATCTCAAAACAGTTGAAAGTATTAGGATTAATGCTATTGTTTAGTCACAGTTTCGATTTGAATCTGTCAGGTCACGTACGAAAATGAATCTTTCTAAGGAAAATGTTCGTGCAATAATTTTCTACAACTTTAGAAGAGGCCTGACACGGCTTCAGTGTTTAGAAGAGCTAACATCTGTGTTCAGTGATGTAGCCCCATGTCTGCGGACTGTCGAACGCTGGTATTTAGAATTCCAGCGTGGACATACTAGTGTTAGTGACAGATTTCGCGAAGGACGCCCAAAATCCGCCTTCACTGAAGATAACATCATTGCTGTGAGACAACTAATTCTCGAAGATCGTCATGTGACGTATCGAGAGATAGAGGCTCTATTAGGCATCTCAGGGACAACCATTCAGAAGATCTTGCATGAAGCGCTTGGTGTGAGAAAGCTAGTTTGCCGTTGGATACCGCATCTGCTTTCCGACGATCACAAGGCGGCCCGCGTCAGATGGTGTAAGAAAACTCTGCAAAGGTTCAACCGAGGGGAGTCAAATCACGTCTACGACATCATAAGTGGTGACGAATCTTGGATCTATGCCTACGATCCTGATTCCAAACAACAATCTACAATCTGGGTCTTTCAAGACGAGCCAAAGCCGACTAAAGTTGTTCGTTCTCGAAGCACTTCAAAGAAGATGGTGGCCACGTTCGTTGGAAAAACCGGCCATGTTGCGACTATTGCACTTGAAGATCGTAGAACGGTTAACGCAGAGTGGTATACTACAGTTTGTTTACCACAAGTCATCGCCGAACTTCGAAAATCTAACTCAAAGCGACGCATCATCCTGCACTACGACAACGCAAGCTCACACAGCGCTCGTCAAACGATTGAGTATTTGAAGCAGGAAAAAGTAGAAATTCTTGACCATCCTCCATACAGTCCTGACCTAAGCCCTAACGATTTCTTTACATTTCCTAAAAGTAAGAAAAGTCTTCGTGGTCAAAGGTTCCAGTCCGGTGAAGAAGCAGTCGACGCTTTCAAGTCAGCCATTTTGAACACCCCCACTTTAGAGTGGAATAAATGTTATAATAACTGGTTTGAGCGAATGGAAAAGTGTATTAAGCTACGCGGTGAATACTTTGAAAAACAATAAAAAGTACTATAAGGTTCTAGTTGTGTTTTTTTCTTCAAACGACAAAACTTAAAAGGCATGCCTCGTAGGTATGTTTATTCTGTATTTGTTCTGTTTTAAATAGTCTGTCCTGTGTGTGTGTCAAATAAATGTATTTTCTTTCTTTCTTTCTTTCAAATGTCAAGAAAGAACAGTTCAGATAGCCTTTTATAGAAATCGATCACTAAAGATAGCCAAACAGGGCATATCCCATGGTAAGTCTTGGATCATCAGTTTAAAAGACAATACGGGTAAAAAACAACGGAGCCTAGATAATATTCTAGATAAGCACTGATTTCTATGCTCCAGCACCATCTATCTATCACTACGCCAAAGCCAAAAGGAAGGGTTATGTTTTTAGCTGTATTTTGATGTATGTTCCACCGTAGCGCCTAAACCACTTATCCGATTTTGATGAATAAGATGTTGATCGATTTGTTATTATGGTCCGGGGGGGGGGGGGGTGACATAGACTACCATCTTTATAGGTATTACGTAGTCGGGTTTCAGTATTTAAACTTATATAGCTTGTTCCTTTTTATGTCCCTTAAACAACGGGCTGTCCACGGTTCTACTGCTAAGTCTTATTGAACTGGTAGGTGGCCCAGGGGAAATGAAGGGCTCCCGACAAGCTCCGTCAAGTGTGTTTTTGGATTGGTCTCTCATCATGAGTTACTGAATGCTTTAGAAATTAAGGAGTGAATAAAATAATAATTAAGGAATGGTCGTGAGAAAAGTCGTTAAAAAGTGGATAATGATCTAGAAGACCTTTACAAATTATTATTGAATTAATTTACCACAGTTCTAAATCGGTTTATTGGTGGATTTGGTGGTCGTCAAGGCTTCAGAGAAATTACATAATCTAATAATAATAATTAGGCCTTGCTTCGCGATCGGGAGTTTACCGTTTTTAGGGTTCCGTACCCAAAGGGTAAAACGGGACCCTATTACTAAGACTCAGCTGTCTGTCTGTCCGTCTGTCACCAGGCTGAATCTCATGAACCGTGATAGTTAGATAGTTGAAATTTTCACAGATGATGTATTTCTATTGCCGCTATAACAACAAATACTAAACACATAATGAAATAAATATTTAAGTGGGAATCCCATACAACAGACATGATTTTTTTGCCGTTTTTATAAATAATAGTACGGAACCCTTCGTGCGTGTGTCCGACTCGCACTTGGTCGGTTTGTTTATATTATTTTTTTCTATAATTTTTTAAAGATTTTTTATAGTGAAAAATGTATTTTTATAAACGAGTTTTGCGATTAATAAATGTTACTAACAATAATAAATCATTAAATTTTAATTCAGGCAACAGTTAGTTACAGGATGGTAAATAACTTATTCTACGGCCCATATTTCTATTTATACTGATTCTTATTTAACTCTGGATGTTCTAGATGTCTGAAGAATCCTTCCAGCACTTCAATTTTCTTAATTTTAACTTTAGTCTACTTTTGACCGCATGACTTATGATATAGGCAGTATCACCTGAGATGTAGAAGGAAAGGGGGGAGCCTTTGGCTAACAGTGGGACACAATAGGTTAAGCAAAAAAAGGGTTTATGACGATAGGTGAAATAATTAAAGAAGTTTAGATCTAAACTCGATCTCTAGCGATACAACACTTAACCTAGGTAACCTTAACCTATTGTGGCCCATTGCTAGCCAAAGGTCTCCCCCCTTTCCTTCCACATCTCGCACTCCACTACCAGAGCTAGCTACTACGACCCTAATTTATCCTGATCGTGTCGCCATCTTTTTTTGTGCGACGCCTATGTCCGTTTTCAGGTATCCAATGGGTAACAATATTTGCCCAACGTTCTGGGTACAAAAACCTTTATTATAACAGCCATAAATAAAAGGTTATGTAGGTATACGTGGTTGGTAAGTTACAGTACTAGCTAAATGAAGAACGCAGCAGCCGTTTTTACGAGCACAATAACCAAGAAAAAACTTTATTATAAAAATCGAATGCCAGAGCAAAGTATAACTCTAAGCTAAGCTCCAGTTTAAAATCATGACAAATGTTTCAGCATTCGATATGATTATGTAGGCGAGCCCACGTTGAGTCATAATTTAGCATTAGTTTGGCATATCATTGGTACCTGTTAGCTTCTGCCAACCGCTTCGTTCGCTTACCATTATCGTGGGCATCGTCCTTATCGTCCTTGCAGCGCCCATAAGCGAGCTCTAATAAAAACTATTTACATTGACGTATTTGACAACTCGTACTAAAGGCACTGTTCACGGTTCTTCGAAACATATATGTATGTTAGTTCACCTAAAGGTTGATTCTGCACTGGAAATAAGGTTAACCTTTTAACAATTTGGTATGTCCCAAATCTTGCAACTACATTTTATACCAACTGATTCGTGCTAAAATTATGTAGTTCGATAGCAATATGGTCCCATATAGATGGTCTCATGATGAGGACGGGTGCTAGACAACGGAATTTCTGAATTGATAGTAGGCTACTAGTATTTCAGCTCATTTGAATCTGCTTGCGGTTCGGCTGTGTATAAAAGCTTCATGTGAAAAAGTATTTACAACAAAAACTTATTAATATTATCTTGTAGGCACCAAGCTGACGGGCCTCCTGATATTTCTGAAGTGGTCATCATCGCCCAAAACCATTTTGTACTCTAGATAGATACATTCATCCAAACTAACGCATCTTTAATATTATAGTATTGATATGATAATCGGTGTCATTAGACAACATAAGTTGTTATATCATCTCGATCGTTAATGTTATCATTTATTGTATCGATTGCCATTTTTATTTATAGCGGGCAGTTAAGGTTAAGATTTCTTGTCTTTTCGATCGATATCACACTTGTGAAATATAGAACGATTTATTTGTTTTATTATTAAATAATATGTAACGCAATAAACCGAAACGCAGCATTTGGATGTCAGGCGAACAGACAGAGTCCGGAACACTGAACTTCGCTCAAATACCAAAATTGATGACGTAGCCACCAAAGCCGCTCATCTGAAGTGGAACTGGGCTAGGCATGTCTGTCGCATGGCAAGTTAGCTGTGGGCAAGTATAGACACAGTGGCGTCCTGACCCAGCGAGATGGCGACGCGGCAGACCAAAACGTAGATGGCGGGACGAGCTGGATAAATTCCTAACGGATTGGCCACACTCAGATCAGGACCGCGAAGTCTGGAAAGAATGGGGGGTAGGCCTTTGATCAAAAGTGGGACACGGATCGCTGATAATAATAATAATAAAAATGTAACGCAGTAATCAAGTCTTGCATTTACGTGGAATGAGCTATTATTATTATTAGTAATTACGTAATTTACTCGCTCGACATAAAATATTACTGCATAATGTCATCTTTAATTATAGTATGTAGCACTGAGATTTACCATTTGTACATGTAACCGCTAAATGTTGTCCGTGTGTGCTTTGTTGATGACTCCTATTAATAAAAAAATATATGAAAAAAAAATTGTATCGGTCGGGCACCACAACCATGTGATCCTTTACGGGATGATAATGACACAGGCCATGGTCCACCGGATCATTAGCGATTACCACTGTCTATAACAATTGCATTATTTCACACGTGAAAAGCCTGTATGTGATATGAGTGCCTGTAATTTCACCGGCGCGGCATCTCATTGCTAAGCAGAGTACGGGCCAGCCCCAACAGCATTCTGATACCATACCTGATAGATATGACCTGCCTGTGATTCAATCATTCATTCGGATCCTGATCAAATAGCCTTATGCCTATTGGCTCGGGATGTGGGTGAAAGTTTTAACAAACTACATGTAATGTTACTAACCTAGGTATTTAAGTTTATATACCTACTAACACAAATGGACTTGTAAACCACTATTGTCTGATTTTTTTTATACTAAATGGAGATGGAATCAGCTTATGGCCCACCTGATGTTAAGTGGTAACCATCGCCTATAACAGAGAATTGCCTCGTAAGTCACACACGTTAGAAATGTGCCCTACGGTACACTGTCCTGCGTCCATCATTTGAGGTATACAGGTGTAAAGCCTGTAATTTCACCGGCAACCATACCTTTCAAACCGAAACACAGCAATGCTGCTTGGTGGCAGAAATGGGTATGGTGGTAGTACTTCCCCGGGCAAGCCCTTTGACAAAAAGCTCTACTACTCTTTATAAATTATTATGGTTATTTGATTTAATAAATTAATTTAATTTAATTTTAATATCTCTAGACTGAATTCGTTCAGGGAGACTCACTTCAAATCCTAAGTGCTCCGGGTGCCTGCCAAGTTTATGGATATTTTCCTTGCTCCTGATTTCTGTCCCGCAGGAATTATGTTTCGACACTATAGGGAGGCGCCAACGCAGATAAACCTAACAACTGCATAGTTTAATAGTATATCATTATTTATTTTTTAGCTAATCTTTAAAGTATTTATAGTTGTAAATAAATAAATATTGCTGGACATTTCACACAGCGCTATCTAGCCCCAAATTAAGCAGAGCTTGTTGCATTGTTGTTGTTGGGAACTAGATAACTGATAGAATACTTAAATACTTTTTTTTTGTAAATATGTACATACATATAATATATAGAAAAACACCCAGACAGGGAACAAATATCTGTAGATCATGCAAACATTTGTTCCGCGGCGGGAATCGAACCCGCTACCTCCTGCGTCTCAGCTGGCTATACACCCACTGCGCCACGGAGGCAGTCTATATAGTTATAGCTTTTGTGTTCATGTTTTTTGTATTTTTACATGTTGCTTGAAATAATTGTAGATTATTATACGAGGGGATAAAGCAGTGTCTTGGCGTCACGGGCGCTATATTTAATCCCGAACGTATTGAATTCTAGAGTTAACTCATGAGCGGAGGGAGGGAGTTACTAGAATCTTGAGTGTAGAGAAGGATATAAGCATGCCCAAGATGAAGACAGCTTTATCCACGAGGAGAATATTCTACTTTTCACACTTTCTCCGAGACAATAAAAACCAAATCTATGTTGGAGCACTCTGTGCAGAGGTTGGTTCGATTTACGAATAAGTTCTTTTTATTTATTTTTTTGGGCTTGCATAATAATTTCTTATTAAGTGGGTCTCTTTGGTTCAAATTTTAATAAAGATGCGGTTCCAAATTCAAATTCAGTCAGAACTTTACTCCCGGCTCAGCAGTAGGGATTTATAGGAAGGGTTTCATTTATATTTAACTAGCTGACCCGCCGAACTTCGTACCGCCTTGACATGCATATGACACGGGCTGCCAATGAACGTCACCGGTAGAATTGTCAATTGGCCATCATTAGCTGGATCTATGTATGAGAAAATGAATTTTATCCATAATTTTTTTTTGCGTAGATTTTTCCGATATTTTAATAATTATTTTGCTATTTGGGGCGGAGACAAATCTAACAAATCAAATATCATTAAAATCGTTCCAGCCGTTCTTGAGTTAGAAATGGTGTAACTAACCCGACTTTGCTTTATATATATAGATTTATTTTAAAAAATATGAATACAGGAGTCCATAACTAGAGCATGCATTTAGATGAATTGAAAGCAAAACATTTGACAATCTGAATGATTCTTATAACTTTTAGTGCTATGATAAAAAATAGAGATGTGCTTTATTTTGAAAGAAAGAAAGAAAATACATTTATTTGGCACACACACAGGACAGACCATTCAAAACAGAACATATTTTCAGAATTTACTGTGTTTGTGATATGAAACATCGCCTGAAAATATTATATTAGGTTTGATCTCTCAAATAGTTTACACACATTTGTTTACTTTTAATTCGAAATCACAGCACCATAATCTAATCGGTCTTGAATGGGTTACATCAGTGATACAGTTATTGACATTAGCCCTGGGGCCAAATGCCGACACACGACATGTGTCTACGCAACTATTCGGTACTATAAAAGCTTGGAGGGACCGACTATTAGCACATTAAGTCATAATAAACCAATCAACATGGTAGCTAAAGTAAGTAGTTTGAACTATAATCATTAAAAAAGAACGTATTTGGACCTCTTGGTGATTTTTTTTGTTGGTTTCTTAGACGCTTAACCATTTTTTAGAAGAGTTTGGTTAAATAAATAATATTTTGAAAGAGGAACATATAAGAAAAACATATGGAATAGCTCCACGTAACTAATTCTAATTTTCCTATGGATTTTAGTGACCTTTGAACCAACATCAAACATTAGATGCTTGCTCACAGTATCACTCTTATATATATGACACTAGCTTCTGCCATCGAGTGACTTCGCACGCGTGGCTTGTCAATAAAAAGTAGCCTATGTGTCAATCCAGTTCATAATCTATCGACATACCAAATTTCGTCGAAATAGATTGAGTAACAAACAGACAAACAAACATCCAAACTTTCGCACTTATAATATTAGTGTGATAACTAAATTACAATTTATTCACAGCTCGCCATCTTCTCCTGCCTGGTCGCAGCTGTTGCTGCCGTCGCAGTACCGGTCCAACCCGCAGCTAAAATCACGTACGCCCCCGCCCCCGTCCAATACGGCCCTGCTCCCGTTCAGTACGCCCCTGCTCCCGTCCAATACGCCCCTGCTCCCGTCCAATATGCCCCTGCTCCCGTCCACTACGCACCAGCACCCATCCAATACGCCGCGCCAATCGCCAAGCTCGCGTACGCCGCTCCCGTTGCCAAGATCGCATACGCCGAGGATGATGCCCCCGCTAACTACGAGTACGAATACTCAGTCCATGACACTAACACCGGAGACATCAAGCAGCACAAGGAATCCCGCGCTGGAGACGCCGTCCAAGGATCATACTCGCTCGTCCAGCCCGATGGCGTCCACAGAATCGTAGACTACACCTCCGACAAGGATAACGGATTCAACGCGAACGTCCGTTACGAGGGAACCCCTACTGAGGCTCCTCATGTAGCTAAGGTGTTGGCCGCTCCTGTTCACTACGCCGCTCCGGTTGCAAAGGTTGCCTACGCCCAAGCGCCTGTCCAATACGCCCCAGCGCCCGTCCATTACGCTCCTGCCCCCGTCGCAAAGGTTGCCTACGCCCCAGCGCCCGTCCAATACGCCCCGGCGCCCGTCCACTACGCCCCAGCGCCCGTACAGTACGCCCCTGCCCCAGTAGCCAAGGTAGCCTACGCCGCCAACCAAGGACACGTTTCATTCTCCTCACCCGCCGTGTCTTACCATCACTAATTTATTACACCTAAGAAACTATTTATTTTGTTGAATAATATGAATATACACTGAAATCGACCTCTCTTTTTATTTGATTTAGTAGGGGAAAGAAATGCACCGTCAAGGCGGATCCGATATCAAAACGCTCCAAACGAAGTTAGGAGGAAGCGTGCGGATAGTGTCGGGGAATCAATTGGATTATGTAGCATTATGAGGCGGACTTGCCTTGCCTCGGGTAGTTGCGGGCACGTAGCTCGCCACCCGGGGGACGATCTGACGCATTGCTTCTGACACCTATTCATTCGGCCAGTTACTGCTTTGACTAGCATTCTCGACACCTCTGGGCATTTTGCAAGTTGAACTAATAGGGGCAGGGTATTTCGTAGTTTAAAGTTACTAACCTCTAGATAAATGGTAATTTATATCCATAAATATGAAGTGGTGTTCGTTGGTAAGCGCATCACTTGAGAACGACTGGACAGAATATGGTTTTTAGAGAAAAATAATTGGAAAAGTTGCCTGGAAAGTTTTAAAATTCGGGAACAGCTGAAGGTACTTTTGTTTTGGATTTTTGTATGAAATCAAGACTTTTATAAACTATATTTTATTTTATAATCTGTGCGAAACCGGAGCGGGTCAGCTAGTTGAAATCTTAACTGGCTAGAAGCGGAGGTAGGTACAGGCGTTAGTTAAAACATTTAAAATGATCCATGTGATTTAAATACTCTAATGAATTTAGTTTGAGATCCAAAGCTAACAAAACACTGTATTTTTGTTAGGTGTGCATTAAAGAGTATCTATGTATCAAGCTATCAAAGCGTTGATACAAGCTTCTCCATTGATATCCATTTGTCTGAAGCTGGTTTAGCACAGACATGTCGACGCCTCGATTAATCGCAAGCAAATATAAATTGACAGAGCGATGTTGAAAGTGGTTGTTAGGATAAAACGGAGGGCTTGTAAAATGTGATGTGAATATTAATAGTAATTCGCGCCTCCTGTTGCGATAAACTGAAGGGTTAGCGAGACTTTATGAATACATATAGTAACTGTTGAACTAGATCCTGAGCTTTTGATTCTCCTGATCTTTAAAGATTAGGTACAAGGTAAGATTAGATAATGTTGCAAGTATCTTCAACAAATTGTAATGAAAAGTAAGGAAGTTTGTATGAGCTTGTACTCCGGTATCAGTTTTTGGAAGTGCCTGTTGGAATATTGCTAGCAGTCATCTAAATAGTGACCGAACGTTTATCTTCAAATTCAAAACACTATCTTGTTACCACATAAAAGTTAAACAACTGTGTAACGCGTGTTTAAAACAGCTCTTACCATTTTTTTGTGGAAGTCTTAAACGCACCATTGCAGAAATAGGGCATCTATTTCTGCAATGGTGCGTTTAAGACTTTTATATTGAAAATAGATTTTTCAAACACTCTTCTTCTTCTCAATCGTAAAGCTCTTGACAAAGCGGTCGTGGTCGTTGTTGTATCATTTTTTTGAAGGCAGAGCATCTGCCTCCAAAGTCCTCCTATAATGATACAACATGACACACGCCTCACGATATCTCGCCATTCGTCTCTGTTGACAGACACTTATATGGAAGTTTAATTTAAGTCTCGGCCCGATTGCCTCGAAGAGATCGCTTTTAGGGGTAAGGTCACCCACTGTACCTCTGTATACTTACGTTAGTTTTACTTTTATTTTTTATTTTTTAATAGCTCATCAGCCTTTTCTATGGACGTTTATATTTTCTAAGCTAAATTAATTTAATTATAAAAACAATATAACTCTATCTTTTCATAAATAACCATAATCAGAAAGCTTACAATTCTCCTAGGAATATTAGTGACATTCTGTGTAATATCCACCTTGATACAAAGCCGGGGGAAGCGGGGTGCGCGGGGGTAGGGGGCAGGGGTATAATCATCCGATAATAGGGGATTATCACGATACAACCCTTTGTGGGTGGATTGTAAAACTCCGCCAAAACATTTGTTCGCACTGATAAATAATTCCCAACGTGTATTTATTATTCGCTGTGTGAATATGTTATTGGGATAACTGCTTCGGATTTGGGAGACCAATGTCATTAATATTAATGCAGTTTTTAAATAGTTTTGGCTATTAATATCGAAATTACTGGCAAAATTACTAATATAAAATTACCTTATACAACGTGCTTCGGAATTTAAAGTATGTTAACATGAAATAAGTGGATTGTAAATTTGAACCATGAATATATAAAGTAACTAAAAATAAAGTCTTATTTCTTTGAAGCTAAAGTTTTTCCCTGAAAGTAATTTATCATCATGTAAATACAACACTTAGCTCGAAGAACTGACGGCCATTGGGGCAATATAAAGGTTGCTGGGAACCGTTGGTTGCAGGCCGCTTCTCCCTTCAGTCGCCGCCTATACGAGGTACAAACATGTACCCGGGCGTTTCTCTCCTATCCCCATCCCGGCAACAGCCCAAGCCGAGGTTCGTACCTAAGTGGTGCCCTTGCGCTAGTTGCCTAAAAAACTTACTGGGCTGAGCGCCATCTGCGCTCGCCAAAAGTTCGGTTAAGCTGTCACGGCCTCAGAGGCCAACAGCGAGATTAGTCCATTCGAAAAAAAAAAAAAAAAAGTTGCAGGCCGCACAAGAACGGTGGCTTAGGAAATCTATAGGGAGGCCCATGTTCAGCAGTGTCCGGTCCTATGATGATGATGAATTCTCTAAAAACACATTTTTTTTTATTTTCCCATCGAACAAAAGCCCTTCAATTAGAATGCTAGACTAATAAGCGTGAATCGCAACATAATCGATAGACTCAGCATTCGGCGCATTCTATCGCCGGCACGCGCCGACACGTGCAATGCACGCCACAGACATACAGGGTGTCCTAGAGTTCCATACAATAAAATTATTATACTTAATGCTTGTTTACGAAAGGAGTTTACCCAAAGAGTTACACCGTTAGAAACTCTTTAACTGTCCTTACAAAGAAATTATAACATTATAAAATCTGGTAATAAAGTCGTAAGTACGTTGACTTAAGGTAAATTGAGGTCAAGTTTCTTAAAGCGTAGAATTTAATTATATTATAAGAATACTTGTTAAAAACACCGAAAACAGTGTCATACTAAATTAATCGCAGATCCTGAAATTCGTTATCATTGTATAATAAATTAGAATTATTTCTTAGCAACGTAATACCAGAGTTAAACTATTATAGCCATTGCATTGCAGTATTTATCAATTTTATTTAACAAGTTGACAATGTTAATAACTAGTGGTTCGTCCCGATCTCGTGAAACTCACAAAATAAATGCAATTCTTAGGGCGGCTTTAACAACGATGCCTAAACGTATTTAGTGGCTAAATATGATTTAAGGTGTTGTCTAATCATACAAATACGTCGAATTTAAACATGTTTAGTTACTAAATCCATTTAGTGATCTTAGTGCATGCCGGCCTTAATCTTTAACTAATAAATTAGTGCCACGAATACGTAACCAACTTACTTGACCTAAACTTTCATTCAAATGAGAGGTAACGGGGGTTCTTGTTAATTGGTTTTTTTTTTGGGTACAAATCGTAGTTATTCTGGATTTCAGACTTTTGCTTATATTTGTGTCACTAAAGCTACACGAATACCAAATTTCAGCATGTGGGGTCACTGGTGTGCTCTGTGAATTTTGTCAAAGTTTTGTTTTTATTATGGCTAATAACTCAAAAACTACAATGGTTAAACTAAAAATAAAAACGGGTTCAAATACTAATAAAGACCTTTCATTTGTCGTCCTATTTGACCTAACAGTCTCATTTTCATTTTTTTTACCCCTCTTGAACCCCAATATCTCAACAACCCCCCAAAATTTTTAGATCATTGAGTCACACCAAAATTGTGCCATCATTACCTACCTATGTATCAAATTTCACGATGATCGGATCGACGCTTCGAAAGTTATTCTCGGACAAACAAACATACAGACATACTTACATACATACAACATAACGATTTGCCCAAGTTGATTTGAGGATCTCGCTTGATCAAATATGCAATTCACACTGCCTTGGATAAAATTATGGCGTTTAATGCTTAACGCACTGAATAAAGCTTTATTATTATATATTCTTTATTTCAAAAAGCTCTTGCGCATCAAATATCCAGTTTCAGCTAACAATACCATAAAATGGATATCTACTCATACACCCTGTATTACAATTACTTTGTAACATCGGTCACGTGTCTACAGATTGCTTCCGGATGACCCATAGCATGTTGCACTGCGGCTTCTCAATATCAGCGGTGACGAAACAATATCGATATTGGTTCCAGCATTGATGCTATTGATATTATATCGAATGACAATAAATGTTCATAAAAACATGAGTGGCCAGTGTCAAATTATTGGGGCACCTGGGCTATTGAGTGCCTTTATTATTTATTGTATGATTAAAACTTTACTATAGGAAGCAAATACATAATGAAAACGGTATTTACGGCCCACGTTGATAATGATGGTTTTTGATTTTAAAGCGCTAACGAAAATTCATACTTATAGATATATAGATAAAATCTTTATTGCACATTATAATAATGATGACAAGTAATATTGATGAAGCGTATTATTAAAAGTAGGAAGAGATTTAGCATGTCGAAATGAGACAGGTAGGGCATTCCATAGTTTGGTAGCCTTCAGAGTAAAAGAGTACTTATTTCAGTCTACTAGGTGAATTGGTATCATCATAATTACCCTAGGACGTCCCCGTTTTTCTTCATCATCATATGGTGGTGATGAAGAAAAACAGGATCGGCAATTCTGGACGAGTGGCTTAAACAAAGAGAGTAATGCCCAGCGGCGGATAAACTTGACATAGTCTGAAAATGATGATGATGAACGAAAAACACCACAATCGCTGACTTTACAAAATATAAGGACATTTTTAATGATAAGAAGCCAACGTATTAGCATCAACCTTCATATTACCAAATACCTACAAGCCAATTGCATGCACTCCAATTTCCAAGAAATAATTCTCAAGTACAAGCGTTTCATTCGCCATTAGTCTACTATCATAATATTTACAGCGTGCCTACTGAACTGTGTAATATTCATTCGCCCGAAGCAAGGGAGGTTTCTGTAGGGTGGCTGGAGGAGGTTGAAGCGGGGCGGGGGGTAAGAACGGATACAATTACGTAGTGCGCACGCGCGCAGTTTCCTGCTTCTCTAATTGGCGTATCATCTCGTTCATGTATTCGATATAATTGACAGCGATCGCATAATGAGATTAGGTTGAGAGCGGTATGTCAACTGAGAGTAGATTGACTGATGGCCGCTAAGCTTTGCTTAAATTAATGACCTTTATTTGCAAACCTTAAAAAGTATCTAATTGAAAGGTTCAATAGGTTCTGAGACGCAGAAGGTTTCGGGTTTGATCCCGCCGCGGAAGAAATGTTTGCATGCTCTTCAGATATTTGTTCCGGGTCGGGTTGTTTCTCTATATATTATAAAACTAGCTGTTGCCTGCAACTTCGTACGCGTTACACTACTAAATGTGTAAGTAACCTAGAAATAAAGCTAAACTCGCTGTTGCAACTTGACTTGACACCCTATTTTTATCTCATGGGACCTGATTTATGAGATAAAAAGTAGTCTATGTATTATGTAATCCAGCTTATAATCTACGTACATACAAAATTTTATCTAAATCGGTTCAGCCGTTACGAAGTGATTGAGTAACAAACAAATAAATAAATAAACAAACATCCAAACTTTCTCATTTGTAATATTAGTGTGATGTATTTACAAAAACGCGTATATAAGTATTCTATCAGTTATCTGGTTCCCATAGTAGGTACAAGCTTTGCTTAGTTTGGGGCTAGATTGCGCTGTGTGAATTATTATTATCTATGAATAGGTTTTTATCTCGTTCGTATTTTTTCACTGTAAATTTTAAATATCATATCATACATTTTCGTTCGTGTTAAGTAGGAATATTTACTTACTTGTGATCTACGATTAAAGAAACACTTGCAAAACAAACTGAGCAAACATAAAAAATATATCAGGCGCTCCTATTACCGTCGCTAATTCTGTCATCGCCCCAAAACTACATTTCAAACTCCATTTACAATGACATCCTAATATTTAATTCAAACTGTTCATTAGCAAACTAATGATTCGCTAAACACCCTACTATTCCCATGACATTGGCTTTGTTCGACCAAAATCTATTTATTCGTATCGTATTGCTAATTTCTAGATTATACAGCGCGTTCCTTCGGTTATTGAATTATCTATTCCGTTTGCGGGGGCAGGCTCCCCCGGGATCTGTTACCAAGGACTTACCACGTTGCGTACTCTCCTTTAAAATTTTTGTAGTGAATATTCTTTTAACTCGATAAAATTCTTGTAATTAAATCTTTCTCTATAATCAAGTTTAATCTAATCACGATGACTAGATATACGCACTTAACTATGATTACATTTCCGCTGTCTTTGACGAATGGTGACCAAAAGTACATACCTAAATTCTCTAATATATTCCGAGAATATTTCGAGGACTTTAAACTTATATATACTTAAAACTTAATATAACTTTAAACTTATTTTAACTTGATTTTCCATTTAACCGTACCGTGAACCTGCTACGTGAAGTTGGCAGGAATGTTCCTCATGCCATATTAGAGAATCAGTTGCCATTTATTAAAAAAAAAAAAAAGATTGCCGTTGCGAGTTACACGGAGTCCGTGCGACGCCGCAGTGGAAGGCGGGCATAAATGTGAAGGGGTGATTAATGAAGGAAATAATTTTCTCAATTACTCATCCTGGGTACAAAATGGTAGTTTCTATTTTTCATCCAGTCCCTATTTTATTCTTGTTCATTTATTTTATTTTATTCCTGTTTTTATTTTATTTTCTGTGTGTTTTAGTTTTAGGCTTTATTAAGTTGCCTGAAATATTTTTTTATATATTTTTTATTGTTAGACTTTCATTCAAAACATCGAGTGATACTAATTTCACCTAATTTATTTGTAATTTAAGTTCATGATTTTTTTTTATTCGAAAATCTAAAAAATAATACACATGTAGACAATGGTAGGGGAAAGAGGGGTAAGCGGTAACCGTGGCAAAACGTCGCCAAAACGTCGAGCTCGCAGCGTGAATACATTATTCTGTTTCGCGTTTACGAATAAATGTTTAGCGCGCTCTGTGGCCAATTATGTGTGTAAATAGGTACTGGCAAACTTAGTTCACTGAAGTAAAAGCTGTTTATTATTCTGAAATGGGAATATTCAACTGGAAATGAAGCGTTTATTGGAATTTTAAATGAAAATTAGCATAATATTGTTATAATATTCATTAAATAATATCTACCCACTTAACCAAACAAACATCTTTTTCATACCGCGAAAAAGCGCTCACTACGCCCGCAGAACTAAAATTTTATAAATAAATATAAATAATAGGTAATAAACCCCTTACTTAATTAAAATATTATTGTATAAATAAAACGTAAAAATCGCTCACTTTGCAATCGAACAACACCTACGAGGCATGCCTTTTAAGTTTTGTCATTTGAAGAAAAAAACACAACTAGAACCTTATAGTACTTTTTATTGTTTTTCAAAGTATTCACCGCGTAGCTTAATACACTTTTCCATTCGCTCAAACCAGTTATTATAACATTTATTCCACTCTAAAGTGGGGGTGTTCAAAATGGCTGACTTGAAAGCGTCGACTGCTTCTTCACCGGACTGGAACCTTTGACCACGAAGACTTTTCTTAATTTTAGGAAATGTAAAGAAATCGTTAGGGCTTAGGTCAGGACTGTATGGAGGATGGTCAAGAATTTCTACTTTTTCCTGCTTCAAATACTCAATCGTTTGACGAACGCTGTGTGAGCTTGCGTTGTCGTGGTGCAGGATGATGCGTCGCTTTGAGTTAGATTTTCGAAGTTCGGCGATGACTTGTGGTAAACAAACTGTAGTATACCACTCTGCGTTAACCGTTCTACGATCTTCAAGTGCAATAGTCGCAACATGGCCGGTTTTTCCAACGAACGTGGCCACCATCTTCTTTGGAGTGCTTCGAGAACGAACAACTTTAGTCGGCTTTGGCTCGTCTTGAAAGACCCAGATTGTAGATTGTTGTTTGGAATCAGGATTGTAGGCATAGATCCAAGATTCGTCACCACTTATGATGTCGTAGACGTGATTTGACTCCCCTCGATTGAACCTTTGCAGAGTTTTCTTACACCATCTGACGCGGGCCGCCTTGTGATCGTCGGAAAGCAGATGCGGTATCCAACGGCAAACTAGCTTTCTCACACCAAGCGCTTCATGCAAGATCTTCTGAATGGTTGTCCCTGAGATGCCTAATAGAGCCTCTATCTCTCGATACGTCACATGACGATCTTCGAGAATTAGTTGTCTCACAGCAATGATGTTATCTTCAGTGAAGGCGGATTTTGGGCGTCCTTCGCGAAATCTGTCACTAACACTAGTATGTCCACGCTGGAATTCTAAATACCAGCGTTCGACAGTCCGCAGACATGGGGCTACATCACTGAACACAGATGTTAGCTCTTCTAAACACTGAAGCCGTGTCAGGCCTCTTCTAAAGTTGTAGAAAATTATTGCACGAACATTTTCCTTACAAAGATTCATTTTCGTACGTGACCTGACAGATTCAAATCGAAACTGTGACTAAACAATAGCATTAATCCTAATACTTTCAACTGTTTTGAGATTCAAAATGTAAACACATTCGAATATAGAACAGTTCCAAATTCAAAATTGCCGGAAAATATGGAAACGACAGAACTTAAAAGGCATGCCTCGTACTTAGTTTTTTTTGAGCTGTCGCTACTACTATTCTCTATAAAAACCCTATATTTTAATGATGCGCGCATAGCCACGTGAAGAGTCCCTTCCCATAAAAGTCATCAGTTTAGCAAATCAATTGACTTCTTCGCTCTTTCCTTTCATACCAACGCGCTCACGCGAAAGCACATCGATAAAACCATTAATTCGCGAACATTTAAATCATAATTACTTTAATGGCGTTGACAATAGAGCATTGGAGGAGCCACTCAATTATGTGGCATTCAGGATCGCTGTTTGCACTGGTACTGGAGACGAGTGCTCTTATTGGCTAACCGAGCGAGGGGGATCCCCCTCCTTTGTACCCAGTTTGTTTTATAGCTATTTGCTTTTCTTTGTCTGTTGTCTTCTGAAGATTTTAGATGAATAATTTATGGTGGTTTTTGTAATGTAATAAGTTTTAGATTTTTAAAGCTGGTATTTTTTGCTTTGGAAATACAGCTTTCCTATCCATACTAATATTATAAATTCGAAAGTAACTCTGTCTGTTTGTTATGTTTTCACGAATAAACGACTGGACCAATTTCGATTAAATTTGGTATATAGATGGATTATAACTGGGATTGAGACACGGTTGCTTCTTACCCGGTTGCGTAATGGAAGAGTAATGTTTTTATTGACAAACCACGCGTGCGAAGCCGCGGGAGGCTCAGCTAGTGAGATTATAATCATGATAAAAGTACAGGAGCAAATTCACAATTCAAAATTATTAAAGAAACTTTGACTTTCAGTTTGAGAATTAGAGTTAATATGTTTTAGCGCATCTAGTAATGCTTTAATAAAAATCTTACTGAATCTAATGGAGAGTAAATAAAAGAAAGAAACAAAATAAAACACCAACCTACTTCTTACTTCGTACTTCTTAGCATCTCATAATCCTTAATCTGAAACCCGACACAACCCTCCCTAGCGCTCCCTACCGCATTAATGTTATTATTTGGCAACATTTACTAAATAATTTGCTCGTTAAACGCCGATAGCTCCCTATTCCCTAACTACCGTATTGTGTCGCCGATTTGCCCGCGCCTCCCCCGGGAACTAACGATTCATTCAACCAATACGACTGAACATTAATTACTCGTTACTGTCTTTGTGTAGATATTTGGCAATAGAGGATAGTCTGCTATATAGTGGATAATAATTATTTTTCGCTGGGCTTCATTCAAGGTACAAGTTTTCACAAACTTAGTTTGACAAGGGTACCATTTATTCGAAAATATGCAAATAAAATAAAGAATTTTTTTATTGAAAAAAAATAAAAAAAAAGTTTTAAGGTTTTTCAACGGACACAAACTAGATAAAAAAGAGGGTTTCTAAAGGTACTATTGTGAGCTACGCTGCCGACTTCAACTGCCCACTACAATTGTATAAAGTCATACAAAGTTGTGCTTTTTCACAGATTGATTAATAATTACTATTACTTTCTACAGTTGCAGTCAGTAGCGTAGCTCAGAATACCTTATGCCTGCTAAGTCTGCATAACGATAACACTAGTGTTATCGTAGTGGTAGCTACTCCTAGGAATAGCTACCACTAGACCTTAATTATTTATTAAATCTGTTGGAGCCTGCAAAAATCTTGCATTAAAATCAATATTGAACTTTCGTACAATAAATTTTTTTAATCTGTTGGAAGCCTCCAAAAATCTTGCATTAGGTAAAATCAACTTTGAACTTTTGTACAATAAAATATGATCGAAACTTAGTTACATTTTATCAAATTTGTATGTTCAACAAATTTAAAATTCAATATAAACATTTACACGTTAGTTTTTTTAAATTGAAAATAAAAGCTCTCATTGTATTCACATATAAGTAAATAAATTAAATAACATAATTCACTTACGAGGCTTCACTGGGGTATTAGTTCATATTTGTAGCAACATGCTCTTTTGTGCGTTATGAAATTAATAACGTCCTGTTGAGGGGAGGATTAGAAAACTATTGGGCGCGCTTTCAAAGAACTCTTATAGGTGAGGGCTGAGCCGAAGTAACTCTTAGTTATTCTATTACTTTGCCCTAGTAACTGTTATTTATACTGTGGCAGGGGTTGATGAGTTTTCGATACGGATCAGTACAATAGACAAATGTTCAGTTGAGCGCGTTTGGATTTTCTCCCGATGGCGCATGACGTAGGAAAGTTATTTTTCTAGTGCGTAAGTAATTTTCGTAGCATCCTAACGGCAGAGTGGGTCTCGCACGTCAACTTTCTATGGCCATAAGTTACTTACCCTAAACTGTTTTTTTTTTTAATTTTGTCTTCATTTAAGAAAATCTTATCCAGTTTCACGGGTAGAATCATTTCCATCCAGATTATCATACAAGTTTAGTAGCACCAGTGGTATCTATTTTTAGGGTTTCGTACATCCTAAAAAGAAAAAAGGAACCCACATAAGATCATTTCGTTGTCCGTCTCTCTGTCTGTCCGTCTGTCAAATGCCCTTTTTCTAAAGAACGCGTGGAGATATCAAGTTGAAATGAACATCAAATACGTAGGTCTACGGCCCCTTGAAACTGTAAAAAATTAAACTTCTGAGTCAACGTCAATGTTTTAGTGAAAATATTCGGGATAATTATAAAATTATTGATCGAGCGAAGCGAGATCTCTAAATCAACTTGGGCAAATCGGCGGTGTATGTATGTATGTTTGTTTGTCCGAGGATAACTTTCGAAGCGTTTACCCGATCATTGTGAAATTTGATATATAGGTAGGTAGTGATGGCACAATTTTGGTGTGACTACTTGAGCAAAAAACGTGAAGGGGTTGTTCAGATATTGGGGTTCAAGGGGGGTAAAAAAAACCATAATGAGACTATTTGGTCAAATGGCACGTCTAATAAAAGTTCTTTATAAGGACATTTTGACTCCGTTTTTATTTTTAGTTTAATCTTTGTAGGTTTTAAGTTATTAGCCATAGTAAAAACTATTGTAGTATAACTATTTAGCGACTAAACATGTTTAAATTTTACGTATTTGCATTATTTGACAAAACTATTGTAGTATAACTATTTAGCGACTAAACATGTTTAAATTTTACGTATTTGTATTATTTGACAACTCCTTTAATCATATTTAGCTTTTAATCATTATTTAGCTAAATACGTTTAGGCTTCTTTGCTTGAGTAATTTGAACTAAGAATATTTTTTATTGTGTTTTGGGAGACTCGCGAGATCTCAGTTCGGGGCGAACCACTAGTATGTATAACCCAACTGCGACATAACTTGTTACGGGAGAGAAACGCCGCGACGCCAACGCTGAAAGACGACGCGCTGACTTTATCGATCGTTCATCTCATGTTCATACTTTCTTCGTGAGCGCTTTCGACGATAACGTCCGCTAGGACATTTGTCTACGATTCTGGATTAGTTGATATTGCGCGTGTTTAGAGGAGCTAATTACAGTAGCCATATAAATACTAATCTCTATAATCACAGATACCTATTACTCATTGCTAATTGCATTTATGTTGGAAATCGGAATGGAATAAGTATTTTTTTCTTGCCGCAATCTATTGCATCTCAGCTCGCTAAGTTCTCGCCCACTTCGCCAAAGATACAGTTAAATACAGTAATAATATATTTTTTACATTAAATCTAAAATCGAAATCCATTTTTACACTGAAAAATCAAAGCACGTGATATAACGCACATATTTACTTCATTATCAGATCCTTAAGGGGCAAATGCCACGGCTGCGCGCAGTTGGCAGTTGCAGTCGACAGCGGCACTTGAAACATCTGTTATAAAAATACATACAAACCAGTAGACCCGCTGCGGCCGACTCGACTGCGTGAAGCCGCGGCCCTTGCAGTTGTCGGCTTCTTTCGCGTGGTTTGTCAATAAAAACATTACCCTCCTTCTGCGCAGTCGGATAAAACGAGCCTATGTCTTAATTTCGGTCATAATATATTTATTGTATATTTCATCGAAATCGGTCCAGCCGTTTAGTTGTGAAAATTACAAACAGACAGGCAGAGGGGCTAGTTTATAATATTAATATGAATGTTTAAAATGAAAACCAATTATAACGTTAAAGATGTTTACAATCTAAATTAAATCTATTCGTTTCATTCCAATACTCCTAAGAAAGACACCACTTCATGCCTTCATGCCTGTTCCACCACAGTCTTAAGTTGTCCTTCACAGGTGCATACGACGCTCCCTCACTATTTAAAGCCTCGCAGAGGTCGCAGCGAGGATGGTAGACCAAGAAATTGGAGTCTATTGTGTAGAAGTTGGTCCATTTGAGGTATTTTTCATATATTGCTCGGTTGTTAATAGCTCGATACATAATGTAAGCTAGTTGTATGGATGGAATTCTCGCGCGTTTATGTAAGAATCTGGGGGTAGGAATCTGAAATAAAATTAATCTATATATTTACAACATTAAAAAAACAAAAATAATCATTATCATTGCACAGCTGCCGAAACAAGTTGATAATTTTTAATACAAGGTTCTTTTTAGTGCACATAACATTCATGTATACTTTCTCTCACTGAATTCACTGAAGAGCTTTCAGAGCAAATACCTACTTGTACATAAGCAAGTTAAACTATATGGAATTGATCATTATTTTTTTAGTAAAGTGTGTTATATATTATATGTTGGCAATGACAGTAATAACACCTCTAACTAAAGCATTAATATCCCTTAAACTTAAATCATTTTTAATGGATGATTCTACAAATTTTATAGCTATAGAAACAAGTAAATTTTTATAAACATTTTAAAATCCCAGAAGCTGTCTTTTTTTCGTCAAGTATTAAAAACTGGCATAACTAAGAAACCCCCAGCAAAACTAGCTTTCAATAAAAAAACACTGAATCAAATCGGTCCATTCGTTTGGGAGCTACGATGCCACAAACAGACATAGGAGTCAATCTTAGAACACCCTTTTGCGTGGGAGTAAAAATATAAAGGTTTACCTCACACGTAATACCTATAAGTACCAAAACAAAAAAAAGTGTCAAGTAAAGAAAACATGTGTCTCTATTCTGATATTCGCATAACTCTAGCCTCTGTCTACCGTGGGAAAATCTACTAATTCGTTGAGTTAGCTACCTGCTGTAATTAGCTGCCTTAAACACAATAGGAACCACGTAATTATGATATTCATGCAGCACCTTCTCAGTCACATAGTCTTCCGAGAAGTAATTCTCAAAAGCCATGTAAAAGTAGTATGTATTTCTCAACATTTCTTCGTAGTTATTGTTCTCGCATTTCGTACAAGTGCATTTGCCGTACACGTCGAGCGTGAGGGAGTAATGGAAAAGGTGCTCCTGAAGCCTTGTTAAATATTCGTCTCTCAAACTATCGGTTTGGCAGTGGCTTACTATCCAAGCTGCACTTTTTGTCCTCCCCTTCAAAATAGACCGTATTTTCGGATCGATAAAGTTCCTTATCGAGACCCATTTGATATCTTTGCTCGGGGCCACAATATCTCCGGTAAGGTTTCGTACCACAAAATAGTTCCAGACTAGATCTGAGTCGAGTCTGTATGTAAAAGTCCAATTGAAGAATCCGTCGTTATAAAGTTCGCAGGCAGGCTCGTTAGCGGCTGACTCTATTGTGGTGAAAATGTATATTTGAGAGTTGAAACGTCGACTCGGCCTTCCCTCTTTACTTCATAAATGTACGTGGTTGAAAAGAATAGCGTCGAAATTGGAGTAATCGTGTAACAGATCACTGTCGTCAGTAAAGATAAAGTTTGATACAGAGCAGTTTAGTTTTGTGAATACATTGGTACCGTCAAAAGGACGGTACCAATGATCAAGTGGTATCCTTCCCATAACAGGACATATTTTGGAGGAGGTAGAGTTTCATAACGTCTTGTCAGGTACGTCATTGTGGAGATGGTATTTATTTACCAACTTCAAGATATCATGCATCAGGCAAATGTGCATGTAAGCATATACAACGATGATTACTAATAGATAGATTAGATTCTTGACCGGGCAATTGAATAACTGTGTCAACCACTGTTTTAATTTTGAATAGATAACCATTTCTATATATGTAGTTTAAGAACCATTTGTAATTTCATAAAGAAGACAAACAAAATATAAGAGAAATAAAAATAAATCTCTGTCATAGAGACTTAATCTGTGTCACGATTTCCCTATGTTCATTTTTAATCAAGAACACATTTAATCAACAAAATCTAAAAAGGCTGGCTAAAACAAGAAGAAACAAGACTCGCGTTTAAGACCTAGCCCGCACAGCGAAATCACACCGCGCGATTTTTATGCTCGCGGGTTTGCGCATCAAATTTGTAAGAAACCACAGATTTTTATTCGCGAATTTAAATCGCGAGTGAGTGTGCATACTAATGATTCCAAGTGTAACAGATTTCTATTCAACATTTAACAGGATTTTGTGGTAGAGATATTCCAGTCTCTACCACAAAATCCTTAAACTCCTCTCCCATAGTCGCAGAGTCATTGTTAAAAGAAAACTTAACGGAATGCAAAACACAGTTCAAATTTGATTATGTAAATAGTGATGACACCATAAAAGCTTTCAAACTGATAACTGTTAAGAAAACCACGGACCTCTGGGGCATCTCTGTTAGTAATGTGAAAACATTCATTGACATAATGGCTCCCGAACTAGCTTTAATATTTAATGAGTGTATTGACTGTGGTGTATTCCCTGATTTAATGAAACACAGTAAAATAACTCCTCTTTTCAAATCAGGCACTAGTTCTGATCCTGGTAATTTTAGACCAATCTCAGTACTTCCGTCATTTAGTAAAATATTTGATAAACTAATTTTAAATCAACTGCTTAGACATTTCAGTTCACATAATTTACTGCATCATAAACAATTCGGATATACCAGGGGTCGCTCAACCACGGATGCTGGTATTGAGTTAATATCGCATATATTTGATGCCTGGGAGAAGTCTCATGACGCTTTAGGTGTTTTTTGTGATTTGTCCAAGGCAAATTGTATTGTTTGCAGATGACACGTCACTTTTATTTAAATTAAAGCGACGACAAACCGATTTTGATGATGTAAACAATGCAATCTCTAAGGTGGAAAAATGGTTCAATGTAAACAATCTACTTCTAAATGAAAAGAAAACTAAATGTATTAGATTTATACTACCTAATGTTACACAAGTTAAAGCAGATATAAAAATCAAAGACGAGGAGTTGGCTCTTGTGAAAACCACCGTATTCTTAGGTATAACCCTAGATAATAAGCTTCAATGGGGCCCTCACATTGATAAGTTGTCGAAGAGACTTAGCTCTGCGGTATACGCAGTCAAAAAGATCCGTCTTTTTACAGACGTAGACACAGCTAGACTAGTTTACTTCAGCTACTTCCACAGCATTATGTCATACGGTATACTGCTGTGGGGGAGTGCTGCAGATATAAACACCGTTTTTGTGCTGCAGAAGAGGGCTGTTCGTGCAATTTATAATATGGGCCCCAGAGAATCATTACGCAATAAGTTTAAAGAAATAAATATTACGACATTCCCTTGTCAATACGTCTATGACAATCTGATGTATGTTCAAAAGAATATTAATTTTTTTAAGAAAAATAGCGATAATCATAATTTTAATACTAGAAATAAAGATAAACTCGCTGTTGCCACTTGTAGACTCCATAAAGTTAGTAAATTGTTTAAAGGACAAGGTGTACGCTTTTATAACAAACTCCCAAGGGATGTACAAAAATTAACAATTAATAAATTTAAAAACTTAATTAAACAAAATCTTTATAAAAAAGCCTACTATAATATATCGGATTATTTAGATGATAGAGAAGCTTGGGATTGAAATTGCTCCAACTCGTTCAAAATGTTACAATTTAGACGTAATTTATTTTCTGTATTATGTATTGTAAAAGGATCATTACAAAAAACAACAGCCATGTTTCTTGCCTTTCTTTCCTGGCTTGGTCGCGAAGGAACAGGCAGTAAAATTGACGTTTCAAATTGATCCTTGTGATTTTAATGAATAAAAATATTTGACTTTTGACTTTAGACTTTAGAATTGCGAAAAAAAAATGCCAGTTTTTTCGGCCTAAAAACTATCGAAATGACAGTTTGTCAGGTCTCGTTGGGTCCAAAGAGTAAAGTAATTGTTGGGTCAAGATGTTTAGAACCGAAACTTATAAAACCGTCCCGTTGTTACCTATGTTTTGCGCCGCGACAAAAGTATTATTAAGGCACTACGTCTTCGCCCCGTCCTCGCCTATTTAACAGACCACGAGCTATTTACAAGAGGCTACTTAGAAGAGCTATTTAGAACTTTCATATTTATAATGTTAATAGGATGAAAAAAATAATTATACTTGTTAGATCGAATATGACACTTTGTAGGTACAATGTACTTTATACGATCCAAGGTCTACAAGCTTATTTGTTCTATGCCTTTATGTTGAAAAAAAAGAAGATCAATGAAAATGCTACAAATATTCCTATAGCATATTGCAAGCTTACAAAATGATGGCCATAGGTATGTATGTTTGTATTTCAATACCGGTTACAAAGGTAAATTTTAAACTACCAGCTGCAATACCAGTGGCCAGAGGAAACAGCCCTCGACCAGTATTCGTAGAACGGACTTCCTCATCACGCCTCTAAGTGCATAATTCAATTACAAATCTATTGTCAAGTTAGCCACCGTTTTTGCTCGTCAAGTTTTTGCTTTCGACGCTTTAAGCTCAACAATAACTGTATTTTGACGCGTCTACTTAATAATTTCGGACACGAGCAGGATTTTTTGTTGTAAACTAATGCCTCTTTTTGTTATATTGCTTCCAATTTACTTTAGCGAGATATTTTAAAATTAGCAATGGAAAAATGTCTTGCAAGAAACTTTTTAAAATCAAAAATTTCTAGTGAGACCTTTTTCCATTGGATCCAATCTTCCATTTGGATGTGACCGGTTGGGTCAAAAATTTGAAATCGATTTTTTTACACATTTTACAACAATAACTGACAAGTAGGTACAAATACTAAATTATATGTTTTTTAATAATATTTATAAGGAGTTCATGCGCCTTGCAGTGGACACATCCACACAATATTATCTCCGGTCAGTTTTTTTTAGTTAACTAACTGTTTCACGTTTACACGTGAAGTGTTAAGTCCGATTCGATCTTAATCTGGGATTAGTGGGGTGTTAAAACCTTTGTAAGGTTGTCTAAATGCATTCGCATTATGGTAAGTGATGGGTCTACCACCTATGCGGTACAATGGCCGTGTTGAATGGTCAAGATACTCCCACGAGTGATAATAGTGATTAGGCCAGTAAGTTCGATATCCGGTCGTAGATACTTTTGTTGTGATTTTTATACAACAAGATTCTTTTCTTACCAACTTGTTTGAGATCTCAGTATTAGCAGTTTATTTGAATTTTTGTTTAGTTTTTCTTTTTCTATGAGTACTTATACGATTTCCTACTACTTAACTTATTAAGAAATATTTTAGACGCAAAAATGGAAGGTATACTTAAAAGAGACAAGCTTCCGCTCGCGGCTTTGCACGCGTGGTTTGTCAATAAAACATTATCCTCCGTCTGTACAGTTTGGTAAAAAGTAGCCTATGTCCCAATCCCGGTCAGAACCTTTCTATATACCAAATTTCACCAAAATCAGTCCTGCTGCTTAGTCGTGAAAACGTAACAAACATTTAGACAGACAGGAGAGACAGAGCTACTTTACATACAATATTGGTATGGATTGTGGTAAGTGATAAGTATGAACTCCATCAAATGTTCTTGCATTTGATGGAGTTCATACATATATTATTAGTAATAATATCTTATGTGGTCAATTATGTTAGTTTGTTAATATAAGTATCTCGTATTAAGTTCTGTGAAAGACAGTATTGGTAGAATTTCAGTGAACCACTTTTATTGATTCATGTACAGCCTTTTATGTAATAAATTATTACATACATGCAATAGGAAGGCCAACACAAACATCTTATTTCGTGAGAATTTTAGGTAAAATTACATAAAAGGCTGTACATGAATCAATAAAAGTGGTTCACTGAAATTCTACCAATATTGTCTTTCACAGAACTTAATACGAGATACTTATATTAACAAACTAACATAATTGACCACATAGAATATTCTCTTCCAAGAAATTAATTACTACTCGTATCAAATAAAAAAGTTTCTTACGATGACTCAACAAAATCTAAGCACGAGATAATGCGCGAAAAATAAACCCGTACAAAAACCACAATGCTGTTCCCAAGGGTTAAACAGTAAGCTGTTTAAATATTTACGGAGTATTTATGTATTGACAAAACAAAATGATCGACAATGGACGCATTGTCCCATTTGTATTGTAGTCCCTTAAAGGGCTAGTGTCGCTTTAAAAAAAAAGTCGGAAAAATTTGACTAGAAGTTTGCATGTCCGGCATTTTCTAAAGGTAGCGTGAGGACAACAAATCTATTTGAAATTAATCTGCAATGAAAATGAAAGCTCTGTTGGATAGAGATTGAAGCTACCATAGAGTAAGGCTAAGGTTTAAGTGCCCTCTCGGCGTGCAAAGTCGACACATGGATAAATGCACTGAGTGAATACTTGCAATGTCGTCGCACGCCCGCCACGATACACGCCGCCGATGCCGCCCCGAACGCGCCTCACTCAAGCCTAACCACAATAACAGCGATCCACAAATTTTACCAAATGTCCGGCATTTTTTGAGTTCACCGATTATCATTGAACCACTCTAGTAACATCAACTGTTTTGAGTGGTGAGTGGCGCTCCATTGACCACTCGAGAGCTTCCGTGCTTTTGTACTGCAGTAATGGGGATTTATCCCCTTCTGTTACAATGCCAAATTACATATCTATTTATTTTGAAAAGTAAAAGAAATCAGAGCAGATTAATGCATTTTTCGAGTGATTTCTAAAGTTGTGTTGGTAAGGCTGACTTTGTGTCTTAAATAATTGTAATAAGGTATTTCAAAGTTTCAAAGTCTATTTGGTTTATCACATGATGACACTCTGTTCTAAAATCGTGAGAAGAACGAGAGAGATGCTTGAAGAATAGAGATGCTTATCTGTTTTTAGCATCTCCTAAATTATGGTGCAATGTGCTACTAGGTAGATAAAGCCCATGTAATTAAATGTTATTGACGTAACCAAGTGTTCTATTGTGTCCCTATGGTTTAATTAAATAAATGTGTATGAGTATGATCACATCAAATCTAAAATAGTTCCTGGCCCAGCCACCACAGTGGTTGCGTCCTTAACCCAGCTAGAACTGCCACCTAGCACTGTATCTTTTTAAAATTGATAGATGTCAACATCAAGTTTTTTATCGTCGTATGAAACTCATCATTCATCATAAATTAAAAAATCTCGTAGCTGTTGCTACGAATACATTTACGCTGAGCTACGGTTATACTCGTAGCTGTCTGTGAAAATGGTAAAATTTATATTCGTCAAAGTAGCAGTAGGCAAAAATCAACGATTAAAAACAGTATCGAGTGCGTACCGAACAGATTTACTTATACGAAACCAGCCTTATCATAAGATGTTCCGGTCCGTGTCTAGAAGTAGTATTGTTTTGAAAGGTTTTAAAATTATTTTTAACTTTTTGGTGTTACACAGGTACTTAGGTGTTTTTACGAAAAGCGAAAAGAATATTGTGTATTCTTAGTTAATTATTAATAGATATTTCATTTTCTTATTTCTTTTGTACCAATTAATTTCTTCATTTCCTTTTCATCTTTGGACAAAATAATCCAAACTCGGAATCATTCGCATTGTAAGATTATTAAATCCAATCGGTTGAGAGTCTCACATTAAATGTAACTCAAGTACGCACTACAATCTTACTACAATAGAAACGGAAGGGCGGCCACATGTCTGCTAATCCACTTACCTACTGGTAATCGACTGGTTACATTGTCGGGTGAGCGGCGGCGCGAGATAATTCAATCACAACAGTTGTGGTGGCAAATGCTTTTTAAATACCCATTTCATGATTTGATTATGTATTCATGCTGATGTGAATTCTCTAATACTGTGTTCTTTGGAAGGGCGTAAGGTATAAGATATGTGGATTTAAATAATGATTTTTTTTTAATCATGTAAAAGGGCTTGGTCGCACATGCGATTATGCTTAAATAATGATGCAAGTAGGTAATATACGACCTCCGTGGTGTAGTGGGCGAATAGCCGGCTGAGACGCAGGAGGTAGCGGGTTCGATTCCCACCGCGGAACAAATGTTTGCATGATCTACAGATATTTGTTCCTGGTCTGGTTGTTTCTCTTTATATTATAAGTATGTATTTACAAAAAAAATATGTATATAAGTATTCTATCAGGCATCTGGTTCCCATAGTACAAACTCTGCTTAGTTTGGGGCTAGATAGCGCTGTGTGAAATGTCCAGCAATATTTATTATAATATTGAATCAATACAAAGCTATAATACGTACGTTATGCATGGATTATTAGATATTTTTCTTGCAATATTCCACTCTACGAAAATCGTGAGGATTTATGCAATCCATTCGTCGTAAGTCGGATAATACTAGTACCTATAAATTATCTAATTTCATATTTTTCCGAGAATCATAAAAATTGCAAAATTCCGTCAATAATATGACAAGATTCAAATTACTCAATGCTAATATTAGGAACTTATTCTTATCTCACAACTTTATCTACTTTAAAATATCTTAAATCTACAGATATAGATAAAGGAACACACCTAAAAATATTTATTGTGTTTACACAAATACGTAGGTGGGTAACCCGAGTGCTACTCTTAACCATACCTCATGATTTAGTAGCATGGCAAGGGGGTCTTTTGTACCAGGTAGGAACTGTATAAAAAACCCCTTAATAATATTATTGGGTTCTAATTTCGTTTGTGATTCTTAATCGGGACCATATAAAAGTGTCAACCTTTCTGAATGGAGGTGCCAATTTCTATAGGATTTCGGATCTTGAATAGGCGCTTCTGGTTTACAATTACACAATAATAATTTGCGCAAAAAAAAAACTCATGAATATGGTCGTAAAGTCCTAATAAAATATGATCAAGACGATTTGATTTTTTTGGATATTTAATAGAAAGATCTGCTTTATTAGTTTGAGTAGCTCGAGTGGCTATTATGGTCCTATATAATAGCCAATAATCTTTATAATATCAGTTTTGATTTCATTGGGAAACGGACTTTTGTGGTTTATAGTTTTTTCTTCAGTTTTGAATGATCGAAAATGTTGTCTATTGATCTACCTGTGGTTCGCTACGAACTAAGACCTCGCGAGTCTCCCATAAAAACAAAAATATATTATTCGAAATCTTTGACTTTCAAAATAGTGGCCCGAAATGAATAACCAAATAACTTGACCTACAGTTTCATTCAAATTACAGGTAACAGGAGTTCATGTTAATTGGTTCACCTTTTTTGGGGTACAAATTACAGTTATTCTGGATTTCAGACTTTTGCCTACATTAGTGTCACTTAAACAACACGTGGGTAATAACGCAATCACTGTGTCAAGCACTGTGGGGTCACTGGTTTACCCTGTTAATCCCGTTCAGTTCAGTTTTTATTATGGCTCAAAAACTACAAGGACTTTACTAAAAATAAAAACGGAATTAAAATGTACTAATAAAGACTTTCATTTGACGTTACACTTGACCTAACAGTCTCATTTTCATTTTTTTTACCCCTCTTGAACCCCAATATCTCAACAACCCCCCAAAATTTTTAGCTCATTGAGTCACACCAAAATTATGCCATCATTACCAGGTTGGTAATGATGGCACAATATACCAAATTTCACGATGATCGGATAAACGCTTCGAAAATTATCCTCGGACAAACAAACATACATACATGCAACGCCGATTTGCCCAATTTATAATACTAGTTAAAGATTTTAAAATAATTTGTGTTTTTGAGATATATTAAAAGGGTATTTAAATCAAATATAAAGCCCCTTAAATAAAACATAAGTTAATACATTGTTGTTAATGTTATAATGAATAGCAATCTGCACTATAATATTATAAAGAGGAAAGATTTGTATTTTTGTATGTTTGTAACGAATAAACTCATAAATTACATGTCCGATTCCTAAATTATTTTACCATTAGAGTGCTACATTATCTCTGAGTAACATAGGCTACTTTTTACCCAACTGCGCCGAAGGAGGGTAATGTTTTTATTGAAAAACTACGCGTCTGACGCTGCGGATTGGTCAGCTTTATTTAAAATTATAAGTTAAAATTTAAAAAATATATTATAAAAATTTAGACATATTCCGGAATATAATTCACGGCACTTTCAAAATATAAGAAATCTTATAGAAACGCCTAAATGCCCCACCAAATACTTTGAAAAGGGGAATAAAATCAGTTTGATTTCTACAACCGAGCTCAGACACCATACAAGCGCCATTACGAAGCCAACACAGACACAACAGATGTACCTACAGCCTCCCTCTTCGTAATTAGCCCCCTAAACTCCCTTCCCCCTGAAAACATAGACGCCACCCAAAACAACGACCTATTTGTGAGCTCACTCTTTGTAACGTGCTTTCCCCTTGCAATTTATGTTTTATCTACTGAGGCTTTTGGTAAAAACGTTTTTTACATAATTCGTAGCGTCAAAAGTTTCGTAGCGTTTTGCTACGAATTATTTTGAAAGTAGCAAAGAAAAAGTAGCCTGTTCGTTTTTCTAGGACCAAAGTAAAACAACATGAAAACACAGCGGAAAAATGCTGCTCCACCTGCTCTCATGTATCTACTCTATGCCCAACCACCTGCACACGAGAAGACTTCCACCAGGCAACAGAGAGGGGTGTGGAAGTTGCTCTCTATAGAGTTAATAAAATTTAGAAGTCAAACAGTCATTGACACGAAAGAAGAAGAAGTAGCGGAAAATAAAATAACTTTGTAGTAAGGTGCAGTTAAATTCAACGCAAAAATATTCAATTCAAAGAGACTCGAACCCTATTTTCGTGTCTAATTGGTAATTCCCACACTTAATAACTGATGCCTTTTACTACTATTAATTAAAGTTGATTTACTATCATACATAGTTGATTTAATCAATTTTTTAAGAGTAGTACAGTTCCTTGTGAATGAAGTGTACACCCGGGGAAGTACTACCACCATACCTATTTCTGCCGCCAAGCAGCATTGCTGTATTTCGGTTTGAAGGGTATGGTTTCCGGTGAAATTACAGGCACATGAGGCTTTACACCGGTTTGCCTCAAGTTGATGGACGCAGGGCAGTGCATCGTAGGACACATTTATAAGGTGCGTGACCTACGAGGCAATTCTCTGTTACGAGCGATGGTCACCACTTAACATCACCCATAAGCATGTTTCGTCTCCATGTAGCATAAAAAAATAAAAATAAAACAGCGCCTGGCTGCAAGTTTTTGCACTAATGCGGTAGCTTTAGTGCCTCAGACAAGCTTATAGATGGAGAAGGCACCAAAAATCATCTTCATAGGTCGTTATCATCATATCAGCCATAGGAAGTCCACTGCTGAACAGAAGCTTTCCCTATAGCTTTCCAGCGCGACCGATCTTGTGCGACCTGCACCCAACGGCTCCCAGCAACCTTTATCAGGTCGTCTTTCCATCTAGTAAGGGGCTGTCCTACGCTGTGCATTCCAGTGCATGGTCACCACTCTAGAACCCTTCTGCCCCAATAACCACCAGTTCTTCTATCCACTAGCAGATTGAAAGCTTCTCGATGCTCTCAATCTGAATCTTCAGCTTTCAATCTGAAGATGAAGAAGAACAACCTTCAATCTGAAGAGCAACCTACAGATTGAAAGTTGGAGTACATCGCACTAGGGCAACACGGCTCCTATAACATAGACTTATACAACCTGTTTTGTTATGAAAGACATTAATTTTAAACACACATCCGGAATCATATTAACTTATTTTAGGTGGGGTTAATACCGGTAGCTTGAATATTTATCCAGTAATCGATACATTTCCAATAAACTATTTTTAACGTAAATCACTGGCACCTTTGTGACGATGCCGCTTAGTCTGTTTAGAAGGTACTTTCCTGATGAATGAATATGATTTGTTTACCTATTATGCATCAGATATCTGAAGTCAGCCGTAAGATGTTTGCCTCAGCGGATTCTCTTAGGAGATTGCGTAACTTCCTTCCGACTGCCACTAAAATTTCGCTCGCGCAGTCTCTTCTTCTCCCGATACTAGACTATGCTGATGCTTCTTATCTAGATCTCACTGAACAGCAACTAGATAAACTTGAGCGCTTGCAAAACTTTGGCATCCGGTTCATCTTCGGCTTGCGGAAGTATGACCATGTGTCCGAATTTCGCAGTAAGCTCAAGTGGTTACCCATACGCCTTCGCCGGGATACTCACATCCTTCAGCATTTATATAACATCCTGTTCAACCCTTCCTCACCTTCCTATCTTAAAGAACGCTTCCATTTCCTCTATCAATCCAATCCTCGATCCTTGCGTTCATCTGACACACTCCAACTCAGGACACCTGTACACTCCTCCTCCTACTTTGATAAGTCTTTTACAGTGCAGGCTGTCCGGTTATGGAACGCGCTGCCGATGCCGGTGGCTATCAGATGTGCCAAGTCACTTGCCATTTTTAAACGTATGCTCAGAGAACACTATCTGAGTATTTGTCGCTAAATATACATATATGTACTTATTATTAATTATTTGTTTCTTAAATAAGTCTAAGTATGTATCTATGAATTATTATGAGTAGTTATTATTTAGATTCATGTAGTTTTCATTTATGCAAGTTTTATATTTTTTTTATTTTTATATAATTAGTATTAGTATGTATGTACATGTAGTATGTCAGGTACACCCCAGGTAATGTCTACACAGTCCATTCCATCCAAAGGTTGTCTGGTAGAGACCGCTAATTAGCGATAAGACCGCCAATTGTATCCATAGATTTACGTAGTTGTTTTTTTTATATGTATTTGTTTCGTGGTGTGCAATAAAGTATTATCTAATCTAATCTAATCTAATCTATGCAGGCTGATGCATTGATAGTTTAGGACTAGATACTAAGATTGTTTGAAAATTTAAAATTTTATTTGTAATGCATTTGAAAAAACCCTTTTTTGCAACAATACTAGTCATTTAGCCTTACTCGTGTTTTCATTTAATGTCGTACATAACAAAACACCGTACTCTTGCTGCTAATATCCTCAAATATAATAGATTTAATTCAAAACGAACCAAATATAATAAAAATCTCGATGCAAATCCGTTCCCAGATGGCCATATCAGACATGATTACAAACCAACCCGTACCTAAGCCCTGGCAAATCGACCGGTATTCCAGAACCCGAGGATTATCTTCAAATAAGCGTATTACATCGAGACGTGTGCCCGTGCTTTGTGATCCAAATAACTACGGCTTCACTTGATGACCTGGGAAAACTGGATATGGCACAACATTATTAAATTTACTGTTTGTTTTGGATTTAGAAAAAAACGTTATACAACCTATTTTGTTATGTACGACATTAATTTAAAACACACATCCAGAATCATATTAACTGATTTTAGAGGTGGATTTAACACCGGTAGCTTGAATATTTATCCAGTAATCGATACATTTCCAATAAACAATTTTTAAGGTAAATCGGCGGTGTCTTTGCGACGATGCCGCTTAGTCAGTTTAACAGGTACCTACATCATCACGGGTAAGGCTTAAATATCAATGTAGCCTGTATAAAATAAGTAAACAAATCATTATTACATTAATACATCAGTAGTACATACCTAATCATATTCATTCATCGTCTTCATGTATGCCTATATCATCACCTATATCATGAATGAATATGATTTGTTTACCTATTTTATACAGGCTGTTTTATTGATATTTTAGGACTTGATATTAAGGTTGATTGCAAATAATTTTTTTTATGCCTATTTTACAGCAATACTAACCATTAGCCCGTAGTATATTTTTGAAGGAAATCATTTGTTACGTAGATATCTACTTTGTAACCTGCCATCAATTTAGCAGTTTCTTTGATTTTATATATACCTTAGGACTTATCTTAAACATAACAGAGGAATTAGTCAATTTACATTCGATTAGCGATGACGCTAGTCGATAAATCCGAAAGTGTATAGGATTGACACATGCTATGGAAATATCACGTGATCTATCGACAACAAACCTATGTAGAAAACGAATCGATTCGAAGCGAATATCACTTGGCTAAGCCCTCGGGGTCTTATCACAAATAAACATAAACATTGTATAGCGTGTATTCAAAAAATCCTATACAAAATTACTATGGAATTTTTTAAACACGCGTTACACTGTTGTTTGAATTTTTTGTGGTAACAAGGACAAGGTTTTGGGTTATTTTCTCTGAAAACAGCGGATTTTTAATGAAATTAGAACAATAATGCAACTTAGAATGATAACCGACGACGGCCTCCGTAGCGCAGTGGGCGTATAGCCGGCTGAGACGCAGGAGATAGCGGGTTCAATTCCCGCCGTGGAACAAATGTTTGCATGATCAATCGGAACAAATATTTGTTCCGGGTCTGGATGTTTGTCTATACCTATATTTTAAGTAGATATGTATTTACAAAAAAAAACGTATATAAGTATTAAGTAACTACATCAGTTATCTTGTTCCAATAGTACAAGCTCTGCTTAGTTTGGGGCTAGATAGCGCTGTGTGAAGTATCAACAATATGCTTTTTTTATTCTAGTAAGCATATGACGATAATATAGACAATATAATTATATAGTGACGATAATGACCTGGGCTAACATTGCTTATTCTGAATCATGGATAATGCATGTAGGTCCTGTTTGAGTTAGGATATTGAGCTCGCTGAATTTCACTTATTGATTGCATAATCACTAATATAATTTTTACGAAGTTTCTTAACTTCATGTTCCACTACGAAAATACAGTAAATATTTCCCAGCGAACACAGCGCGTCGGTAGGGCTACTTTTAGGGTATTTTATACGATAAAGTATAGTTATACTGTTACAAACGTCTCATTGAGAGTCCCTCGGGAACCGTCTGGGTTTGCAATGGGGTTTATTGAAGGAACGACTAAGGTTTCATTCGACGCTATTCAACTGTGAGCTGCGGCGACTCATAACTGTTTTAAACGAATGAATGGAAATTCGTTATTAAACCTTACAATCTACACAACAACAGTTAAAAAGAAATAAATGTAAGCATGGTGTCTTCCAGACAAAAGAACAGAAGATTGGCCGAGGTGTAAAAAGATTACGTAGGGTATAACTCGCTAATACGCCCCACTTGACAAAACGCCCCACTGGTCTAGCACTCACACAAACCAATCTACATGGCTCATTTACACCCGTACGTGTACTCCTCAGTCACCCCGCAACGTGGCCGACGCTCGCAAATGATTTGTGCTGTTTGTTAATAAAAAATAGTGAAAATTGGTACATTGGCGGTTCTGCGATAAGTTTCAAAATAATTTGTATATCTGTACTACTGTGTTTTTCACACCGAAATAATCCGCACTGTAGTAAAACGTTTGAAATCACCTTTTGTTTTTGATTATTTCGAGAGTTATAACTTTGAACCTGTCGGCAGCAATACGGTGAGGCATTTTATAAATCAAAATTAGTAATATGCCCTACATGCTGTTGTATACATAAAATGCCCTGGGTATACAATCGAAAATAAGATTGTTTTTACTAGGTATTGTGTTAGCTTTAGTGTGTCACTTTCTTACCGACTTCCCAAAAATTGGAATTATCCCAAATAGAAGGGTGAAACGGGTCAAAACTTGCTTGGAAAAAACTTAATTTGGACATGATAACTAAAAGTCAGTAGAGGTAATGGGTGATTTCAGGCGTTCATTTCTATACACACTGCCAACCAACGCTCTAATTCTGCTGTATTTTTTTAATGACAATTTGTTCCAGACTATGTCCCATAAATACGAACGGAAGACACTACGAACATCATGGCCCGCGGAAGACATAGACAAGACTATGTGGTCTGTACGAGATAAAACAATGGGATTCAATTAAGCAGCGAAACACTACAAGATTTTAAATTTTACCGAAAGACTGAGCGTTTACCTCAATATGCTATGAACTAAATTTTGGGTAATTTAATTTTAAATTTGTTATTCTAAGTGACTCAGAAATGTGATTTACTGGGGCATTTTATAATACAGGTTGGGTATATTACCCAACGGTCGTAATATAAAACGGCCCACCTAACATTTTAAAATAACTATGATAAGTTTAATATCTTTAGAGATTGCTCAAGTTACTAAGTTACGTTAAGAAATAGCTGAATTATGTTCCTCAAAAAAAACTTTAATTTTATTTTGAATAGTTTTTTTTAATAATATTTCTTTGAACGGTGGGGCGTATTACCCAGTCTTACCCTAATAATAGAAAAATATAAGTTACTTTACCTTAAATACATATGTACATATGTATAGGTACATGTTATTCATAAATAAAGAAATACAATGTATAAAATAAATATGTACAATACATACATATCCCACAGTCTGTCACTGCATTCACGACATTATTTTAAAACACATATGCATAATCATATTAACTGATTTTAGAGATTGGTTTAGAATAGAAATACCTACTCTTTAATGCACACCAACAAAATTAAAGATACAAGGAAAATATACAAAAATAAAGGTAAGTAGGCGGTCTTATCGCTAATACCGGTAACTTGAATATTTATCCAGTAGTCGAACCATTTCCAATAAACAATTTTTAACGTAAATCGCCGGCGCCTTTGCGCTGACGCCGCTTAGTCTGTTTAATAGGTATACTTACATGATGAATGAATATGATTTGTTTACTTATTTTACACAGACATTGATATTTTACAACTTGAAATTAAGGTAGATTGAAAATTTAAAAAAATCCATGGTAATGACAATACTGTTACGAGCTGAGGGTTCGGGATAAAATAATGGGAATCGATCTAACCAAAATAACACTTTTATTCAACACTAAACGATGAATACACGAACTTGGTCACACGTAATCACAACACACTAATTCACACCACTGTTGCACCACTTATAGTCATCGAAATGTTCGCACGTATAGCAAAATCCAGACTGACTATCCGAGCAACTACTGTTCACGCGAGACCCTTCTCCACGTCAGTCCTCCAGGGCCTCGCTGAGACTCACTGACTAACTGACTGTCCGGTTTTTTTTTTTTTTTTTTTTTTTTTTTTCGAATGGACTAATCTCGCTGTTGGCCTCTGAGGCCGTGACAGCTTAACCGAACTTTTGGCGAGCGCAGATGGCGCTCAGCCCAGTAAGTTTTATAGGCAACTAGCGCAAGGGCACCACTTAGGTACGAACCTCGGCTTGGGCTGTTGCCGGGATGGGGATAGGAGAGAAACGCCCGGGTACATGTCTGTACCTCGTATAAGCGGCGACTGAAGGGAATCGTCGACCTCGCCGGCGAGGTCGGTGTTTCTGTGAAGTGTTTGCTCTGTCTGATATAGATGACTCACCTTCTGCATTAGCAGAGGTGATTTCGTCATCCGGGTCTCCGAGAACGTGTCTCGGACGACGGAGGATTTTGTTGGCGGGCGGATCCAACGGGTAAACCGGAATGGTGTGTACCAAAGGGTTCGGATGAATAGAGGCGAGTTCATAAAACCGCTTGGAAGCGAGCTTCATGAACCTGGCTATTGATTCTAGTTTCAAATCGCGATGTAGGTCTTTATTGCGAAAGTACCAGGGCGAGCCTGAGGCTTTTCGCAAGAAGCGATTTTGAATAACCTGAATGGCACCAACTTTGGGAGAGTGGGCAAATACTACAGATGAGTATGTCATAATGGGGCGAATGCACGCTTTGTAAAGAGTCACCTTATTTTTAAGGGACATTTTACTTTTCGCGCCTAGAAGTGAGGACAATCGTCCTAGGGTGAACTTTGCTTGGTTGCACCTCTTAGTGATGTGCAACCTAAAGGAAAGACGCCTATCGAGGATGACACCCAGATATTTGGCTGATGGGGCCCAGCGAATGGGCTGGCCAAATAGAGAGATCGGTTTGGGAGTGAGGTTTCTCCGTGAGAAGTACACTGCTGTACTTTTCGACGGGTTTACCTCGATCCGCCACTTGCGGAACCAAGTGGCTAATGAGTGAAGGGCAGCCTGCAGCCTTATACCCACCCGATCAGGATTCCGATTGGATGTGTACAAGGCTGTGTCGTCTGCGTATAGGGCTATTTCCACTTGAGGAGTGCGGGGGATATCGCTGGTGTACAGCGTGAACAGGAGGGGGCCGAGAACGGAGCCTTGAGGGACTCCTGCTCTGACTGGTCTAGGACTAGAGAGAGTGCCTGCCACGGTGTAGCGAAAGCTGCGACCTTGTAAGTAGTCTCGTATGATGAGCACGAGTCTGTCTGGGACTCCGAGTTTGAATAGCTTGTAGATCAAGCCGTTGTGCCAGACTTTGTCGAAAGCTTTCGCTACGTCGAGGAAGACGGCACCAGTATCTGAAGGCCAGGTACTTTGCCAGTTGGAGAGGACATGCTCCGTTATGCGGAGCACCTGTTGTGGGCATGAATGTTGGGCTCGAAAGCCAAACTGCTCGTCGGGAAGGAGTTTGAACTCATTGACATGAGCCCAGAGGCGCTTCATTAGAAGACGCTCATATATCTTGCCTAGACTATTAAGTAGACTAATGGGACGATAACTAGTTGGATCGTTTGCCTGTTTGCTGGGTTTTCGGATGCCAATGACGTTGGCTTCCTTCCAAGCATCAGGGAAGGTGCAACTTTCCATAGCCGCATTGAAGATGCAGACTAGGATGTGGATAAGGGGAACAGAGAACTGTTTGAGTACTCTGTTAGAAATGCCGTCGGGGCCGGAGGATTTCTTTGGGTGTAGGGCCTTGATAGTGTCAAAGACTTCAGAGGGCTCAATCGGATCAAGTGGGGAAGTAGGGGGTCGGGAGGCTAAGCGGTCAACCTCGCTGTTCACCGTATGGAGGTGAACAGGGTCGACGGGTTCGAGACTGGGCGAGCATTGAGATTCGAGGGTTTCAGCCAGGAAATCGGCTTTTTCCTCGTCTTCGAATGCTGGAGGGTGATTGGGTCGGATAAGGGGAGGCATCGGAGCGAGAGCGTCCGCTTTCATGGAGCGAGCTAACCTCCAGTAGGCCAGGTGGCTAGGCTCGATCCCCGAGAGCAGGCTCTCCCACTCACGATTGCGATGTTCTTTAATGCGCTCTCTCACCTCACGGTGCAGGGAGCGCATTAAGACTCGATTGTCGTTAGTGGGGCAGCGACTATGAAGTCTAACTGCGGCGTTAGCTTCAGTCATCAGCCGTCTGATATCATCTGGCAGGGGGCCCCGGTGGTCATCCACTACGGGCACCTGCTTTGATGAGTCTCTGACTGAGTTTGTGATATGTGTGGTAAGGGCGTCAACCGCTACCGTAATATCACCAGATGTCCGAATGACAGTAGGGATCCTATCTAGGTCAGTCGAGTGCGCAGACTTGAGGGCTTTCTCAAGTTTATGCCACTCTACCACAGTCTTGGTGACAGGGGGCTGGTCAGTGGGAGGGCCGAGTAAGAGCATTACCGGTCGATGATCGGAATCGAGCTCATGAATGACTTCGATTAAGCGTAGCCGAAGGGCTACGTTTTTGAGAAGTGCAATGTCAAGGAGCTCGGGGGGAGTGGAAGTAGGGAAGCGAGTCATGCCCCTAGGGGCAATGATGTCGAAGTTAAGGGGTTCAACTAGGCTTTCTAGTTGTTTGCCTTTAGAGTTCGTCGTGGTGCTATTCCACATGACGTTTTTGGAATTGAAGTCACCCGCCAATATGACGGAGCTTCCTAGACTGAACAGGGCTTGCAGGTCACTCTCGAATTGAGGTGAGCGAGGCTTGCCGGGAGGGACATAGCAGGATGCAATAATGACCGAGGAATGACCGGTCATTGCTAGCCTGCAGACGGAGGCTTCTATGTAAGACAGAGAAGGGGGATCAAGAGGCATGCAGTGTAGAGCCTTCTTGTAGTAAATGACAGTGCCGCCCTTTTGAGCTAGCAGTCTGTCGTTGCGTACGATTTGATAGTTGGGGATTTTAGGGTCCCGATGACCGGGCTTTAAATTTGTCTCTTGTACTAGCAAGATATCAAGTTGGTGCCTATTTAGAAAATCTTGGATAATAGAACGCTGTCTTGAGAGACCGTCAGCGTTGAAGAACGCTAGTGATAAAGAACGCGGTTTTTTCCTTTCCTTTTGTACAACCATTTTGGGGCCTAAAAGGGTTTGGAGGAGGATGAAGCTGCCTTAACGGCGGCGAGAAGAGCTGAGTGCGCCTCAAGGGCAATCAGTTTTTCGAGGGTGGAGTTTGCTTGCCTAAGTTTTTGTGCAAGCACGCGAACCTCGGCAAGGTCGATGGAGGAGAACTCCATGATGAGGGCCAAGTCGGCAGCAAAGTCCGACTTGCCCATTTTAGAAGGGGGGGCTGGCTCAGAAGAGCGCGGAGGGGGGGCCGTTGCCTTAAGGGCTAGGCTCGAATATGGCAAGGGCTTGGCCCATGCTGAGCTTTTGGGAGGTTGCGCCTCCTGCGAGGGTACCAAGGTCAACTTTGAAGTTGTTTTGGTATACTGCGGAGAAGGTCGAAGTTGACTCCTACGAGCCACCACCCTGCTGACTTTGGGCGCCGATGGACAACCACGATAATTCGCAGTGTGTCCCACGGCACCACAAAGCACGCAGCTTGGCGGCTCGATGGTGTCTCGAGTGCGGTTGCAGTCCGAGGTGCCATGGTCACCCAGGTACTTGACGCAACGGGGGCGGGCGTGGCAGTTTTTGGCCGAGTGGCCGTACAGCTGACACCTATGGCACTGACTAGGAGTGCCATTTCGGTGGGGGGGTTCAACCCGGAGGCCGGAGAGGTTGTTGACCATCTTCAGGTTGAAGATGGCCTTCCCTGCCGGTGACAGCTCTAGTACTGACTGTCCGGCCATCTCTCCGGCCTATTTATATCGCGCACATTTCGATTGTTCGAGAACGATCTCGATCGTTCCAGGAAAGGGGTCGGTGTTTCGACAGAACGACCAATCACCATTGTGCGCAACCGCAGACAATAACAACAATAACACAGCAAGACAAAAGCGTTCGAGAAGTTTCGATTATTACTCATTGTTTAACAGCCTCGGCGTAACAATACTACCCATCAGCCCTACCCGTGATTTAAATTAATGTTGTAAATGCGGTGACACGCAGTATATTAAACAATATTAAAGATCAGATTAATCATTCTTCACGAGTCTTCATTGAGATTTATTTGATTTGATTGAGAAGTTACAGTAATTATTGTGTTGCAAATCCTGCAAACCAATTTTGACAAAGTTTGTTCAATATCCGATATTTTAACTTAGTCTGAGGCAGAAAGGCAGTAAACTATACCAAGTCTAAATCACAATTCTTAAACGAAACAAATATGTTTTTCAACAAATAAAGTTATTAACACATCACAAATAATAGGTTTCTTACAAATAACTAGGTAGTATTTAAAACCTGAGATTTAGAAAAAGAATTAAGAAAAAGAGAGTAAAGTAGAAAAAGAGACTTAAAAAGTTTTAGAAAAACTTGTTTATATGTCAATAGATGAGGGTAGATTTATAATAGAGTCTAGTTCTTTGGTTGAATGATTCCAAATACTTTATTTTATGCTTCTAAAAATAGTATAAATACGAATGCTGAAAAGCATCATTTTCCAGATAATCTACTGGATAGTCTATTATCTAAAGCTACGGCGCATCATTATTTTATAAATTACATAATTATCAATATGAATAATTCATAATTTTCTTTGACAATTAACGTTTTAGTCACTGTAGGACAATTCGTGTGTCACTTCAAGTGAGATTGCAATATATGTACAAGTAACTTTTTAACAAAACATAACCACTTAACCAAACTTTTCAACTGAATTTTATGAAATTTCTATTAAACCAATATGAAAATATATCCTTTCAAATAATAAAAGAGTTTTCCAAATCGGTTGATAAATGACGGAGTTCTGAGGTAAAAACACAAAACGATTATGCGTCCCTATAAAATTTGAGAGTTCCCTCGATTTTTTTGGAATCCCATCATCAGATCCTGACTTGGTGCCAATGGGACCACCTGGCAGGTATACCAATTTAATAAAAAAAAAATTCTCGAATCGGTCCAGGCGTCTTTGAGTAATCGGGGAACAAACATAAAAAAAAAGATTCCAACGAGTAGAGAACCAATTCCTTTTTTTGAAATCGGTTAAAAATGGGCTCTTGTCACGGTGGTTTTAAATTATTGCAGAAATTAACATAAGAGTCAGAAGTTCAGAAGTACGGACATAAGAAGATTTGTGTCGTGTTTTCATATAGGTTGGTATTAGTATGCGTGATTCTTCCTGCATAAGCCAAGAAAATAGATAATATGTTGATCGTGTTGTCAAGCAGACGCGTTGTTTGCCGCAACCCATCCTATCGATCGATTGGAAGAAAGCGGCAGACACCAACAAATTGTAACCGCTGCGAAACTCAGCCGTTGAGCGTGAGACATTTGCATAAAGGTGATGGCTGGAGAGAGGGAATATGACAATTTATTTATATTAGACTTTACGGACAAATCTTTCTCTAGAAGTTGCATATTGTCGTGCGTGATATGTTTAACCACATCCATATTTCTTAGATATACATCTGCAGAGTCATCTGAGTTTTTTGGCTGTATAATAGATTTTTTTACAAGATTCAACATAGAATCTGGTAGATCTATCGACTAAATCTAGTGAAATTGGAGACATGTGCAGCACTTTACTTTAAAAAAGTTGTCAATACTCATCTCTTCTCCTAGTATAAGCATTCCCCCCGTTATAAAAATATTGAAAATCACTCGGTGAGATTTGGTCACAATTTGATAATTTTTGATAGTTTCTTGATATTCGGGTTATTTCATGACAAGGTGCTAATGAGTATAAAAAACACAATTTGTTGGGTACTAGCTGACTTGCAAGGCCATCGCACGGTTTAAAATTAAAATATAACCTATAGAACTCAAGGATAATTTAGCTTTTTATAAGTGAAAGAATTTTTAGAATTTCATCAGTAGTTCCGGAGATCCCCTACATCCAAACAAACAAACAAATAAACTCACAAATTTTACCTCTTTTACAATATAAGTATAGACTGGATGGTAAAAATAACTACGGCTTCAGAAGCCAATTCTTCGTCAGGCAATCTACCCCTTTAAATTATCATGAGCGGCGGGGCTAATACCTCCTTTGTGACGACAAAATATTTTCCGAACAGTTTTCCACACAGCCTGTAATTGAATATAACAACAGGCGGTGAATTCTGAGTTTTGTGTCGACATTGCATAAATTAAGAGTTTGGACGTGATGTTGATTTTTAGGTAATTTTTTGTTGAATTTTTTCAGTAACTTTTACCCATGACTGTACTGAGTCTATGGATGATTTATTTTTAAAATCATCGCAGAAATTACGCAGCCATCATCTTGATATGATGATTTTTAAAATCATAAAATGTTCCCCGTAAGTAAATAAATAACCATAAGTTATTTTATCAGTTTATATGAGCATGGCCTAGTCTAGTGTCGAATATGGCTACCCGAAGGCTCTTTATAATGCAGTAAGGATAATTATCATATAATTTTCCAATAATAAAACTGATTGATTGATTGATTGAAAATACTTTATTGCACTTATAAGAATAGTACAAAGGCGAACTTAATTCTCTTCCAGATAACCTTTGTGTATTGCGGATAAAGATAGGTATGTACCTAAGTAGTGAACAAAAAGGCAATTAATAAAAACTTGCATAGGACTAATAAAATATAATAATATAGTAGGTACATACCTACTATATAAATAAAACTACTTAAACACATTATATAATAGACTAAACTACCAATATTAAATAAAACTACATACAATAGAAGAAGTGATAATGAAAGATAAAATTGCAAATTTTTTGTCAGTTTGACCGAGAAGGTGCCTATAGATTCTCAATCTGAATACTTCCACTGAAGTAGCCTCAAACTAGTTTGGTGGCATATTATTCCAGATAAAAATCCTTTATACAATTCGAAATAACATCAATTCTACCGTTACAGGATTAACTTCATTATCACCTTACAATAATATTCAACACGCCTACTCAGTGGTACAGTTAAACAAACAATGCAAACAAAATAAACTGCGGGGCGTTGGTATTATCGAGGAAATAAATGAATTTACACAAGTGAGTACATTCGGGGACAATGAGTTTTAGAGCGGTGGGCGGGTCGGCACGCCTTCGTCTTCGGGCCTTCGACAATTATAACGACAAAGGAGCCAGGTACGAATGAATCAATTTACATATTTTTTTTAGTAGATTCCAACTTTATAATTTAGCACATGGTTCCTTTTCTACTGAGAACTTAGTGAGATTAAAAGATTGTTCATAAGGAAAAAACGTATATTATTTATTTTAAGTGTAATTAGGTAGGTAATGAAAGAAAGGAATTTCCCACTCTGGTGACCTCAGATTACGACAGGAAAAACTAAAAAAAAATTGGATGATTTTAAAAACATGACCAAACATGTATTATTTTAATAATCGCTATCGGTTACAATGGAGATTAGTCTACGATAGAACACGCTTGCTACAGTTAACCTGCTCACTGGCGACTTGAAGGCCACTAGGTTGTAGTTATCAGGAAACACAGACTCAGTCAAGGCGTTCCACTCCATACCACACCATGCATGTCGTCTACGTGTACCTCCTATACGATATATCGCGGCGCATCGCGGAGCGTCTGGTTGTCCGTTGGTGGGATCAAATTGAACAATTCCTACTGGTTACCGCAATTACTTGGTTACGGTTTAAGTTATCTGCCTTTGAAGCTTTCTTGATACTTTAACTACAAAATAAGCTTAGGTATTGTAATACAAATCGTAATTACTTGCGTGGCGCCAAATTTTTAAAAGTATGATTATATTAGCGGTCTTATTGCTAACAGCGATGTCTTCCTTGTTGAAATATCGCACTATTTATTTTTATTTACAATTATTTGTCCACTTCTTCACCTGATGGTAAGCGATAATCAAAGATGAAACACACTTGCCTAGAAATATTCTATTCAAGACATAAGGATTCCGTAATTATTATGATTGGAAAAACGGGCTCCGATTTGTAATAATCAAATAATTATAACATGTTTAATAATGCTTACAATTATAGAATATTCGCAACAATAAATAAGGCAGAGGGCGTTAGTGTTCAACACAGTTCTATCCTTCTGCGAATACTATCGTTTATCAATATTGTGTGCCTAAAATTTTTTTTTAATAAAGTAGTTTTGATATGAACTATCTTATCTGACGCTGACTGTACAGTCCGGTGCAAACCGCATGTTTGGTAGGTACACACACCCACAAAAGTGTTAAAGTATTTGGAATCGCATCACGTCGGTCGCTCCGACGCGGTTTTATATGGGTTTTATACAAGCGATTGGCTGAAAAACAATTGCGTGGCGTCGGCGGCCGCACTGCAAACACGCATTTTAATCAAAACTGCTGGCCGCAGTGCATATTAACGAGTTTGCAGTTTTGCCTTGGTTTTATTTCACGTTTTATGGGAAATTCAATTTTGTGAAGTATTTTTTCAACCTGCATTGTCCCACTGCTGGACAAAGATCTTCCACAAGTCTTTCCAGATTTCTTTATTTTACACGATATCCCACCATTCTTGCTTGAAAGCATTAAAATCATCACGCCAATGTTTTTTTGTTTCCACATAGAATATTTTCGTGATTTAGTTCAATTATTATAACAAATACGGGATTTATCACGTACCGTTTTATCGGTAATTCGACCGACAATGTTTCGGATCAATTCATGGACCTTCCTCAGGTGAGTGCTTTTTCTTACCTACATTTGTGAAGTTGAAAACTTATCGGCTAGTCCTAAAATAATATGGTTTTATCTATATCAGTTCCAAAGTCTCCAGTATAGTTTCTGAGATAATCAGCTGTGTGTGACAGACGGACAAAGTCGCACGATTCCGTTTCTACCGTTTTGTTATTAAAATTATGAGCTTTATTAAAAGCCAATAGTGATTATTTGTATAATGAAGTAAAATAGTTGAAACCGGTTTTCCTCGTTAATAGGTCGGTATTTATTGAAAAGTTTATAACCTACTTTTAATTGTTCGAAAAACACGAGTTTCGATTATATACAATTGAAATTAAATTCACTAAGAAAACTGTGTACAAAGTACGAGTTGCACAGAGAGCCATGGAGCGCGCCATGCTTGGCATCAACCTGCTGGATCGAGTTCCCAATACCGAAATCCGACGCCAGACGAAAGTCCAAGACGTCGGAACAAGGGGGGTGGAACTCAAGTGGAACTGGGCAGGACACTTGGCTAGACGAGGTGATGGCAGGTGGAGTAAATCTTTGACCGAATGGTGGCCAAGAACAGATCTAAGAAGTCCAGGACGTCCGACGGCGCGGTGGGTCGACGATATAAAGAAAGTCGCGGGCAACTCCTGGATGCGCAAAGCACAGGACCGGGAAGGGTGGCGTTTACAAAGGGAGGCCTACACCCAGCAGTGGGTACTTATGGGCTGTAGATGATGATGAGATGATGAAATTAAATTTCAAACCGTATTATGCTTAGCTAAACCTCCGTGGCGCAGTGGGCGAATAGCCAGCTGAGACGCAGGAGGTAGCGGGTTCGATTTCTGTCGCGGAACAAATGTTTGCATATTCTACAGATATTTTGTCTGTGTGAAATGTCCTGCAATGTTTATTTATTTATATAAATAATTATAACTATTAATAATCTATTGAAAATACTTAGTTGTACTACACCATTAAAAAACCAGAAAACCCGAAGCAAAAACCTACAACGAACGGTCTTATCGCATAATATTGCGTCGTAATAAAAAGTGGATAAGTAGGTACCAAAGTATTTTATTATATGTAGGTAGTTGTTTAACCACTTTTTTACACATTTAAAAAACAATAGTTAAACATTTAAACACTAAACCTTTTTTAAAACCACCTCCTTTCACTTTCTTTTATACCCAGTCCATTCAAAAGGTTGCCTGAAAGAGATTGCCTTGATCAATAAGGTCGCTTATTGTACCACCACCTATTAGTTTAATTTTTTTTATCAAAATTAGTTGTTGATTTGTTGTGACAATAAATGGTGGGCCACAATACTACTATACTATATTCAAAGTCCAGCCCGAGTGAATAGTGTTCAGAGGTTATTTCTAAGCAAGCGTGCTCCATCTTCAACCACACCATCAGTTACCATCAGGTGATGTAGTGGTCAGATATACCCAATAAAAAAAACTAACTATCCTAAATTGAAAAGTTCTACAGTCAAGATAAAATTTGTCATCCTAAATGGTGCAAACACACGCTAAGCGCGACACGACTACTGATTCCCCCTCCACATTGTCTACTGCGAAAGAGTAAATATTTCCTGTAATTTATTTATTCCACAAAACACTGCTTTCTGTATAAAACACAAAAGCACAAGCCGTGGAGACAGTCGACAAAATGGCGTATTTAAATGGGCGGCAACTGCATTGTTGAAACTCGCGATACACCGGTGTCGCTCGCTGCCTTACTCGCACTCGAGCCCTGGATGTTGTCGTAGCCTCTTTATTTTCGACGTATTTCTATAATCCTTCAAACGTAACAACTCTTACATCTCAAAATCTTATTTTAAGCTCTATCTCTCACTCATACCATATAGAATAGCTTAACTCTAACTCGTAGCGGCAAAATCGTAGCCGCTTCGTAGCGATATGTGGCACTGTTGCACGGTACTCTGTCCTTGTCTGGAAACGAGGGGTGGATTATTTTTATAGCTGCGTCCCTTTCTTACTCACCTCCTGAGGAGTAATGTGTTGTTGCGTGTTGTGATATCTCTGAAATAACAGGGAAGCACTCGCTACGAAGTTGTCATTTGTAACGGTTTTGCAAAGTAGAGCCAGCAAATAATTTGTATCAAGATTTGTAATGTGTGACATGCCAAAATAAAATGTTGTCATATGTACTGATTTTTCAGATTTGTATTTTCAGTGACAATATTGTTGCTAAAAAAATCGTACGTGGCAGTACTGATTTCTTTATTGAGAGCAGTTTACAGAGTAATTAAAATAGTAGATAAGTAAGAATAGAAAGTATGCTTTTAATGAACAACTAACAACGGGTGGGGTGAGTAATAACGAAGACAATAATTTGCTAAATAGATACAATTTGGTAGATCAGTTTTAAGTTTTACAAATAATGTTAATACTAAAAATATTAGGACTTCTATAAAGATCAGATCACTTATTGAGATAGTTGCGACTTTTCTTTAAAATACTTACCTAAGTAACACCTACTAATATTGCGAAATAATTTAAAAAAATAAAGTAAAAGAGCATTATGTAATTTACCCACATATTTTACAGATTAGTAGGTAGAGGTACCTAATGCCTACAGAATATAATGTAAGTTACAATATAGGTATCTATTATAGAAGGTAGGTAGGTATGCAGTAATTATAATATTATGATAGTGACAATTATTGTGTTAGTTAATGTAAAGTCAAGGACTCAGCCACGCTGCTTTACACCCCGGTCTATGTTAATGTTGTCACGTGTAAATAATTCTAAAAACCAGAACAATAAATCTGTTCAATTGAAAGTGCGTTGCCGACAGTACCGCGCCTCAAGGCAGGGCGCGTGGAGTCGTAAAGCCAGTGGAGTGGGGCGTCGCTAAACAAAAACACGTATACAAGTATCGGTGGTTCGCGATTGGCTGCAGCTGCGCGAACACCCGCCTTCCGAGCCCCGGCACTCGAGCCTGCCACGTCGGGCCTCACTCCGTGACGCGTTCTCGGGAAGACAACATGTGCAGCGGCGCCGAAGGAGGTCCCTGGCCGCTCGGTAAAGACGCGCCTACAGTAACCGCGGCCGCCCTCGACCACTACCGGCTCCAGCTTTACAACTATGCCGTTGCTGAACGTCTCCGCCTGTACCCGCCGGCGCCGTGCTACTCGCCTTACGGCCCGCGCCTGGCCCTTTCCATGTCGCTGCTCCAGCAACGTGCCCTCCAACCCGAAGAACCCAAACCTCAGCACAGCTACATCGGCCTCATCGCCATGGCCATCCTCAGTTCTCCAGACCGGAAACTAGTGCTCTCCGACATCTATCAGCATATCTTGGATAACTACCCGTATTTCCGCTCGCGCGGGCCCGGTTGGCGCAACTCCATCCGCCACAATTTATCGCTGAACGATTGCTTCGTAAAGGCCGGGAGATCGGCGAATGGAAAAGGACACTACTGGGCGATCCATCCGGCGAACGTTGAGGATTTTCGAAAGGGTGATTTTAGGCGGCGTAAAGCGCAGCGGAAAGTGAGGAAGCATATGGGACTGGCGGTGGATGATGATGGGGAGGATTCGTCGTCTCCACCACCGCAGTCGCCACCGCCTACGACGTTGGCACTGCCGTACTGGACCGCGGGGAGATTGCCTCAGGCGAGGAAGAGGCAGTTTGATGTTGCGTCGCTTTTGGCGCCGGACGATGCTCCGGTGAAGCGGCAACGCGAGAGCAGTGGTGAAGAGGAACCTGAGGAGGATATCGACGTGGTGGCGAGTGATCAGGAGGGAGGGACGGAAGAAGGGTCCTCACCGCCGCCGCCAGCTCCGACCCACTACCCGCTCCTGGGTGGCTGGTGGCCGGCGCTAGATCCCTCACTCCTCCACCAACTTCGCCGACACACAGCTCACACACCAGCGCCACCCAGCCCCACCGATCAACACCGCCCACCAGATACCTAAGTTTACGCTAAGCCAGTGTGTGAAAAAAGTGTACAAAATGTGAATACTCAGTATTATAGTCTCGGCGGGATAGTGATTAGGCTAGTGAAGTAGTGTTTAGGGCATTTGTTTTCTATCTATTCTTACTTCTCGTCTATCCTCCTGTTACTGTGCCGTTAGGAGTCTCTACCACCATCATTCAATGTTTATTATCTATCGTATTTTCTCGCGAATGAGGCTAACTGTCGATAGTGGTAAAGGTCCGGGACTAATTTCCTTTTTTCCTATCTGTACCGGATTTAAAGTGAACGCGTTGAAGTCTTTTCCATCCGCATTTCACTGTCTTTTCTTTTGTTGTTATCATATCTGTTTTCGTTTATACCCAGTTTTAACGTGTAAAGTATGTAAAATATTATGTATTAGTAGATTTTTATTCTACCTAATATGCTATTCATAGATGTTCGAAATTACGTAAATAACGTTATTTTAAAGTCTGATAACGACCAAGCTATTGTAGATAATCTTTAGATCTATTTGTATATAACGTGTAATGGTGTCTACTCTTCGTTGTTATTCATATAAACATACTGTTGTTTATTATCTAGATGATACAGTTCGATGAAATCTCTGAATAAATAGAAGTACGTAATATTATATCAAGTTTCATAATTTCAATTTCCTCCCTATGAAAACTAATAGGTATATCTAACTGATAGAAAAAGTAGGTTATTTTGTATTACAAAGATGCTACGTCATTAATCAATGACGACACTGATATTATACTCGAATAAATAGGCATAATACGGTTATAAATTAATATATTAAGCTTACATAAGTTATCATAATCGATTTCGCTGTTATGATATAGTCGAGTAGGTAACAAAAACCACACCAACTTTCGTGTTATCAATCGGTGAGTGGAACGAACTACCCACAAAATTTGAAGAAAATAGGTAATAGGTAGAAAATTGATTTGTGAGTTTTGGAGTGAGCACAAATAATGTTCATAACCATTATAGTTTCAAAAATTATAGTTATCAATTGATCTACCGTTGATGAACATGAATTAAAGAATAGAACAGAATAGAATACTCTTTATTGCACACCTACAAAATTAAAAATACACAAAAATTAACTATATTCATTATTAGTTTCTTTGTATATGTATTCTTTATCTTATAAATATTTAACTTGACCAAAATAACCAAATAATCAAAGTAATAATTTATAAATGCGAAAGTGAATTTTATTATATATTTGTTTGTTTGTTACGCTTTCACGTCATAGCATCGGAACTGATTTCGATCATAACCTGGATCGAGACAAACAACGCAACCAACATGCTTAGATTTTACGTATTTGTATGACTTGACATCTCTCTTAAACATATTTAGGCAGTAAATACGATTAGTCATCGTTGCACAAGTCACCCTTAATGTTCCCGAAGTGGTGATAAAAGGTTAAAACCTGATACAGGAAGTATTATCGGTGTATTATCGAGCAGGAACGTACTTATAGAGGCACTATTTAAGTCCCAGGTATCTAGGCCCAACACATTGTACAATGCCTTAAAACCCTTATAAAAAAACTGTGTACTGACTATTTGAGTTGAGTAGATAACACTAACGAGGGAATCTTTCTCACACTAATTTCTATTGTTACCTGCTAAGCTTAAATAATGCTTTGAGTTTTTATTCTGTTTTCTTAAAACTGGATAGATTATGCATGAATCATCAAATACCATTGAACACAAACATTTTTCTGCTAATTCATTAAACACAATTTGCACTATTCCGCCACATTATTTCTATATTATTTATATTTTTTCGGCCACATTGCCAGAAAGGAGGTAATGAAAACTTATGATTACTGGCAAGGTGAAAAGAATGAGACCCTCCATGCGTTGGAGCGACCAGAGGGCTTAGCCAAGTTACAGTCGATTAGCGATGACGCTAGTCGATACGTCCGAAAATGTATGGGATTTGACACCTGCTATAGAAATATGACGTCATTCAGCGACAACAAATGTATGTAGAAGTCGAATAGATTCGTGGCGAATGACATTTGGCTACGGCCCCAGATTCGCACAGCACTGAACCACCGTGAGCGATGCAATCCATTCTGCAGAGGACAGACCCCAATGGAAACACATCGTCAGAGCCAAGATCTTTCAACATAAAAGTCACGACCCTCAGCAGTGAGGATATCGACGCCAGCAGGATGATTCATATATACACCTAAGTAGGTAGTATAGGTAGGTAGGTTATAATGTTTAATTACATACCTATTTCTGCCACCAAGCAACATTGCTGTGTTTCGGTTTAAAGGGTATGGTTGCCGGTGAAATTACAGACACATGAGGCTTTACACCTGTATGCCTCAAGTTGATAGACGCAGGGCAGTGCATCGAAGCGCACGTTTCTAAGGCGCGTGACCTACGAGGCAATACTTACTTATAGGCGATGATGGTTACCACTTAACATCAATCTATAGGCTTGTTCCCTCTCCAGGTGGTATAATAAAAATACATTATGGCGCTAACTTTACCTAAACACAATCATAACCGCTCGTACGTGATGAGTATATGATATGATAACATAATTATGTTGGTATCTAAATAATGTGTAACGGCCTGAGTGTTTATAAGCATCAACATAAACCTTTAAGGACTTACGACAAAAAGTTAAACACCCGTTGATCGCCCGTTAAAAAAATTCCTTAGTTTCCTTAATTGGTGAGGAATTTTTTAAATAGGTGTTCAACGTGTTAATTGTTTTGTGGTTTTACAATGCTTTATGTAATTTTAACAATTATTGTTGTTTTGATGTTTTAATAAGCTCCTTTTCGTTTTAGATATAAACTCGATAGTCATGTAAATTAAAATCACAAGGATAATCTAGTATAATTATAGTTTGACTCTAAAATGATAATGTAAACCAAATGTTTAAGTATTTCCTATATTTTAAATACCTACACTGCCGGCCAAAAGTTTGAGACCACCTACATCAAAGTAGGAAAATGAAATAAAACTCAAAATACAAAGCAAGAGGTTTAATTATGAATTAAAATACTTATTTCCTAATACACATACATTATGAAGAAAACAAAAAAATCAAGAAAAATCAACCATTTACTTTAAAAATGTCGCTCATATTTTATACAGATTTTTCGTCGAAAAACCCTCCCTTGCATTTTATTACTACTTTCACTATTCTTGGCATACGAACAATCAATTTGTCGATTGTATCTTGTGATATATTGTTCCAGCTTTCTTGTAAAGCCTTCCACATGTCTTCTTGCGAAGTGGGACAACAACTGCGCACATTTCTATCAAGCTCTTCCCACAAAAGCTCAATCGGGTTGAGATCCGGACTCTGAGGGGGCCACACCATGTTTTTTAAAACCCCTTCTGTTTCTTTGTGTTCTAAATAACCCCTGCATAATTTTGAACTATGTTTTGGGTCATTATCTTGTTGGAAAAAAAATCCATCTCCAATTATTCTTGAACCAGACGGAATGGCATTTTGCTGTAGTATTCGTTTATATTGCTCCTTTTTCATGATTCCTTCGACTCGTACCAAATCTCCGGTTCCATGGCCCGAGAAGCATCCCCAGACCATAATGGAACCACCACCATGCTTGACTGTTGGCACCACACAGTCTGGCATCATCTTTTCCTCGACGTTACGTCGAACAAAAATTCGTCGTTTTGAACCAAATATTTCAAATTTGGATTCATCTGACCAAAGAACTTGTTTAAAGTCTTCTTCAGTCCAGTCTCGATGGGTAAGGGCCCACTGCATCCGTTTCTTTTTGTTTTGTGGCCTTAGTAGTGGTTTTCGAACGGCGACGCGACCAAATAACTTAGCATCTCTCAAACGTCTTTTTACTGTAGTCAATGATACAGGTTCTGATCGGGATTTGTTCACTTCTACGCGGATTTCTGGTGCTGTTAGGCGTCTATTCCGCTTGCTGGTAGTGACGATGAAGTGATCCTCGCGAGAAGTGGTAGTTCTCGGCCTTCCCGAACGCGAACGATCTTGATTACTGCCAGTCTCCTTGTATCGGGTTATTGTGTTATGAACACAAGTCTTCGACAACTTAAGTTGAGAGGCAATCGCACGTTCAGATTTGCCTTCGCCGTATAAAACAACTATGGCAGAGCGAGTTTCACTGCTAATTTCGCGAACTTTTCCCATTTTAAGATGTCTTCACTGTAACAACGACGAGCTCAGACTAATAAGGTAGAAAATAATTTACTCCATAAAAACTTAGATACTAAATATGTTTTAGGAAGCTAACATAATCCCTGATATCGGAAATAAAATAAAATAAAAAAAAAATATAAAAATAAAATATTACAATGACTCTACCACCTGGTCCTTGCGCGGCGCTCATTGATGTTTTGAAACAATAGACCTTTTTAGGATGATAACTTAAACAACAACATAAATAATGACTCTTAGAAATTCTTTAATAATAATAGAATACGCAGGTGTTCAAATTAGCTCATTATCATATGTGTACTTTGAAATATTTTGTTGGTGACAAAGATTTTTACAGTGGTCTCAAACTTTTGGTCGGCAGTGTATATTACAATATTCTGCATGCTCACTGAATATTTAACGTAAGTTTAAACCTATTGTTTCTTATGAAGTGAAACATGTATTTTCTTTTGAGAATAAATCCTTTAACCACAATACTGTTATGTAACTTTTTGTCAAATAAATAAAATACAAATATAATGTGGCAATTTCGTGTTATTTATGTATTTATTATCTCGTATCAGACACCTTTTTAATGACACAGGTTTATGCAGTAATAAATATATACTCTCTTGATAGTTTTCAAACTTTAACTAACATTATGTTTACAAAACATATAAAATTAATTCAATTATTTACGCCTTATAAGGATTAATATCAATATTAAGCAATCACGTTGGTCTATCTCTAAGTGCTACTTATATCCACCTACATTAATTACAGCATTATGCTATTATGTTGATGCGACGTCAATCACGCGGACATGCAAACGTACAGCTAGTAATTTGCGGTGTATGTACCGCTGGTAGGTGTGTTCTGTGGTATTTTTGAGGTAGATAATTAGTTATTCATACTATTTTTATAAATTCGAAAGTACTCGTAACTCTGTCTCCCTGTCTCTGTGTCTCTCTGTCTGTTTGTTACGTTTTTACGACTAAACGGATTGGCCGATTTGAAATTTATTGAAATATAGAATAAAAAAAAATATATCAAAATATTTTTATTTGGAACATAAAACACTGTCCAGAAACAAAATAGAAACGGTGTCAGAAGAAGAATAGAATAGAATGAATAGAAAAATGCTTTATTGTACACCAGGAATAAATAAAAAAAAGAAATTATAGGCTGCTTACCTCACTGCTCAGAAGGAGGGTAATGTTTTTATTGACAAACCACGCGTGCAAAACCGCGGTTCAGTTCGTAGATAATATTATTAATAGTCCACCTAGCCGTTTTCGGCTACGGAGACTGGGCTTATGTATCCAATCTATATACTCTAATCTACTCAACGACAGAAAAGGGAGATTAAAAAAATATATATTGCGTTTAAAGATCCTAAATAAAATTCTAGTCTTTCACCCCGAACTGAGATCTCGCGAGTCTACCAATACACGAAAAAAATTTTTTAGGGCGAATCGCCCAACGATGCCTTAACGTATTTAGTGGTTAAATATGATTAAAGGAGTTGTCAAATCATATAAATAAGTAAAATTTATAAATGTTTAGTCACTAAATACGTCTAGGGATCGTTGTGCAAGCCGGCCTTAATCTTTGACTAATAAAATAGTGCAACGAAATAACAACCGTCTTTCTTGACCTACAGTTTCATTCAAATTACAGGTAACGGGAGTTCATATAATTTGGTTAACCTTTTTTGGGGTACAAAATGCAGCTATTCTAGATTTCAGTCTTTTGCCTATATTTGTGTCACTAAAGCTACACGCATACCAAATTTCAGCATTGTGAGGTCACTGGTGTACCCTGTGAATTTTGTTAAAGTTTTGTTTTTATTATGGCTAATAACTTAAAAACTACAAAGCTTAAACTAAAATAAAAACAGCGTTGAATTGTACTAATAAAGACCTTTCATTTGACGTCCCATTTGACCTAATAGTCTCATTTTCATTTTTTTTTACCCCTCTTAAACCCCAATATCTCAACAACCCCCCAACATTTTTAGCTCATTTAGTCACACCAAAATTGTGTCATTACTACCTACTTATGTATCAAATTTCACGATGACCGGATGAACGCTTCGAAAGTTATCCTCGGACAAACAATCATACATACATACATACAACGCCGATTTGCCCAAGTTGATTTGAAGATCTCGCTTCGCTCGATCAATTATACCACTAGCTGAGCCGCCCGCGGTTTCACACGTCATGTCATTTAAAACGTTACCCTCCTTCTGCGCAGTCAGGAAAAAAAGATGTCCTAATCCCGGTCACAATATAATATATCTGTATACCAAATTTCATCGAAATCTATCCAGTCTTTCAGTCGTGAAAAGGTAACAAACAGACAGAAAGAGAGACAGAGTTACTTTCGAATTTATAATACTAGTAGTTCGCCCCGAACTGACATCTCGCAAGTCTCCGATTAAAACAAACAAGATAATTATTTGTAATCGATGACTATCAAAATAGGGGCATAAACCGCACAACCAACTTACTTGACTTTTGACCCCTGACGCAAAAAAAGGGCTGTAATAAGTTTGACGCCTAAGTATGTGTGTTTGTCTATCTGTGGCATCGTAATTCCTAAATGGATGGACCGTATTTGACGCGATTTTTATTAATAGAAAGTTGTCTGGGGTGGTTCTTAGCTATGTTGGGTTAGCCGATCTGAATGATCTTTTAATGAAGGGATCTAAGCTGTAAAATGTAAATTTATTACAAGTTTTTTGTGTGTTGGGGTTTTAAAATTTTTAATGAATATATTATTAGTTTAGGTAATACTCGTACTAGTAGGTATACAAACTGTTTTGTTATGTACGTCATTAATTTAAAACACACATCCGGAATCGTATTAACTAATTTTAAAAGGTAGGTTTAATACCGGTAGCTTGAATATTCATCCAGTAATCGATACATTTTCAATAAACAATTTTTAACGTATATCGGCGGCGGCGCCTTTGCGACGATGCCGCTTAGTCAGTTTAACAGGTATCTACTTACATGATGAATGAATATGATTTGTACTATCCTACTCGTGTTTTCATTTAATGTCGTACATAACAAAACACGTATTATAATTTATGTGAACGAGTCACTTAGAGATGGGCGAAACGTTATCGCTTCTGTAGCGCTGTTTTTTGCGTTGATTATTTTTATTTCTTTCTTTTCTCTAGCTACATATTAACAAATTGTGCCAAATAAGATTATCACGCGACGTCATGTATAAGGATAATTAATAAAAATATTTTGATTGGGACTTGAAGTTTTTTGCTAATTAGTAAACAGAAAATAAATAATGAAATTGTGTTAGGTATAGGCATCGTATAAGGCAGAACATAGGTAATGGTAGGTATTATAGCTGGACAAGCCTACTTCATCTTAAAGTCTTAGGCACTAAAGCGACTGCGTGAGACCACAAGTGAAACGCAGCTAATGCCACGCCACGCTAATGATGCAAATTAATTCTAATAATCTTTGTTTGGAATGGTTTAACAAGGGTGTATTACAACAAGCATAAAAACTGAAACCTGATTACGTACATAGGTACCTATGTCAATGCTAGTCTATATCACCCGAACCATAATAACCAATCGATTGACATCTCATTCATCAAAATTGGGTGAGTAGTTTAGGCGCTACGGTGGACCATACATCCATTGACTACTAAAGAACATAGCCTTTCCTTTTGGCTTTGCTGTAGTCGAGTAAAAATGTAGCCGGACCATAAAAGCATCAATAGACACCTCATTCATCAAAATGGCGCTACGTTGGAACGTAGGTAGATATATACATACATAGACTGCTAAAAAGACAACCTTTCCTTTTGGCTTTGCCGTTGTCGGGTAACAATAAAAAGGATGATACCTGCATGAGTGCAATAGTGATGCAATAGTGTGTCGCAGATATCAACGCCCTACAACAACGCAACAAGATGAGTCAGGATTCCAATTACAAGTTTAAAGATAAAATACTTCACTTTACGTTACTTTTACAATTTACGACGAACTGGATCCCCCGTGGTACAAAGCGCAGAAGGGGAAAACCTCCAAAGAGATGGAACGATGGCATAGTAGATAGCAAAATAAAATAGTAGAATTAGTTAGGTTTTTTGTTTATATTATATTAGTTTTTATATTTGTGTACCTACTTAATTTTATAGTGTATTGGAAATAAAGCTTTTTTATATTGTTACTTTATGACTAATATTATATTTGTCATTTTGACTTATTATTAATTCTACATTGAACATTTTGCACGCCTTGACGTGGTAGAATATAAAAGAGCTTGTATATGCATATTGAACCAACAGTATACCATAGTATATCAACATTCATGCAAATAAATGATTATACAATAGAAGCAGCAATAATGAATAAAATCAGATAATGAAAGAATAAAAGTTACTATTACCACCATGCGCTGTATAAAACTTGCGTAACCAGTGAGACTCGCACTTAAAAATTGTGCTAAAGCGTCAATTGTGACTCAAGCGTAGATTTTGTGTTAGCTTCCAATAAAACAAATGCCTAAAATCTATTCTTAAATCTTGATTCAGTTTTAAGTTTAGTTACTGGAATACTGGGCTTGTGCCCGTTTTTTAACCGACTTCAAAAAAGGAGAAGGTTCTCAATTCGACTGTATGTTTTTTTTGTATGTATGTTACGCGATTATTCGGAAACTCCTAAACCGATTCAAGAAATTATTTTTTTGTTTAAAGGGTACGAGTATACTTCCCAGGTGGTCCTATTGGCACCAAGTCTGGATCTGATGATGGGATTCCAAAAAAATCGAGGACAACCCTCAAACTTTATAGGGACGCATAATGTGTTATACATAGAAATTTCATCAAAATCGGTTCAATAGTTTGGTTTTTTCTGTTATCTGAAGTCGTTATACTTTAGTTAAAAAGTTACTTCTTCTCAGGATAACAACAATTGTAAATGACGTGACCATATCTGCTCATTTAAGTATTTTGATAAACTTATTCACTTTCGTACGTACATATTCAGAAACACCTTGTACAAGTAACCAATCAGTTTTTTTAACCTTTTACCTTTCTTTACATGGTAACATTGTTTTGCAACTAATTTGTCCTTATTATATCAGCGAATAAAATAACAAAGTTGCTTAATAAAAACATGTGATAAGCTTAGGACTTTCCAGCGATCAAGGACGTCATTAATCTAAGAATAGTTGTAATATATTTTCCTTTATTCAGATGACATCATCAATTAAATTCGTAAAAAGATGAACCAAGGTTAAGCTATGCTGCGCTATGCTGTGTGCTGTTTTAAACAAAACGCAGCAACACAAAGCGCAGCGCAGCACGTTTTGTTTCTTTCCTCATTTGAGGAGCGAATTGACTGAATAGACATCATAGCGTAGCACAGCACATTACAGCACAGTACATTACAGTACAGCGCAGCATGGCACAGTATATCACAATGTTGCTTGGTCACCCTGAATCTAGAGGTGTTAGTAGGGTCGGTACAACTTTTTTCTTCTTCCATATCTCTCTCAGCCGCAATCTCAGTAGTCCCTTCTTTACCATGTTATCTTACTACAAAACAAACTGCAAACAGGTTGAGGAAAGAAAGGAAGGACTATGCGTCAACTTCCTGACTATTATACCTTTTGTTAAGACTGTTGGGCTTAAAGGATTAACAAGATAACATCATTTTCAAATGTTTTGTGTGATGGCTAGAAAGCAAGTGTTTCGATTTGATAAAAGATTGTGGGGATAAGAAAAAGTAATGGCACATTCTCATGATTATCGTGTTTTAATTTTCGGGAAGTAAATTGTATCTACATGTTTTTATTTGCTGCCCCCCCCCCCCCCCCGGCCATGACTCACCAGCGTAGGGCTTATGAAACTGTATACGCAAGGATTGTTACCTAGTTTACCTTCGACGTAAAATTGGAGATATCTTAGGCTAATATTCTGTCATACACTCTTAACGAGCCGTTGTATGCAGGCCGCAGAAGATCAGTCACTCAGGAAATCATTGGGGTAGGCATATATTCAACAGTGGACGTGGCTGATATGATGATATGTTCATAATAATCCCCACCGCTTCTACAACGACCGTGTGGGGGGGGGGGGGATTGTATTAACTTGTTTTGTTGATTTGTATCATTAACCCCACCGGCGGGGAAGGGTTGGTGGGGTTTATAAAACTAACCCGTTTCAAATAAAAGTTTTTAAACTTTACCAATCTTAGTATTACTCAGACACAGTGAAGGCGGACTATAGTATACCATACCTTCTCTAGATAATTGAATAGGAGAAGCTCTGAAAGCCCTAGAGTGAGACACTATAGGTCCGTTCATTAGCCGAAGCAGTTTGCTCTCCGTTGGTAATGCAATAATGCCCGGGGCTGCATGTGAATGCGCCCTAATATCCCGACAGCGTCCTAATGAACGTGCGAGAAATACTGGAAGCAACGGGCCTTTGTTTGAGCGTTCTGGCTTGTGCTGAAATGTTTGCATAATGAGCATCGTTTGTGCGCTCAACTTCAACTCGTGTTTGGGAAAATTTCGACCACACAAAAGACTAGATACTCACTGTTACCAATGACAGAAAAGGGTTAAATCTTTTGATGTAGTGTAGCGAAAGAACATCGTTTATACCGAACGTTTTGTTAACATTTGCAGTTTAACCTAAAAATATTTCAAACTGAAAGGGTCCATTAGGCTGCCATTGAGGTGAAAACTGAAAAGGTCGATTCGGCGGGCGACTCGGTAAAGCGCGTCCACTCTCCGCGAATTGCCCACTCCTGAATCTAAACGCTACCAATTCCGTCAAGTGTCGACAAAGGCCGACTTTTAGCAGTAACAATGAGAATGAAGCAAATTACCGCTTTTTGAGACTTGAAAGCGCTCATCGGGACGCACCGGTTAGCGCTTTGTCGATCGGTTTGCGTCGCGACACAAACTACAATAAACAGTAAAAGGAAAGTGTAGTATTGCGTGGAAGTGCGTGTCGACAATGGGCGCTTTAGTAATAGGTGTTAATGGGTGATTCGCTGAGCAAGTTGAATTGGTCACCCGCCGCGCGCCCCTAGCGCCTGCGACCGCCCCTGCTTTCTCAGAGTATTTTTATAACAAATCATCGAACCGATGATTGACAACATTGTGTTTTTTATGTTGAATGGTTAATGAATTAAGTTTATTGTGTGGGGCTCAACTTTTAATAAAATATATGTTTTATATATATTTGCATTGACTTTTATGCATAAGATAAGATAAGAGGTTACTGAACAAATAATTTTTTATAGTAAGAGTGATTGAAGAAGAGTTTGCGGCATATCTTAGGGTTAACTGCATTAAAAAAAATAAAAAAAATATCAATCAGCCTTAGGCAGTGTTAATGTACTAAGAATTCTTACAAACAAAACAAATTTCATATCAGGTCAATTAATACTTAGTTTAATTTTAAATTACTTAACAATTCGTGAATCTATTGAAATAAAAGTAAAGGCTCGCGTTATATCCAAATCACTATGAGTATAATATCAGGTCAGCGCCTCCTTCCCTTTAATATTCGTGAACAGCATCTTGCTGGCAGAGATGACATTTTCCGAGGCCGCCCACTAAAAGTAAAATGGGTTTTATCGTAGGGTTATTATTTGTATTGTAGAAAGATCGAATTTATTACTAAGAAAATGTCATTTTCCGGCTACTTCCAGTTATGCGGCCGTAAAAAAATAATATTTTTCTATACTGCAACAACACCAAAACAAACAGTTGAAGACGACCGCCCGTGGATTCGCACTCGACGCAAGGGTTCAGAGAATCGGGGCATACGATACCTCACCAACCAGCTGTGAAGTGTTTAACTATTTCAAGGGTAAACAATGAAATTGCGACTAGAGAAATATGTAACTTCTCGCTATAATTTTTTGTTCAACGGAATTTAGCCTGGAATAAACAGGGTGGGCGCAAATCTGCTTCATCGCATACAACATTGAACAATCATCTTAATGTCTACAAAATACCTAACACTGGAAGTTTAAAAATACATTTTCAATCAGAATAATCCGATAATTGTGTTTGAAATTACATCATATTTACAAATTACAATATTTAAAACAAGTGGTTCGCCCCGAACCGCCGCGATCTCGCGAATCTCCCAAAAAACAGAAAAAAATATTATTCTTAGGGCGACTTGCGCAACGATGCCTAAACGTATTTACCGGCCAATAAATATTTAAGGAGTTGTCAAATCATACAACTACGTCAAATTTAAACATGTTTAGTCACTAAATACATTTAGTGATCGATATTCAAGCCGGCCACGAAATGCATCACCAACTTACTTGACCTACAGTTTCATTCAAATTACAAGTAACGGAAATTCATGTTAATTGGTTACTTTTCTGGAGTAGACATTGCAGTTATTCTAGATTTCAGACTTTTCCCTACATTTGTGTCACTAAAGCTACACGAATACCAAATTTCAGCACTGTGGGGTAACTGGTGTACCCTGTGAATTTCGTCAAAGTTCAGTTTTTATTAAGGCTAATAACTCAAAAACTACAAGGATTAAACTAAAAATAAAAACGGAATCGAAATTTACTAATGAAGACCTTTCATTAAACATTCCATTTGACCTAATAGTCTCATTTTTATTTTTTTCCCTCTCTTGAACCTCTTGATCTCAACAACCTCCCAACATTTTTAGCTCATTTAGTCACACCAAGATTGTGCCAACACTAACTACCTATATATGAAATTTCAGGATGATCGGAAAGTTATCTTCAGACAACCAAACATACATACAACGCCGATTTGCCAAAATTTATTTTGAGATCACGCTTCGCTTTTTAATTGACGTTTCAAAGTGATCCTTGTGATTTTTATGAATAAAAATATTTGAATTTGAATTTGCTCGATCAATTATCCCATACATGTCAGAAATAATAATAAAACAAAAAACAAACAAATGTTACCTACCTACATTCAAAAAAAGTCAAATGAAAAATAGTCATCAAAGAATGTAGGATAAAAATGATTTAGATTAATACTATTATGTATTATTTATAATACATAATTACCTACCTAAATGTCTCAGTTTCATTAAAATAACCATTAATTAAAATCCAGTACGTTAGGAAAAAAGAAAACGATTGTTTAATATTATTACATGTCATAAAATCATTAACTGAATCATTCCATTAAAAGATTAGACATTAAAATGTGTTCATAAAACTAATGGTTATTAGTTCATAAAACCTTATCCAAGTATTTTATTATCTCGAAGCATCCACCTAGGTGCCCATTTAATCTAGAATATAAACGATATCGATCGCTTGAAAATATCAGTCTCGGGTGGTCTAATATTTACAAACACTAAAAAAATCTTGGGAACTGAAACGACAGAACATTTGAGAATTCAACTCAAAAAATGCTTCATTTGAAATCTTGCAATTTGTCACACAAAAGACGCAAATGAAAGCAAAACAGTGAAATAAAATGCTACTGAAATATCCGATTGTGTCGAGTGCGGTGATGTGTGCTGCATTCAGAGTTGGTGGCGCGGATACATTTAATTGTGGTGCAGGGACACGTGACGTACCAGATGTTGATAAGAGAGGAAATTGGAAACACTCATCCAAAAGTCCGTCTTGTGCTCCTAGATTACCGTTTCGTTTCTACTGGGCTCTAAACATCAGATAGTTTATTAGTACCTTCCAAATTTTCAGTCGCATCCATTACTTCAAAGCCAAACAAACTTCATTCTTTGATTTTGGGAAAATTTTAAAACGATAGTTACTCTGAGTCACGTGGAAAAGGTATCAATAACTAAGACATAATAAGTAGGCAATATTTGAACTCACTATAAATACTTGCAGATGTTGCAAACATTTGTCCTGCACGCAGCGGCCTTTCGCAACTTAGCACGCAATCGCCACAGAGGTATTTTGTAAGTCAGTAATACCGTTTATAATGCGGAGAACTTTAACTGCAATGTCTAAACTATACATAAATAAAGTAACGAGACATAAATTTTTTAAAAAGAAAGAAATGAATGCTAATTAGCTGGAAGAAAATGCTAATTAGCATTAAGTTCGCCTATGTATTATTTTTTTAGTGCAATAAAGAATTTTTTAATCTAATCTAATCTATCGTGACATAAATATTTAATAGATCGGCATATTTGGCGGTGCCTGCGTTCACACGATAACTAATGTTTGCTAAAATACTCGTATAAATATTAATCAAATTGGTAAGTATTGTCTGGTAGAGATCGCTATTTAGTGATAAGACCGCCAACTGTATCATAAAGACTCGTACGTGACGTTTACACTCGTACGTGACGGGTCTATAAGTAGGTATCTAAATAATGTGTAGCGGCTCGAGTGTCTCTAACCACCAAGACAAACCTCTGGGAATACACAAGAAAAATAATCACTGTTTAGCATGTATTTAAAAAAATCCTATTCAAAAATTGGTTAGGAATATCTTAAACACACGTTAAGTTGTTTAACTTTTTTGTGGTAACAAGCCTAGGATTTTACAGCGCTTTATTACTGTAGGTAGGTATGTAACTTTTTGTCGAATAAATAAATACAATACGTAGTTTTCATTTAATTGTATTTTATATCTATAAATCTAAACTCTTAAAGTGCTGTATGTATGTATACTATTAGTTTAAGATGACGACGCCTTTCAGCCTGGTCATATCTCTTCATCCGGTTGCTCCTTTATTTTGCACATAAAACAAAACAATTAAGTAAATTAGAAGAATGTAAATCTATTTGTTACTATTGGCGGTCTTATAGCGAATTTTTACCAGACTATCTTTAAGTAAGGTATGTAAGTACCTCACAAGGTTTGCTGGAAACACTTTCCTATTTATTGATCGATTGCAAAGCTATTACCGTTCATGCCCAACAGGACCAACACCCTCGTGACGTCCTTATAAAGGTGCCAGGCTTTGTTTACACAATATAGTGATATCTAAGCCGTGGTTGATGTCACAAAGGACTTCGGGGAACACCGAGTGTTGACTCGGGATCGCCACAATGGACGCAAACTCACGCGCATCTCAGATTATTATCCAAGTTTGTACAGATGACTTGGAATTTGAATATCGTGAAGAATCGAATTGTGATCGGGAATTTATAGTGTTTTGGGCAGGTGTTGGTTTTGGGTTAAAAATAAAAAAATTAAATCAGACTGACAAAAGTTTTGAAACTAACATTTTTCATATTTTATGAGATCAATAAATAAATACGTACTAAAACGAAAACAAGGCCTACTTTTTCCTACTTTTTCTCGACACTTTTTTAACAAGCAGTCTAAAGTCTCTTTTTAGAGGAAGGGCTAATGACCAATCGAACGATGAATGACGAATATTTTTACTAGTGGTTCGCCCCGAACTGAGATCTCGCGAGTCTCTCATAAAAACAAAAACAATCTTATTTGTAATTTTTGACTATTTACTTGACTTACTTGACCTACAGTTTAATTCAAATTACAGGTAACGGGAGTCCAGCTAAATTGGTTACTCTTTGTTGGGGTAGAAATTGCAGTTAATCTGGATTCAGACTTTTCCCTATACTTGTGTCACTACACTCATTCCAAATTTCAGCACTGACCCCCCAGTGCTGAAATTTGGAACTGGTGTACCCTGTGAATTTTGTCAAATTTAAATTGTATTATGGCTAATAACTTAAAAACTACAACGTTTTAACTAAAAATAAAAACGGGGTCGAACTGTAGGTACTCAAAAAGACCTGTTATTAAACGTACCACTTGACCAGATATTCTCATTTTGGTTTTTTTACCCCTCTTGAACCCCAGTATCTCAACAACCCTCACATTTTTAGCTCATTTAGTCACACCAAAATTGTGCTATCACTACCTGCCTACCAATCTCACCCAATTCACCCAATTTATACCCAATTTCACGATGATCGGATAAACGCTTCGAAAGGTATCCTCGGACAAACAAACATACATACAACGCCGATTTGCCCCACTTGATATGGAGATCTCGCTTCGCTCGATCAATTAATATACTGCCCGATTAGGTATTCATTTACTTGTGTTTGCAAATACGACATTAAGAATTTGGCAAACCACGACCGCAGTAAAATATTTGATTTAAATATTTGTTCAACTCCACTAATAAATTAGGAGAACACTTTACTACACGAATGAATAGTAAGATATTTGTTTTCCCATCGATGTTATTGTTAGAGAATTCTCATGGCTTCCAGGTAAACGCGTTTTCACACGACAACTTATCAACGGCAATCGTACCTACACATCATTATCGCATGACATCCAGATTGAACAGGTTCTTTCTTGGCAAACGTTCTCCATCTTTGACCAGACCATCACTTACCATCAGGTGAGATAATGGTCAAGCGGTTGAATATAATTAATAAAAAAAAACTAAATTGTTAGTTGACATCAAAATAAAATGATAAAAAAATATTTTTTTATAATTACTTAACTCTTGACGGAGGGTTATCACGATTCTGTCTCTTAGAATTTATTTTAAATCGCCGAATTAAAACATCGAAGCCTAGAAAAAATGTAGGACACAGATACAATCCTCTTTTAGTGATATAAATGGTACTAAACACGACACGTTAGATAAAATAAGTTCGGCTAGCCACTAACTGATTTCAATCGCGACGCATCACGCCGCTTTTGGATGTCGTGCGCAAGATCTCTAAATCCACATTCTAAACGCAGCAATAACAAACATCTGACAGGGGCAAATAACACAAACACATTAAACTCGAAGAATTTTTCTTATAATACTTATTACGTAAAGTTAAATAGAAAAAACTGTGTTGTGCTGGTAGCTCATTAATGGAGGAAAGTTTTGACCAAATATTTGAGAGTTCCGTCCGGCACAATCGTAATGAGGGAGCAGGTATAAAGACTGGTAGTTGATATAACAGAGCATTTATTTATTGAGTAGATGCATAGATTACCTACTAGTTTTAACGACGATGCAGAACAAGCTACAACACGGCTGGTATTAGATAAATTCAAACGTCTGAGAATATTAAATTGTTCAAAGAATATCTAAACAACTGAATATATGATAAATAAGCTTTTTATTTCTCATAGAACCTTATTATTTACATTTCGAGCTAATTTTAGATTAGTATACCGTGTATATATTACATTATATAAATTGTATAAACATCACAAAACAACGCAACCTTTCTAGCCCAAATTTACATTTTTCACGAGAGAAGTCACAAAATTCATAATACAGGTCCAAAGGTTTTAGCGACAATATGAAAATTGATATGGTCTGTTTTATTGTTTAGTAGCTTCGCACGCGTTGTTTGTCAACAAAAAGTAGCCTATGTGTTAATCCAGGTTAAAATCTACGTACATACCAAATTTCATCGAAATCGGTTCAGCCGTTACGACGTGATTGAGTAACAAATAAACAAACAAACATCCATACTTTCGCATTTATAATATTAGTGGGATAATGTCTCATTGCAGGTATTTATTATTACAGAATTTTTATTCATTCATTCGATTCAGTGGATGTTTAGAGCCCCGCAAACTATAAACTAAACAATCTGCCGATATTTCGCTCGTGTCCAGTCCCAATACAAAGCAAATTTTAAATCTGCACTCATTTGTCTAATTATCACCTGATTTAACAGTCCGGACCAGACCAAACAGCTAAATCGTTTATCTGACCCTCAGTGTACTATTGGGTATTCAGCGGCCTCTGGCTCTGGCAGGAGCTCATTAAAGACACATCGGCATACAAGTGTAAATAAATACCTCCGCAGTGAGACGCAGCCAAACATCTTCACCGGTCGATGCTTGCACTTGAACATAGGGATGAGCTATGGCCATCGACAATCACAAAACATCGTTATTATGCCTATACGAATAGGTACTAAAGTTCTTCCATTTTCAAATCGCGCGCTGTTTTAGTTCATTTACCATGTCAAAGCAAAACAACCTTACTCACTGTAACCATTAATATAATTTTAATTTAGTAATTTCGTCTTTACTGCCTACGGTGAGGAAACTGCAAATAGACGCGGCGCCTGTGGAGGGGAGCGCAACTTTAGCTTTTAATAATTTAAATTTAGCTACGTAAATTCAAATATCACATGCTCACGGGTAGCATGGGCCACTATTGTGACAATTTTCTCTCAATTAATCCATTGACATCGCATTTTTTCTTATCAATTTTACAATAGAAACCGGCAAGACATTATAGATACAGTACAGGGTATTACTTTTACCTGATACCTGATGATAATCAGAAGATGCTGCTGACTGATGAGCACCTAATTTTTCTTGGTCCTTACTCTTACTACTTCACTGATAGTTCTTGGTCACTATAGTTCTTACTAGCGTGACAAAATGACCATTTATTCAAATTACTTTGATGTTCATAAGTTTATCGATACGATGGACATTTATCGACATTTTGCCTTCCATCTTTAGTGCTTTTGAGATGATTAAACATTTCAACGGACGTATTAGTAATCTATACTTATAAGAAAAGAAAGTACTTGTTTGTGTGTTTTGACGATCGATGGATTTGACTTCAAAAGGTTTGATTGTTGTAAGTAAAAATTATATCTCAATTACGAAAAAGAGGAAATCAAATATCCCCACAAGAAACAGCTATTATACCTTTTAACCCATTAGAAATCACGCTAATATGTTTTTTGTGTGTGGTGCCTGTACGATTACGATACCTAAAGGTCTCTTGAAATCATCTTGGGACCAAAAACCGTCAAAAAATAAGGTTTTTCACTTTATTATCATCATCATCATCAAGTGTTTTTATAATTTGTTTGTGTTTTCCCAAAATGAAGAAACTCTACAAGTAATATAAGGTCCCTACTTGCTATATTTCAATTTATTATTTTGACGCCACGTAAAAATATTTTCACCTACAAAACAAAGGCTTTCTCAAACAAAGGACGTTGAGTTTTCTATTCTGTGGAGTGGCAGTCCCGAGAGCACTGCCAACAAAGCGGGAGTGGTGTCAGGTTGCATACACTGTCTACGTCTTACGATGCCCACTATTGTCCCTTCTGTGGCCTCCTAAGTTTCCTTTTGATTATGTATGACTAACTCACCGTGTCACTTACGAGAGAACTTCAAAATATTTGTCTGTAGTGGCACAGTAGTAAATAGAGTCATTCATAATTCTTTCTGACACATACATCGCAGTTGATTTGAAGATACTAGTAATTTAACCTGGAAGGAAGACTACGCAGTACATAATCGGACTCGTTTAGGTAACATAGATTTTTCGCCCCTGTTTCATTACACAATAAGTTTACTTACTACCATGAGGTACGGCTTTGTGTATATACATGCACATGACGCCTCAAGTTGATGCCTTGATGAACGCAAAGCAGTGCATAGTAGGGCACATTTCTAAGGTGCGTGACCTACGAAGCAACTATCTGTTATGGTTACCACTTAACATCAGGTGGGTCATAAGCTTATTCCAAGCTGTAGCATAAAAAAAATAAGTTCGAATTGTAACACCATTACTACAAAAAAAATTGTAAGAACTCTTCACAGACTTCGGGTTTGGTTATAGAAACCGGATGTTATTAGAGGCGTTTTAGGCTAACGGTGATGAATGATCATTGAAAAGAGGTAGACTTGATGTGAGTCACACATATTCTGTGTCAAACCGCAGCTTGTGGCCTATACCGGTGTCTGTTACGTCATCTCATCGACATCATTGAGTGGATGGATATAATACTGATATTGTATGAGGAGTTCACGACGTCGGTGCTTTTTTACACCTTTATATATACATATATATATACATATATACTATGACTATGAATATATGAGTCATGAGCTTCAGAATGGTTTAATAGCTCTGGTGATCGGCACTTTTTGGCACTATTCAAAGAAATTGGAATAATATTCACTACAAGCAACTTTTCTGGCCTGTAATATTAAAAGTCTTGCCTCTTTTCAGCGAAATTTCGATGGGTGAGCCTAACGTAGGACCGTGATGGAAGCAACAAACTTATGGAGGGTTATACCCAGAAGTGGGTGAAGATCGGCTGTGGATGATGATGATTTCCTTTGTAACTCTTAAATGGGGGCTGTTACACTACACTACATCAATATTATCGTGCGATATTTGATATCACGATCCAATATCGAGGACATATTGATGGTATTGACAGTATCTTGATAATATTGAAATGTTTCCGGATGTTCTTGAAATCCGCAATCCTGGGGGCGGGAATTAACTATTATTTATTCATCTGTAGCGCAGTCCAAGCTTTAGCGTTTGATTATGTTAATATTTTATGGCAAAAATCTTAATATTCCCAAAAAAACAATACTATGCCCTTTCTCTAATTTTCGTAATCATCCAAGTCATCGCCTAAGGTCATATCTTGCGTGAAGTTGCGAGAGATTCAAATGACTGACTGGTTTCGTTTTAAAATCGAGCGTAATTGCAAATACCTATTATAGCGACAGATGCTTTTTTATTCTGTTATCCATAGTATTTGACCCAATTATCCTCCACGAACTCAATGCAGTACTGATATCAATAATATTGATACATAGCATGAAACCCTGCCAGTAATACTGCCGTGATAGTAATATCACGGCACTAGGTACACGATCTGGTATTGATAGTGTAAAATCCCCCAAAAGAGTTATGGTTCACTGATTATGTTTTGAAAGTGTTAGCAATACACTTAACTTCGCTTGACCTCTAATTCTTTCAGTTTTCCCACTTGAAGACTGTTTTGAATGTCTTCTGGAAGGCATATATTACTGAGCACGTTAGTTCCTACTGGGTGACAGATGAAATAAATCGAATTCATGATTTCCTTACTAGTTCTTCATGCCCGAGTTTTCGGCGCCATGTTTGTATGTTTGTTTCCCCCTTGATACACGCTGTTAAGGTGTTTGTATTCACATTCCTATTTCAAGAGTACACTGCGACCTGGGTTTGACCTCGTCGCCTACGAACAGAATACTGTGTGTCATTGTTGATGGTTACCGAGACCACCGTGGTTTTGTTTCGTATGTTTAGAAAACGTTCTTTACTCGTCGTGTTCATTCGTAAAAAATAAAAATAAAACTTTTAGAAAATAAGAATAGAACAGTAGATGTAGGCTTGAAAATCGCTCGCTTTAATGGAATTGGGTAGGTCATGTGATTCGAATTGAACGTTGGGCAAACCTTGTTATCAGTGGATACCGAACGGGCGACGTAACCGTTGTAGGATAAACGTTCTGCCCCAACGGCCGGCCACAACGGCCAACGGACGAGTATTGTACCTTGCCCACTGTCACTTCACTTTAATCATCATCATTTCAGCCACAGGACGCCCACTGCTGAACATAGGCCACCCCCATACATTTCCAGAGCGACTGATCTTGTGCGATACACCTTACTCTCAGCTATCAGGTGGTTTTTCCATCTAGTAGAAAGCCGTCCTACGCTGCGCTTTTCAGAGCGTGATCTCCACTCGAGAACTATTCTGCCCCAGCAGCCGTCAGTTCTTCGAGCTATGTGCCCCGCCCACTGCCACTCCAGCTTGCTAATCCTTTGTGCTATGTCAGTAGCTTTGTCTACGATTCTCCTCATTTCTGATTCGATCTCCTAGATAAACACCAAGCACAGTCTCCTCCATAGCACGTTGAGCGACCTTGAGCCTTCATAAGAGACCACGTTTCTGTACCATATGTCATTCCGCACAAGGACAAATGTTTGCACGATCTACAAATATTTTTTCCGGGTCTGTTTGTTTCTCTATATTTATTAGTATGTATTTACAAAAAAGCGTAAGTATAAGTATTCTATCAGTTATCTGGTTCCCATAGTACATGCTTTTCTTAGTTTGGGACTAGATAGCGCTGTGTGAAATATCCAGTATGATTTAGTTTTTATGTCATCACTGGTAACACAACAATTCAGCTTGTTTATCGTAAATCAACGTACCTGTACCAAGTACCCTGTAACCTACCTACTATCTATGTTCATAGATTTCTTCTACCCAACAAATATTCATATTAATTTATTCTGTTTACATGTACATCATTTTTTAGCTTAGATTGTAGGTAGCTTAGGCGTAAGTAGTGCCTAGAAAGAGCACTGCAAGTTAAATATCGCTGAACATTTTACACAGCGCTATCTAGCCCCAAACTAAGCAGAGCTTGTACTATGGGAACCAGATAACTGATAGAATACTTATATACTTTTTTTTTGTAAATACATACTTACAATATATAGAAAAACACCCAGACACGGAACAAATATCTGTAGATCATGCAAACATTTAGTTCCGCGGCGGGAGTCGAACCTCCTGCGTCTCAGCCGGCTATACACTCACTGCGCCACGGAGGCAGTCAAAAGTTGGGTTTGTGCCTTTTCAAAATGTACAGCAATTAAACATAGAATTAAACATGTCAAATCAATTAAATTGAAATAGTTTATGCGGCATATGTCAAATAATACAGTAGAAGAACAAAGGTATTTCAAGCTATCGGGTAATAATAATAATAATGTCAAATGGAATAATAATAATCATAATGTGAAGTGATAAATAATAATAATAATGTCAAGTAATTTCAATGTATAAACTATATCTAAGCATGCTTACATACTACCTTACATTACGTAAATAAAAGGACCGATGCACCAAGTCCGTACAAATGTGGAATACGGATCGGTATTCCACATTTGTACGGTCTACGAATACACGTAGTGGGCCGACAGCCGTCGTGTTAGGTTATCCAGGAGGCATGCTAATGTGCCGAGTGGCGAGGGGCGGTGTTTGTGCGGTGCTCAATAGAGGTACCAGACCTACAAAATACACGAACATTGGTCAGATCTTTTCAAACGTTCTATTTGTGATTCTTGTAGTTTATGCTGAGTTGCAGACAGAATGCACCTATCTCTTTGAATATCCACTTGAAATAGACATAGACATTTCACAATAAAATAACATTTAGAACATACAGAGAAAAATACAAAAAAGCGGATAAGTTAAAAACATCCATACTAATATTATAAATGCGAAAGTAACTCTGTTTGTTAGTTTGTTTGTTACCTTTTCACTACTAAACGCTTGAACGGATCGTAATGAAATTTGGCAAAAAGATAGATTATATCCTGGGAAAGGATATAGGCTATCATTTGTTTCAAAAAATAATCTTGAAGGGGTGAAATAAGGGTTGAAAGTTTGAAGATTCTGGCACTGTGTGCTAAGCGGCAAATCGGCCTCGACTCAAAATTATACCCGCTGTAATGGTAGACGCTGGTATTCTGTCGAGACCACTCCAAATCAGCGACTAAACCCTGTGAGAATATGTGTCGTCAAAAGTATTGTAAATAAGTATCATGCATGTCGTGTTGTGTCATATATTTGTAATATCATTATATAAAATATCATAGTATATAAATAAATAATCATATAATTCGTAATAAAAATATAAAATAAATCAAATTAAATTAACATAATAATAAAAACATTTCTTCAAACATTTAGCAGGTGAAGGGCGCACTATAGCTTTCTCCACCCAGACAACCCAGGTTTTTGATGATTAATAACTAAATTTTTTTTAAATTTAAGTTAGACTTTAAATGTCTTAGTGGTGGGGGAATATTATTCCAACACTTGGTTACCTGGTATCGAAAGCTGTTCCTAAGCGATACTGTTTTGTACGAATTTAGGGTGATGACAAATCTACACATTTTTCTTTTATTGTAAGAGCTCCGTAACACAGCCAGGTGTGACGCTTCTGCGTTTTTTGTTCCAGGTCTGGGTGTTTCTCTAAATATCGTAAGTAGGTATTTACGATAAATATGTACTCTGCGTGAAATGGCAAACATTATTCATTCATTTATATTGAAAGTAGTTAAAAATTATAGATAATCAGAACATAAATCTTTATTTCGATACAAGTAACAAACACATAGAAATTAGTTACATACAATGGATAATTACATAGGTACAGACAGACACAATATAAATCAAAACAATATACCTACTTAGATAGTTTGTCTTTAGGTGCAAAGATTATTACATTGGACAATCAGCCTTATTTTGTTTGATTCTTTCCTTGGCTTGGTTATAAAGGAACAAACAGCTGATCATTGCCTAAAATGTGAAAAGGTTCAACACTCACCTCATAATGCCGCCATTGTTTCCCAACAACAGGCCAAAAGATATCTCGCAGACTTATGATTGGCAAGCTTGCTTCACTGCGGGGCCACACCCGCGAATAAAATATAAGTAGGTACATAGGTACCACAAAATAGATAGGCATAGAAGTTAAATTCGGGCTATTTTCGATTTTAATTACTTACGCTACTCAAGCGCAGCACTAGGGCTGGCATAGCACCTACAATATTCAACAACTAAATACACATTACTTTTGATAACAATGTTTATTCATTGTCTCGTAAACATTTTAACGTAAATTATGTCAAATAAATTCACAAACAGTTAATAAATAATGACACACAAAACATGATTCGTCTCGTTAAAGCGCGGCACTCGCGGTTGGCGACCGATCTGTTTGATCCGAGATCGTCATACGCGCGCGTCTATGTGTGCGACTATTGTCGCTCGTTGTACTAAACTTAACTTCTGTACCTATCTATTTTGTATAGGTACACTCAGTTATAACCAGTCCAATTGACCTTTCGTAATTTCCGTTTATCTCTGAAACGTGGGTCTTATTAAATCGGTTGTAAACTCAACCTATGGCCCGCTGGGGTATTGCAGATTCCAAGTGAAGAAGCGCATAAAAATGTACGTAGGTATATTCCCGTAGTAAAATTTAATTCAATAAATCGTTTGACGTTACTGAAAAGTGGTACTGCCTCTATATACTTAGGCCGCAGAGTAGGTGCTATGTCTTCCATATATTATGTACATGCAACTTGTACCTGTAACTTATCATATACAATGATCAAAGTAGGTTACGAGAACATAAATATATAAAATAATATTTTCATCACTTATGCTCGAAAGTTGGTCATTGTAACTCAATATCGGTTCTGTAAATGCGATTTACGGCCCTAGGGCCATAAGTAAGTTTGAAAATAGAATGAAGCTCATTGCATTCATAATAAGCTAAAATGAATTTAGCTTAAGCTTGGTAAATCTACAGTGGATACCGGGAACGCAAATTATCTTTTTAGCAACAACGTGATGAAATGTTATGTGTTTTACTCTGGTGTAAGGGATCAATAGCAGCCTCGATTAGCGTGCGAGGACGTTAGCGCTGCTCGTACGCCTCAATATCTCGGGTGTATCGGATATCGGGGATATCGCTTACAGCTCTTGTATAACAATGTACTATTTATTTATATTACTTACACTCTAATAGGTGGGCTCACATTCATCATCATTTCATTTACGCTTTGACAATGATAGCACGAGCACATAGACATGCTTTGAAAAAGACAGTCTAGGTTTTCACAGCACCCACAGTAAAAAAGTTTACTATACCTGCAATTACTCTTCACTAATCTGTTGTAGGCACATGTCTTGTTTGAAACATTTGAGGGGTATTGTTAATTTGATTCGATTGTTGAAGAAAGCGATACCGCGGTATTGTTTGGTTGGTTTTACATAACGAGGTGGCAAACGCGGCGCTTTGTGCCCGCTAGTGGGAGGAGACGAGATGTGGTTTGAAAGACGCCGGGATGACGCGGCGCGAACCAGACAACGGCTAAAGTTAAAGAAGATAACGAACAAGTATAATTGTAAAATATAAACAATACTACTAGAGGTTTGCCCCGAACTGAGATCTCGCGTAATCTTTGACTATCAAATGATAGCAAATAAATGATTGTCTATGTCTATCAAAATAGTGCCATGAAATGCATATCCAACCTAGTTGACCTACAGTTTCATTCAAATTACAGGTAACGGAAGCTCATGTTAATGGCTTATTCTTTTTTTGGGTACAAATTGCAGTTATTCGGGGTTTCAGACTTTTGCCTATATTTGTGTCACTAAAGCTACACGCCTACCAAATTTCAGTACTGTGACTGTCTCTGTGTACGGTCACTGGTGTGCCCTGTGAATTTTGTGAAGTCCAGTTTTTATTATGGCTAATAACTCAAAAACTGCAAAGACTAGACTAAAAATAAAAACGGGGTCGAAATGTAATGTAGACCTTTCATTTGACGTCTTATTTGACCTAATAGTCTCATTTTTAATTTTTTTACCCCTCTTGAACAACCCCTCTTGAACAACCCCTCATTTACCTAGTCACACCAAAATTGTGCCATCTCTACGAACCAATGTATTAAATTTCACGAGGATCGGATCTACACTTCGAAAGTTATCTTTGGACCAACAAACATACACACAAACAACACCGATTTGCCCAAGATGATTTGGAGATCTCGCTTTGCTCGACCTGTCAAGTATCACGCTAATACATTTTTGTATGGTCGTGGGGGCTGGCCGATTTGTAACAAAACGAATAAACAAATATTTAAGTGGGTAATAACTTTGCTGGCGTTAAATTTCACTACATCCACAGGTGGCTTAGAAGAGATTGCTTTCAACTACAAAGCCATTACCTTTTTTTATTTTAGCTTAGTACTTTTTTGTATTATTTTTGTTTGTGTGGTAATTCAATAAAGAGTTATCTATCTATCTACCTACATATCTCTGAAAAAATTACAATTAAGTAAAATAGTTGTAGTTGCAATATAAATTACAATAGGACATAGTAATCACACGCAAGAAGAAACAGAAAATAAATATACAAGCATGTATTGAATTAGGTATTGGGGCTATTAGAGGCAGCCACACATTATTGACACCGGATCTAATCCAATCCGAACCGACACGTTGAAACAAATCAAATAGTACTATTTTCTATCACCAGAATCACATTATACGCATAGACGCGATATCGAGTGTTTATAATGTGATTCTGGTCAAAGTTAGTAGATACTATTTGATTTGCCTAAACTCGCGTCCGGTCAGTGTCAATAATGAGTTTCCGCCATAAATCGGCCACCACCCAGTAGAAATGTAGCTACTGCAGCGCAAATATTAAATGTAATGCAGTAATTTTAGCTTTTAGCGATAAGACAGTCACTTGTATTTCTGCGTGTATTGTTATTTGTTTTTTATATTGTTTTATAATTTAAGTGTTTTTTACAATAACGCGTTCCTATCTATCTATCTATATTAGCCAATACAATACAATGTAAAAACTTTATGAAAACGCGTAAAAATCTCGAAAGTCTTTTACTTGCGCCGTTACACAAAATGTTGCGTTACCTCGCACCGCTCTTGTAACTGTCCAAATGATTGTTTTATATTTGTAAAGCATCGAACTGTGCCCCTATTCTAACGTCGGCGCTGTCGTAATGTAGCATTTCAATTAGGCCCGAGTTTTATTGTACAACAAAGGTTTTCGAATAATGCTACACAGTGATTTTTGATTGCTTAGAACTAAGATGTTTTTATAGAAGGATTGTTTCTTCTGGATGACGTGACTGATCCCGTTTTTGGTAAGTCTTTTGTTTGGCGTAGCGGTTTCGTAGCGGCCGGCGTAGCGTCTGCGTAGCAGTTTGTAACTATAGTCGTTACTTTTGAAAGCAAGCAATGATTCGATGTGTTAGATCACACTCCAAATGAATATAAGTATTAAACCAACGACAAATTTATTTTTAACACCGTTGTATGATTTAATATTCAGTTTAATAAAGAGTATTTAAAGGTGAGGTGATTCTAAACGAAGGAAAACGATTCTTCGATTTCATTTTATTCTACCACAAACTGTAGATATGTGACCAAGTGTCATGAGTCATGTTTAATAATGCCCGGGCATTATGAAAAATGACCAAACGAGATGGCAATTTGATAATAACTATTCAAATAATTATGGGACATTATATATAATGTCTATCACCTATTAGGCAGAGTAATAAAAAAACATGTTTTATTACTATTATTTTTATTTTTGACATTAAACCTAAATTGAAAACACAAATAACATAAAATTCCTTCGTTTCCTAAGATGCACTTACCTATGATTATTCAACTTAAAATAAACTAAAGTTTAAGCAATTTTGGTTCCTAGTTAGGTTAGTGCAATATAATACAACTAGACTAGGTTAGTTTAATCAGTGAAGCATTTGACGTCCGCACGCTGCCATCGCGGACTCTGATTGGTCAAAGCGTTTCACGCGTTTGTTCCCCTCCCCGCAACCCTTCCAATGTATCTTTATTATCAAATTGCCCAACGATCACATAACAATATTCATAATGCCCAAACAATAAATAATGGAGTTTAGATAATAATTAATCACTTGGCCGAGTAAAGCTTGCCATTATTTATAATGTCCTCATTAATCACTTGGTCCATAACAGATACATTTTCAGATAAAATAACCGATACTTATCAAACTTTTTGTAATGCAGGGTTCTGGTCAAAGGCGTAAAAAAGCTCTGACATTTTAACCACCATCCAACATTAAAACAACAGGCCTATAAAGTTTTTTTTAACTGGACTTGTTTGACCACAATCTCACCTGATGGTAAGCGATGATGTGGTCTAAAATGAAGCACGATCTAGATCTAGAAGAAAGCTATTTGTTTTTACCTTAAAGAGGCCCGGATCGTATACCATTCTACCAGCAACATACATACATACATACAATAGTTACATTTCCCAATATTTTTGTAACTGGCAAGTGACTACAAACAGTTCACATCGGTATGTTTCCGGAACCACTCGACTAAGTGGGCCGGGCCGCGTGATTAGAGACCGCCTGATTACAGAGCGCCTAATGCACGCGGCGACGTCCATCGAATTACGTGTTAATTATTCTATGGACTCTAATCTCGATGAGGTCGAATGAACGATCGTTGCTATGTTCGGGATGTAGAGAAATAGTAGGACCTGAACAAAAAAAGTCCACTACAGCAAGGCTGGCAAAATAGAAGGAAGGCCTAAGTGATACACAGCCGACATGATAATGATGATGGTACATAGATGTTTTTCACCATTTGTTAATGCAAATTATTGTAAATCCCGTATTTATAATAATGATTTGTTATGTAGTCTATAGGTAATTATATTATAGGTACATTCCATACCTACTGTAGTCGGTGGAGGAAGGGACTCAGGGCTAATATCTAGAAAAGGACGAATAACAAAGGTGATGATGATGACTTCTCTAGAAAATTTTATGAACATAACGCAAATAGGGTCTTACCACAAATAAAATTAAACACAGTTTAGTGCGTATTTAAAAATATCCTATACAAAAACTCTGAAGGAAATTTTTAGGCACGCGTTAAACAGTTGTATAACTTTTTTGTGGTAACAAGTTATATATTTTATTAATTAATCTTTTTAGAGAGACAACAATAGTTTTAGTAAAAACCTAATTACTATGTCAATACTTTATAACTAGCAGCAACATCGATTTATATTTTGATCATGCAGTTTGAATACGAAGATCTTGGAGGTGATTCGGTTGATTAGCGAAAAAACTTATCTATTATTGTGCTTATCAGTAAACATTAACAAATGTATTTGCCCCTAAACATTCTAAAACACACTCCAATAAACAAAAACCTTATCGATCGAAGATACGATTTAATTCTAAAGTGTCGATCGAGATATGATCCACGGCGGCGTCCAAAGATCAAACTTGATGAAATAATTGACACTCCATTGTGGAACAAAAAACACCAACAAAAAGCCAAGTGGTTCTGTTTTAAGTTTGAAAATTAACGAAGTGACCCGTTTCTTTTGCAATTACAAAAAAGTTTTCTCACGAGCCTGATTTGCGATCACTCGAGATAACAAGCGATTAATTTGAACTGTTTGTTGAATGATTTTTGTGGAAATCAAGTTTTAAGTTTCAAGTGATATGGAACAGCTCAGCTCATAAATAGTTTCATTTGTAGTTTGTAGGTGTATAATATATATTGTATATTTATGAATACTTTATTAAAAGGTATGTAATAGTAGATTATTAAAAGATGTGATCAAGCAGTGTCTTGCGTCACGGGCGCTATGTTTAATCCCGAACGTATTGAAGGATTCCAGAGTTAACTCACGAACGGAGCGAGGGAGTTACTAGAATCTTGAGTGCAGAGAAGGATGTAAGCACGCTCATGATACAGACAGCTTTATCCTCGAGAAAAATATTCTACTTTTCACACTTTCTGCGAGACAATAAAAACCAAATCTAGGTTGGTGTATTCTGTACAGAGGTTAGTTCGATTTACGAATAAGTTCTTATTGTGTGGGTCTCTTTGGTTCAAATTTTAATACAGATGAGGTTCCAAATTCAAACCACATTATGCCCGCGAGGGTGTAATGAAATGTAGTACTACTTTACTCCCGGCTCAGCCGTAGGGACTTAATCACCTACTTTCGGTGAGGTTTACATAACATATAATTTGACATTGTCGAGCAGGTGGTGTGAAAAGTATTTTTCTTCAATTTAAAAATCACATTTGAGTATCTTCTTTGCAGGTATTTTCTTACTTACTATCGATAAAGTTGAGTTACAAAGGTCATTAATTAGAACCTAATGTTAGATACTTCGATATCGCTGTTTAATAAAAAGTGTTTTAAACATAACTAGAAAGTTCATGTTATTATAAATAAAAAATAACATAAAATATTGGGCAACGAATAGATAACCTCCTGTCGTCGACTTCAGTAAAAAAACTAAAAGAAGCCGATTAATATTGTTATAATGGCATTTTATTGAATTAATTTAGTTCTCTCATTTTTTGTTCAAAAACGGCACTTTACTAAGCTTTACGCAGCTAATTTCCTTTCACTCAAAAATTGGGAAACAAAATAATAACGCCACTGCTGTGTTATTTATAGAAAGCGTAAATCTCAAGCGGTAATAATCACACACTATCTAATACTTCGAACCGTTGTGCTGTATGTCTGTAGTACATAGCTGTAAAGTGTGTACAAATCCGCACATTTTCACAAAATTTTAAACGGTTTTGTCCAATATAAAGGCGTTATATAAAAGTCCCATATTTCAGTCTTTTTTAAGAATTTATCTGTTAAAAAACTCATCGAATTGAAATACCTACAGTAACATAGCTATGATACACGCTTGCATTTCGGCCGTGTTCGCTTTTCCGAAGAAGCGGCTACTGAAGTCAAAACTTAAGTGACCTCTATTTCGGTTTTATTATTTAAGTATGCGTTTGAGTGTGTGTAATCTTTTTATATATATATGCTGCGTGTCACCGCATTTACGACATTAATTTAAATCACAGGTAGGGCTGATGGCTAGTATTGTTGTAAAATAGTTTTTTTTTCAAATTCATTACCATGGATTTTTTTTTAATTTTCAATCCACCTTAATTTCAAATCTTAAAACATCAATGAAATAGCCTGTATAAAATAGGTAAAGTTGGTCCGCCGACCTACTTACATACATGATGAATGAATATGTTTACGACGAATCGGCGTCGCCGATTTACGTTAAAAATTGTGTATTGGAAATGTATCGATTACTGGATAAATATTCAAGCTACCGGTATTATAATATAATGCACATTATATAAGTATAATGTGTTTAAAATTAATGTCGTGAATGCGATGGCAGACTGTATACTTGAGAACGGCTCGTCCGATTTGACTGACTTTTTTTGTTGTGTTCATAATTTTTAGTACAAGGTTCGTGTGAAAGAATTTTTTTTTTATTCTGCTAAAATTGAAATTGCTTTTTTCTGGAATTGTATATGAACTCAAGACCATATAGGTCATATTTTATTCTGAAATCCGTGCAAAGCCGGGGCGGGTCAACTAGTAAGTGATATAGAAATTACCAATTCAAAAAAAAATACAGCTCAAGACAACTACTGCTACTTGTTGTTTAGTCGGCACCGGGACGGTTAAGTAATTTGGGGGAAAAGGACGCATTTATGGTTTCTTCTTTCAATTCAACTGAATTTATGGATGTGATGGGTTATCTTAGGAACCACTAAAACGATTTTGAAAATTAGAAAGCTTCACCATCCCTGAGTGGTATATATGCTATATTTTATTTTGTTAAAAATCCGTCAGAGGTCGGTACGGGTCAGCTAATGTGCTATGAATAGAATATTTCACATACTTCTGACTTCTACTGAAGAAATCGTTTTTTTATACTTCAGCAAAATTGTGTTTGTAGTGCGTATTGTAATCCCCGTCTGCGATTATTAAATTAATAAGCTTGTTTATTTCTTTATAGTTCGTTTTGTGGTCGGGTTGTAAGTTTTTTATTCAAGGATTACGCCAATACATTTTTGTAAGGTGGTGCCTGAAAACGTGTTAATTTATCACACGTTTTTAGTGTGTAAGATTTATTTAGTTTGTCAAGGCACTAGACCAGGGATGACGAATCAATGGCACGCGTGCCATTGATGACACGCGATACAATAGTTTGGGCACGACACAGATCAAAAAGTACCTACACTATGAAGTTATTATATTACACATTACATTTGAATCGTTTATGAAAGTATTATGTTTTTTTTTTGTAATAATTAACGAGTTTTGAGTTGATAGTATTTAGTATTATTATTTTCCCAATAATAACGAAGGCACAAGTATTAGACGGCACGTCTATGACCTCTTTAGAAAAAATTAGCACTTTGATACATAAAGGTTCGCCACCCCTGCACTAGACCATCACTTTTTTTTAATCTACAATGGACGTCAAAGGGTGAGAGAAAATAGCGCGACACTGCGTACTTTTACTCACTGTGTCCTATTACCCCGAATGACTGATATTAGCCAGTTGGATAACAGAGCGACGATGCCGCCGTTTCCTAAAACATTAAGTAGAAAAAGTGGCGAATCATGCATTCCATTTGTGCCGTGGTCTCGAACATTTTGAGTTCCGTATTGTTTTTTTAAATATTTAGGTACAAATAGACCATGATAATACCTATTAGTATCGTTCTAAATCAATTTCTAAAATATATATTAGATGGAAGGCAAATCACCAGTTTTAAATTGAAAGACAATTAACACAAAACCTAGGTACCTACTCATTTCTGTGATTATTAACGCGAGCGTTTTGTAGTTCTGGGGGCCAACCTCAATCTCTTATAGCAATATTAAATAATATTACACTGATATTTAGTACCATGACCCTCAATTATTAAGCTTACTTTGTTATTGTAAAGGCGAAGCAGTTTTAGTGACGTCGCCATAAATCGTTCACTCAACACGTTTCACATTATAGCTCAAATAAAGCGTCCTAAAAGTAAGTAAATCGTGTTTATATTCGCAATGTTTTATACTGAACGTGGTGTAATCACTATAAAGCATTAAATATACAACATTATTAGGATTATAACAGCAATATTTAAAAGTTTTGTGGTTCAAATCGAAGTAGGTAATGTTGCTACAAGCTTGGAACAAAACGCTCCTGAAACTAGAATAGAATAGAATAATTCTTTATTGTACATCAGGAATACTTAAAAAAACTAATTTAAGCTAAATATTTAATAATAATAATTTTAATAATTATTATTTTTGTAACTGTGTATGTCTTTGTTTTGTAATGTCTGCAAATAAATGTATTTTCTTTCTTTCTTTCTTTCTAAATAAACAACAATGGGCGGCCTTATCGCTGAAAGCGATTTCTTCCAGGCAACCTTTGGATGGAAAGTAATTAGCGAAGCAGTAATGGACAGCGGTGCACAGAGTATATTTACAAACGAATGAAATAAATAAAATATATGTATATAAAAATAATATCTAATAAAAACTACTAATAATCCTAATACATAAATAAATACCTAAAGATAGACTAATATACACCCAAATAATAACCTAAATCTTACAAATATTCTAAAATGAGGACAATAAAATTAAAATAAATAGGTAACTAAAATGACATGAAAGCTAGGCATTAAGGTAATGCAGCTTTAATCTCAGCTTAAAAGAGTTCTGTGAAGGAGCCCGTTTAATTTTCACAGGCAAAGCATTCCACAAGCGCACTGCTTCGACAGTGAATGATTTCCCGTAGAAGAACCTAGAGTGTACGGGCGTGTTGAGGAATAAGTTTTCCGATGACCTGAGAGAAATAGTATTGGAAGAATGGAGATAAGCAAACCTGCCTTTAAGATAGCAAGGGGAGAAAGAATTGAATAGAATAGAATAGAGAAGAGACAGAATATGAGAATCACAGCGAAGGCGCACAGGGAGCCACTTGAGAATGATGCGATAAGAGGAAACATGGTCATATTTGCGCAACCCAAATATAAACCTGATGCAGAAGTTCTGGAGACGCTAAAGCTTATCTAGCAGCTCTTCTGTCAGATCTAGGTAGCAAGCATCCGCGTAATTCAATACAGGTAGAAGAAGGGATTGTGCAAATGCAATTTTGGTGGTATTGGGAGAAAGTTCCGCAGTCGTTTCAGAGAGCCTGCTGAGGCATAAAGTTTTTGAGAGGTGACTTTAAGTTGATTTCCCCAAGACATCTACATGTTACAAGATGGTTTTCTAAAAGATTTTGGTTGGCGGCCAGGGCAGCAGCCACAATCTTTTAGAAAATCATCAAGCTTGTAGCAACATTACTTCGATTTGAACCACAAAACTTTTAAATATTACTGTTATAATCCTGATAATGTTGTATATTTAATGTTTTCTAGTGATTACACCAAGTTCAGTACTTATAAAACATTGCGAATATAAATACGATTTACTTACTTTTTAGGATAATTTCAAACTTGATTTGAGCTCTAATGTTTTATGTTATTATGTTAAATTGTGTTATTATGTTAAAAAACGCTTTGAGTGAACGATTTATGGTGACGTCACCAAAACTGCTTTGCCTTTACAATAATAAAGTAAGCTTAATAATTGAGGGTGCTAAATATTATATAAATATGGTACTAAATATCAGTGTAATATTATTTTAATATTGCTATAAGAGATTGAGGTTGGCCCCCAGGACTAATCAGGCGTCAATATTCGTTAAATTAATACACAGTTAATGGTAAACGATAGTAGATAAATATCTATCATTGTACCTACAATACGTTTTTTCACAATCATCCATATTTGAACATTTACATTTTCAAAGACGCAAATGTCGTAAGTAAATGACTTTCTTCCGAGTATAAAAAAACTTCTACTAACTAGTTAATTTAAATAAATTTCTAAAACCGAATTTATAGTCAATTTTTAAGACCCCAGACCCCCTCTTTTCTAATAAGAAAACCTCGTCCGAATCGGTCCATCCGTTTGGGAGCAACGAAGACACAGGCAGTCTGTCTATCTGTCTGTCTATGTCTCAGATTAACGCCCCGTCAGTCTTACAACTGTGACAGATTACTGCTAGAAAATGCTTTTAGCATTAAGTCCTCTATTTGTAATTCTTTTCTGCTTGTGCAGTAAATAAACAATTAAAACCAACAAACACCTCGATTCTTGCGTAGGGATTAAAAAGTTGGTCACTTCTGGCAGTGTAGCGCGCGTAGTGTTTGGTTGTTTACCCCACTCGACGGAACACGCACTGCGATACAGATCTCAGTCACACTTTACCACCAAAATATTTTATCGAGCTTTACAAAACATTTTATTGATCCATAAAAACATTTCCATCAATCTACTGTTTGATGAACTTTCGACAAACTTTCCTTTTTAACTTGAACTTAAAAGTTTGTTTCGAAGTAGTTTTTCACGAACTTTAAAAACCGTAATAATTTGGGGCATTTTCAAATTGACAGGTACTAACCAAACATATCCTAATACAAAATGGCAAAAAAAAATCCCACCATTATGTAAAAATACTATTTTGGTGAGCTTTGTCAGGTAGATATGGTATTTACGAGTACATGGATAAACTGGGCTTACCTTGGGTTTTTCTTTTGGTGTTATTCGTAATTTGAGGGCGCTAACTTTGAGTCGATTAAAAACGCACGATTAAAAAAAAGGAAAAATATAAGTCTAGTTTTTTATAGTTTACTAGCTGACCCGGCAAACGTTGTTTTGCCTTATAAATCGAGTTGAAAAATGATTAAATTACTAAAATGGCCATAAAAAAATAGGGGTTGGTGATAAAAAAGTAAAAATTTAGGGTTGTATGTATTTTTGTATGTTGTATCATAAAAAAATAGAAATTAAAAATTTTGTCTAAAAAATAAAAAAAAAATTAGGGGTGGACTACCCCTAACATTTAGGGGGATGAAAAATAGATGTTGGCCGATTCTCATAGATACCGGATAAGCACAAAAAATTTCATCAAAATCGGTCAAGCCGTTTCAGAGGAGTATGGCAACGAAAACTGTGACACGAGAATTTTATATATTAGATTTAAATTAGGCAGATACCTACTAAAAAATCGACATAGGTGTAGGAAATCGTTTTTGTCAAAACGCAGCTTAGTATACCATCTGCCGGTCTGGAAAAATACAATGCTTATGTATTCTAGGTGTCCTTACCAAACCAAAGAAACATTCTGTATTTATAATCCAGTATCAGAAATACTAAGTCACGGAAACTAAAATTCTCGTGAACTTTGACTGTTAAACACGAGCATGTGTTTGAGTTAATGCAAATGCTATTCGCAATTACACGATACTGTGTTATTAACGTTTTTGCTCCTTGAATATTAATAAGTAGAGCAATTTTACTAAAAGCAATAAGATTAGGAGTTAAGATTAGGGCGATGGCCGTAGGTAATATTGTAGTTTCCACATATGATTTTAAGTTCACCACATATGTACCTAGGTAATAATTCCTAAGTTTCATAATAATAAATAATACCTGACATTTCACACAACATACATTTTATACATGCATAACATGTACGGGAAAATACCCAAACCCGGAACAAATATCTGTAGACCATGCAAACATTTGTCCCGCAGTGGGAATCGAACCCGCAACCTCCTGCATCTCAGCCTTAGGTACTTAACCTTAGGTAATTTTAGGGATCAGTTGCGCACCTTGGGAAAGATCTACTTGGATGGGGCATCCAGTGGACCTAGGTTATCTAGGTTGATGTTGTTCCGTTCCTCTAGCTCACTAAATTAGTGTGTCTGGTAAGTAGTTTTTTTTTTTTTTTTTTTTTTTCCCCTGTCCGGGCGCAGAGGCCCGGCCCGCGAGCTTTCCTACCCTACCTCTAACATGATCAGAGACCTTGTTTTCTGTTGTGTCTGTCCTTCCGTATGTTATTTGATTAGGGTTTGGTAAGTAGTTACGTATAGCACAAAGCTTTAATATGTGGTTAAATACCTTCTAAATCCTAACTTCCTACTTACCAGACACACTAATTTAGTAGTTAAGCTATAGAAACGGATGGCCCATCCAAGTACCTAGATCTTTCCTAAGGTGAGCAACTGATCCCTAAAAATAAACTTGTAACTATGTAAGTTTGTCTGCCTACAATAACATAGGTAGATCTAAACTGAACTATGTATACATCGTAGTTCATTATGGCTAAAAAGGTACTTTTTATCTACCTACATCTCTGTCTGTATTAGATCTGTAGTTTTCCTATTAGAGAAAAAAAATATCCACTGTGAAAAACGAAAGTTCCATCCAGGAACACCAAACTTGCTTTTCAGCTGGCTTGCTTGCTAGTGCCTGCCTAGATCATTTGAAAATTTAACAATATTTTACTCTACATAATGTGGTAATGGCATGTATGAAGTGTAGCTTTAAGTGGCATGTAAAGGAAGAGCGGCTAGCAGGCGCAGGCGGGCGGCTTCGCCCCTCTAATTATACGAAAGATCCGGCACCGATAGCGAAAGCTTTTATCTCGCACCTCTTCCATTAAGCAAATATACAGCTTTGGACACATAATCACACATCACAATATTTTCCAACTCCAATTAAAAACATTTTGATAGACAAAAATAAATTCAACTAATTACATGTTACGCGCGCCGCCATTTTGTTTTGCTCGTGTTACTTCCCAGACTAATGGGTGGTTTGTCAGGTGAGCAAACATGTTTGTTTCCGCAAACGCGTTTTATCTGTGTTTTAATTTATTCATAGAAACAATCAAAAGCCGGAAGGCAAACCTATTTCAATCTTAATTTATGTAAAACAATGAAGAAATACCTACCTACCAAATATGCAATTACCTACCTATGCTTTTAGTTTTAAGTAGGTACCTACCTACTTAGGTAGGTAGAGCATACAATTAATGTGTTGTATTCGTCGACACAAAAACTGTGGGCCACTTTTTCAAATTAAAAACATGACTGAATATGTTCAAAAGCACCGCAAAAATCAGCAACTCTCAACACCACCCCAAATATTGTGTTAGCAGCGCCTCGTAAACTCGATTCCACGTCCCAAACGCAAGTGTTCGCGACAAAGGTTAATTAATTAGATTGGTTGCGCTTGAGTGGTCGGCACTCATTGCAGCGCTAATTCACAAATTAGCAACGCGCTTTTCACAAATTAGTACGCGGGCTTTTCGTAAATTATTCGCGTGACAAAGCGGCCTGGCTGTGTTACAATTTTCGTCACACTGTATCTAAGTACATACCTACATATTTTAATCTAATTTCCACTTGATTTGGAATTAGAAGCTTAGCGAGCAAAGGCTCGCGGTGATTCCCTAATATTTGATTTTTGAACCTCTACCACGCTTTAGATATTTTTAGGTAGGTTAAATTTAGACTGCTACATTACCTACCTCACCTAAACACCTACTTTTTCAATTTCCGGGTTCGGTTAATTAGGAATTATGTTCATAAGCAATACCTATCTTTTATGTATATCTAGTTGCTAGTTGATACCTTAAGTACCTCCTTACTTTATTCTTATCTCTTAGGTATAACGTTTCTTAAGCAGAATAGTGCCACTTGCTATACATTTCACACCACCAAGGTAACTTTATTTGGACGCGCCTAATGGAGTAAGTGCTTTGCCAAATGGCTCGCGCCACGGAGCTTTTAATGCAATTTCGCTCCCTTTGTGACGGGAATTGGCGCAATCAATCCATTTACACTTTGTTTCGCCAACTACCATGCTTCTGGCGTCCCTGTCCTTTCCACTACCGCATTTAAGACACGCTTTTTTAGCTTTATAACTGTAGGTATATTGAGCTTTTAGCGACAAATTGCTTTCAAACTTTTTTCGCTGTTGAATTTTGCAATTCAATTTTATTTGAATGTTGTTTGGCGAAAAGCGGATTGCTTTATTTGAACCTCTACGTAATTTTGATTCCATAGATACTTCTTGTAAATTTAAGTAGGTACCTACATAGCTTACTTCTAAAGTCTTAGGCAGTCTTAGGTATTTTGCATTAGTATTTCTCTATGGTATTTTGTCATTGCAAAAATGTCAATCTATGTTTTTAACGATTTGTTGTAAACGTGCATATTTTTCTTCGTTTTAATTTAGTTGTTTTTATTTTGTGACCAGTATGGATGGAAGAAATAGTTGCAATAAAATAAATCGGAATACTTTTGACATCTTCAACCGTTAGTATCTAACTCTTCCAATCTCTTAAACCTAGACTTTGTTCAAACACTATACATAAACTATATAAGTAACCTTACATTTAAGTAATATATTAACATTACTATAGAAAGTTATTGTTAGTGATGCAAAGGAGCTTTAATCTGAAGATGTAGATAATAAAACAAATATTGCTGGACATTTCACACAGCGCTATCTAGCCCCAAACTAAGCAGAGCTTGTTCTATGGGAACCAGATAACTGATAGAATACTTATATACATATTTTTTTTGTAGATACATACTTATAATACATAGAGAAACAACCAGACCCAGAACAAACATCTGTAAATCGTGCAAACATTTGTACCGCGGCGGAAATCGAACCCGCTACCTCCTGCTTCTCAGCTGGCTATTCGCCCACTGCACCACGGAGGTCGACAATATGTACAGAAGTTGTATTCCATTAGAATTCTTTATTATCAGCTGGTAGATTATTTATTAAATGATTGAAGTGATTTTCTTTTTCTCAGGTATAAAAAACAAAGGCGTAAGAAATAATCTTGTAACACCAGAGATCTTTGTCAGCGAAATATGGATGCAAGAGGACACTAAAAACGGCGTAGAAATAATTGAACTGAACTCGTCAAATTCTGAGATGGGCGAAGCAACTCAAGAGTCAGCAAATAACTTCAGTCACCTTTGGAGTTTTGTGAACAATGATAGATGTAATGAAGCTGGAGCTGATTATAGAATAAATAACATCGCAAGAGAAAGAAGACGAAAGATGAATGAAGAACTATTCTCCATCGCGAATACAAATAATTACTTGCACGACCATAATACACAAACAAATTTTAACGGATTTCATTACATTGACGACTCTGAAACCTCGGGAGTTTCACATAGTAAGCAGATGAATTGTTTCACTATTATAAATAATCATGTGATAAATTCAGATAGCTCATCAGACAGTGACTGCCCAATAGTTGAAGAAATAGAATCATACTCAACTGAAATCGATAACGATCATAACAATAAATACTGGGATCATGTTTATAACGAAGATATCGTAACAAATGATTCTGTAAACGCAGAAAAACGTACTGTATGGATTTACTCGTGCAAAAACAAACGTCGCCTTTCCGATGATGAGTTCGAACTTTTTAACATTCCTAGCACTGATACTTCTGCGTCACCTATATCTGATGAGGAATACAAAACTGATAAATCAACTAATGTTTACCGAATAGCATCGCCGATACCGGCAACATTTATACCAAGACTTGATCTATCGTTAGCACACACTCTATCAACAGTCATAGAGGTATCTGGCAGCAAAAACTCTAGAGAGTCATCACACGAATCTTTGCTTAAGAAACCTTATAATAATTGGCTGACTGGCAGAAATTGCCCAAATAGTAATAAAGTAATTCCTAATGTTATAAATTGGTTAGCTTTGTCCCCGAGGGAAAACAGGAGAAGATTTAGGAACACAAACTCTGAAAGATATCAAAATATAAGAGAATTTACTTATGCAGAAGGCCACGAACAGAGCGGACGGCGAAAAGATAAATTACGTAAAAGTTCACCCGCGCTTATTCAAGTAGATGTTGAAGTCCACGCTAGTGATGCACCAACACCGGCTATACCCAAAGACGTAGATATAGTTTCAATAAAAAGTTTGGAGTTGGGACCAAAAGTTCAAAAGAAAAAAGTAGATAATACAGTTTCCATCAAGATTTCATACGCCGATGCAGACACCGAGATTGACAATGAAAACGCAGATGGCGGCCTCGATCCTAACCGTAAGCCGTTTATAAAGCCAACTTTTGATAAAACCTATGATATAATAACGGAACCTATAGAAAAATTTTACAGTAGCAAATGGATTGGACAGGAAACAGGCGAAGAACAAACTACAGCATTTGACTATGTCTTGGGACACGAAACCGAGATTGATCGAAAAAAACCCGAGGATGAAAAATGTTTCAGAAGTGATGATGTCTATGATTTTGCAAGTAGAAAGTTATTGATGAAAAGCATTAAGCTAATGAAATCGCCGCTGTGGGCGGAGTACTTACCGATAACAGAAAATCCCTCTTTGCATTTATCATTGTCACTCAGTTCGATTCAAGACAAAAAATCGTGGTTCAAACGTATTGGAACATATTTTAAATGTTGTAAGTAAAATCATAAATTTTTAACAATTATGTTTTTATCAAACCTTAACATTATTTTGCTATAGAAATAGTTACTTTGTACATTATAAACATAAATGAAACGACAATATTGGTTTGAACTTGTGAATTTATTAAATTCAATCACTTTAACTTCCAGTAGGTATTGAAGTACTTAAAAATAATTTGCTATCAAATAAGGTACTTAGCAAAAAGAGAGGTCACGACATTCAAAACAGTTTTTACAAATCATTTAAACCTATCACATTGGATTCATACTATACGAGATGAGTCTCGACGAAACATACGTGAAGAGTCAAGAAACAATGGATCGTCCTCACCTTTACTCAAGTTCAGTAGTATCTACACAAACATATTATGCCTTCTACACACCAAAGCCACCGACCTGTCGACATGTCGCCGCGGTAGCATGCGCGGGTGCAAGTCGCCAACATGATCTTTAAAATAATGCCGTCCCGTCAAGAAGCCACCGGGCTGTCGGCAGGTCGATCGCTTTCGTGTAGATTGCTTAACAGACTACGATCAAAATAATCTGGCCCGGTGACGCGCAGCATTATAATTTATTGGCAGCCAAATTTTGTTTAATATACGTATTCATAGCAAAGTGACTGACTGCCAATATCCACTCGCAAGACTGCTGAAGTATTGAGATATTATAAAACTCACAAGTCATAGTAAATAATTGTTTTGAGAAAATAACGTTTAGTTTCAGATCTATACCTGAATTCTATTCTATTGTAACGTTTAGTTCAAATTTTGTCCATCGGGCCAGTTAAGATGATGGCACTGCTGTACACTGATGAAATGGTTCAAATCTGGTTCTATGACAACTCATGTTTAACTATTTTAATAAGATTCAAATTGCAATAACTCTTCTATTCAACAATTTACTCACTATTTTTATACATGAGATTTAATACAGAAAAGGAGCGAGAACAATCCAAAACATCACGGGAATGTAAAACTTACAAGCTGTGTAATTGAAACTTATGGGTTTTAGAAAGATCCTATGATATAATGAAATGCGTCTTATGGCTGGCATCACAAACATTTACAACATGAGAGTAATTACAAATTAATTATTCTACGCATTTGTATATTTAAAAGCTCAAAATTTAATACAACAACTGCTTTAATGTATTTTGCTTATAATATGCGAGTATTTAACAATTCTATGATGCAAGAGTTCATTATTTATCAAGGTAAATATTTTAATTTGCAACGTTTATAACTTTAGATTTACACTTTTATGTACTTGGTTATTTTTAAGATATTTATAGACACTAGTAGTAGACAAACAGAAAAATCGAATAAAAAATGTCACTTAATTTTAATTTGTCCAAAATTTGTATAATAAAAATCAAAACGTAAAGTAATATAAAATTCAAGTTACTGTATTTTTTATGTACATTGGGCTGGATCGCGAGTCATAATTTGCCATCAAAATCACCTGCAGCGGTTTAACTAGTAACACGCCTGTAACTCAAACTTATGTAGACAATTTTGACTTGTCTATTGGTATGACTGCAAATATGAAGCTGAATTAGCTAATATCAGGTTTGGTAGCTTTGATCATAAACGTATTTAAACAAATCACACACAAACATTGAGGCCTGCTCAATTTAAATCTAGGAATGCAGTTGTATCGACACATCGTAAAAAATCTAATAAATTATACCAATCGAAAGACCGCATATGATTTAGTTATCTATTGCATAACTATGAAATAATTTTAACTTTTTTATACACACTTATATGACTATTGCTGTCACTTTGTTTCTTAAAGCGATTATAAAGATGGCCGCCGGTACCATGCGCTGGCAGGGCATGCCATGTACTTGCATTCGGTGTCGAAGTTATACACATGTATTAACTTTTGCATGCTAGTTTTTAGTAACACTGTGAAATTACAACTGAGAACCACAAAATGGAAACATCTATCTACTTCACTACAGAGAAAAATCAACGGCGTTCGATCTCATGCTGCTAGTTACTAGCATAGTACGAGGTACTAGCAAAACTATACAAATATACACATGCTAGTAATTCGTACTTGCCAGTATCTAGTATGCTTTATACATGCACATGCTACATGTATCATCAGCTTTATTCTATCTTAATAATGATAGAAAAGTACAACCAGTAATCAAGAGGTTCAGCTAATACATGATTTGGTGTAGTTAAAGTGACTTCTTATAGTACGTAGTAATCATGCATCGTAATCTAATCCTGTATTGAATTTATAACACACTTTGAGATCGAGAAATCATGCAAATAAGATAATATAAACTATTTTAATAACCCGCGGATAAAATCAGTTTCTGAAGAATTAACTTCCACTAAGAATCATATTCATAATTATATTTGTGAATAATAGCCCTAACGTGAAAACGATCCATTCTTTATACCGAACTCTTTTAATGTTTCCTTTGAAGGAAGTACCGAAACTTTTTTCTAATCTCTTTAGAGTTTCCAAAAGAACGATTGAGACAATCTCTGAATTGAATTTTAATTATAAACATCAAGTCGTCGCGAATTCCATTGTTAATGGCGCAGATTTGAACCACGATCGTTGAGAAGCATACATAGCTGAGAACGAGCAAGAAATATCTAGATCACTGCGACATAATACAGATCTCATCATATCAACCTAGCATCAGACCTAGCTTCCCGATGCGTTTTCAGCTGGCAACATTGCTGATTCATCTAACCGATTCCGCACGCGAGTTATTAAAACTTATCGATCTCTGCGGCACAATAAAGAGCGCACAGCAGCGAGCACTCTCTCCAGCAAGCTGTGTGCTTGTTGCAGCGCCGCACCCAGTAGAGAGGAGGGCACGTCAGGTTGTCACGAGGTCGGCAGCGCGAGCTCGCGCCGGATGTAGAAGAGTATGTAGGGCTTGCAGCCGGCGACGGCAGCGGCCTCACTCGCGCGCACCGTCTGATCGTTGAAGTGGAACCATTGATCGTCATTTATCGCGAACGCGGTGTAGTGACCCGACCCCGCACTGGAACAACCACATTTCTATCAGCTCAGGGCAGGTACTACGTTATGGCTACAAGCACGGTATGCAGCAGTAGTAGTACACGGCAGTAGTACTCACCCGGAGCCGTGATGCACGATGACGGCGGCGAGGTCGTACAGCATGTCACCGCGCGGCGAGCTTGTCGGGCGCCGCGCGCGGCACGAAGCGGGACATGTCGAGCGCGTGCAGCGGGCACAGTATGCAGCAGTAGTAGTACACGGCAGTAGTACTCACCCGGAGCCGTGATGCACGATGACGGCGGCGAGGTCGTACAGCATGGCACCGCGCGGCGAGCGTCGCTTGTCGGGCGCCGCGCGCGGCACGAAGCGGGACATGTCGAGCGCGTGCAGCGGGCACAGTATGCAGCAGTAGTAGTACACGGCAGTAGTACTCACCCGGAGCCGTGATGCACGATGACGGCGGCGAGGTCGTACAGCATGGCACCGCGCGGCGAGCGTCGCTTGTCGGGCGCCGCGCGCGGCACGAAGCGGGACATGTCGAGCGCGTGCAGCGGGCACAGTATGCAGCAGTAGTAGTACACGGCAGTAGTACTCACCCGGAGCCGTGATGCACGATGACGGCGGCGAGGTCGTACAGCATGGCACCGCGCGGCGAGCGTCGAGTGTCGGGCGCCGCGCGCGGCACGAAGCGGGACATGTCGAGCGCGTGCAGCGGGCACAGTATGCAGCAGCAGTAGTAGTACACGGCAGTAGTACTCACCCGGAGCCGTGATGCACGATGACGGTGGCGAGGTCGTACAGCATGGCACCGCGCGGCGAGCGTCGAGTGTCGGGCGCCGCGCGCGGCACGAAGCGGGACATGTCGAGCGCGTGCAGCGGGCACAGTATGCAGCAGCAGTAGTAGTACACGGCAGTAGTACTCACCCGGAGCCGTGATGCACGATGACGGCGGCGAGGTCGTACAGCATGGCACCGCGCGGCGAGCGTCGAGTGTCGGGCGCCGCGCGCGGCACGAAGCGGGACATGTCGAGCGCGTGCAGCGGGCACAGTATGCAGCAGTAGTAGTACACGGCAGTAGTACTCACCCGGAGCCGTGATGCACGATGACGGCAGCGAGGTCGTACAGCATGGCACCGCGCGGCGAGCGCCGCTTGTCGGGCGCCGCGCGCGGCACGAAGCGGGACATGTCGAGCGCGTGCAGCGGGCACAGTATGCAGCAGTAGTAGTACACGGCAGTAGTACTCACCCGGAGCCGTGATGCACGATGACGGCGGCGAGGTCGTACAGCATGGCACCGCGCGGCGAGCGTCGCTTGTCGGGCGCCGCGCGCGGCACGAAGCGGGACATGTCGAGCGCGTGCAGCGGGCACAGTATGCAGCAGTAGTATTACACGGCAGTAGTACTCACCCGGAGCCGTGATGCACAATGACGGCGGCGAGGTCGTACAGCATGGCACCGCGCGGCGAGCGTCGCTTGTCGGGCGCCGCGCGCGGCACGAAGCGGGACATGTCGAGCGCGTGCAGCGGGCACAGTATGCAGCAGTAGTAGTACACGGCAGTAGTACTCACCCGGAGCCGTGATGCACGATGACGGCGGCGAGGTCGTACAGCATGGCACCGCGCGGCGAGCGTCGCTTGTCGGGCGCCGCGCGCGGCACGAAGCGGGACATGTCGAGCGCGTGCAGCGGGCACAGTATGCAGCAGTAGTAGTACACGGCAGTAGTACTCACCCGGAGCCGTGATGCACGATGACGGCGGCGAGGTCGTACAGCATGGCACCGCGCGGCGAGCGTCGCTTGTCGGGCGCCGCGCGCGGCACGAAGCGGGACATGTCGAGCGCGTGCAGCGGGCACAGTATGCAGCAGTAGTAGTACACGGCAGTAGTACTCACCCGGAGCCGTGATGCACGATGACGGCGGCGAGGTCGTACAGCATGGCACCGCGCGGCGAGCGTCGCTTGTCGGGCGCCGCGCGCGGCACGAAGCGGGACATGTCGAGCGCGTGCAGCGGGCACAGTATGCAGCAGTAGTAGTACACGGCAGTAGTACTCACCCGGAGCCGTGATGCACGATGACGGCGGCGAGGTCGTACAGCATGGCACCGCGCGGCGAGCGTCGAGTGTCGGGCGCCGCGCGCGGCACGAAGCGGGACATGTCGAGCGCGTGCAGCGGGCACAGTATGCAGCAGCAGTAGTAGTACACGGCAGTAGTACTCACCCGGAGCCGTGATGCACGATGACGGCGGCGAGGTCGTACAGCATGGCACCGCGCGGCGAGCGTCGCTTGTCGGGCGCCGCGCGCGGCACGAAGCGGGACATGTCGAGCGCGTGCAGCGGGCACAGTATGCAGCAGTAGTAGTATACGGCAGTAGTACTCACCCGGAGCCGTGATGCACGATGACGGCGGCGAGGTCGTACAGCATGGCACCGCGCGGCGAGCGCCGCTTGTCGGGCGCCGCGCGCGGCACGAAGCGGGACATGTCGAGCGCGTGCAGCGGGCACAGTATGCAGCAGTAGTAGTACACGGCAGTAGTACTCACCCGGAGCCGTGATGCACGATGACGGCGGCGAGGTCGTACAGCATGGTACCGCGCGGCGAGCGTCGCTTGTCGGGCGCCGCGCGCGGCACGAAGCGGGACATGTCGAGCGCGTGCAGCGGGCACAGTATGCAGCAGTAGTAGTACACGGCAGTAGTACTCACCCGGAGCCGTGATGCACGATGACGGCGGCGAGGTCGTACAGCATGGCACCGCGCGGCGAGCGTCGCTTGTCGGGCGCCGCGCGCGGCACGAAGCGGGACATGTCGAGCGCGTGCAGCGGGCACAGTATGCAGCAGTAGTAGTACACGGCAGTAGTACTCACCCGGAGCCGTGATGCACGATGACGGCGGCGAGGTCGTACAGCATGGCACCGCGCGGCGAGCGTCGAGTGTCGGGCGCCGTGCGCGGCACGAAGCGGGGCATGTCGAGCGCGTGCAGCGGGCACAGTATGCAGCAGTTGTAGTACACGGCAGTAGTACTCACCCGGAGCCGTGATGCACGATGACGGCGGCGAGGTCGTACAGCATGGCACCGCGCGGCGAGCGTCGAGTGTCGGGCGCCGTGCGCGGCACGAAGCGGGGCATGTCGAGCGCGTGCAGCGGGCACAGTATGCAGCAGTAGTAGTACACGGCAGTAGTACTCACCCGGAGCCGTGATGCACGATGACGGCGGCGAGGTCGTACAGCATGGCACCGCGCGGCGAGCGTCGAGTGTCGGGCGCCACGCGCGGCACGAAGCGGGACATGTCGAGCGCGTGCAGCGGGCACAGTATGCAGCAGTAGTAGTACACGGCAGTAGTACTCACCCGGAGCCGTGATGCACGATGACGGCGGCGAGGTCGTACAGCATGGCACCGCGCGGCGAGCGTCGAGTGTCGGGCGCCACGCGCGGCACGAAGCGGGACATGTCGAGCGCGTGCAGCGGGAACGATATGCTCGTGTCCACTTTTGTTCTGGAAATATAACGAACATGCTTTGAGCTTTACATTCCAAAAGGTGCTGCTAGCCTGAACCGAAAAGATAAGTTTTAAATCTATCAATCGTTGATCGTTATACCGCGCATGTCTAACGATACGTTCGTTACCCGAGGAGTAGCGAGCGCGCGCGAACGTGTTAACGTAATATAACCGATCGCTTGCGTCTTGTCGCAATGTGTAAATGCCGTGCGCCGTATTAAGTGATATTACGACATCATGTGTTTCCATAAGTGAATTTTATTTTTGATGTGAAACATCTTTTGGCGCGCCTGGGCATTAAAACCGACTCGTACCTCGTCACGGCGTGACGGCATGCATCCAATAGGCGATGTCTGTTATATTATATATAGGGGTAAGATGTCGAATGTTTCGGACTATTTTTTCCAAGTCGTAAGACCGTTGGGCCGTTTTGAGTATAATAAGATAAGATGATTATAAACTGTTTTCTTTAATTATGAATTCTTCCAATAACCAATAAATTTATATGTTTCACATGTGCCGTGCGCCCTGTGACGGACCGACAGCTCGTAACAGTTGTATATGATGAGATGAGATGTGTTATAAGGTGTCACCTGAAGTAGTTATGCCATCTGAACCGCTTGAGATGCAGGCACAGCACATTAGGCAGGCGTCGGATCTTAAACTGCTTCGTAGACTTCTGTTTGCATTTACAGCTGCTGCAGAAATAACGCTCCGTGTCTTCTAACTCTTCAACCTGGCAAACAAGGGTTTTTGTGAAATTATTGAATTATTAGTTATCATTATCGTGATCCACTGCCAAAGACGTCCACTGCTAAACATAGGCGAGTGAGCTAGTGCGGCCTGCACCTAACAGCTCCCAACAACCATTATCAGGTTATTTTTCCATCTAATGGGGTGCCGTCCTACGCTGCGTGGTCTCCACTCGAATTATTAGCTATTCATTATAATAAGTGAGACAGACCACAAGATGGACAGGACCATTCGGCAAATAAATGTTGGCAGACCGTACAGTGGGCTGATGTGATCCAAATTGCTGGAAAAGACTGGATCATCAAAACAAACGACAGAGTCGTGGAAGAAGTTGGAGGAGACCTTTACCCATAAAGGGATCCATTTCTCACAATTAGATAACAACTAGCGAGAAGTAGTATTAAGTAGAGATTTAGATTAAAAAGGTTTAATAATAATAATAATAGTTTTGATGTTTTTTGGTACAAATTTCATCACAAAACGCCGCCACCGAGCTGTCGACTGCATTTTTCGTGCATCTATACTAATATAATCATAAATTCGAAATTAACTCTGTCTCTCTGTGTTTGTTCCGTTTTCACGATTAAACGGCTAGACCGATTTCCAGTTTCAAATTTGGTACATAGATATTATTTTGACCGGGATTGGCACATAGGCTACTTTTTACCCGACTGCGAAGGAGGGTAATGTTTTGGCGGATCAGCTAGTTTTACAGAAACTCGACGCACAAGATTGACGCCACTTGTCGCTACACGTCACGAGACGTCGCTTCTCGCTTCGTGTGATCGAAAGTGAATGAAAAATGTAAAAAAGTGGTTGTCGTGCGATTCCGCTACTAAGTAGCCGCTTCCAGCTTCATGCGGCGATTTGTGGTTGTGGCGCGTGGCTCGTGTGCGGCGACTTAAAACTTAAAGCTTTGAAATAAAATATTAGCAACATGCTTGTTACTTTAGAGTTGCGTTCAATTAATCCTTTATTTCAAAGATGAGTCTAATGAGGTAATGGTCTTGACTTGGCTGCTTGATAATAACCAATGAAAAAAGAAAGAAAAAAACCATTTTACGCACAACCACACAGTAAAAGAAATAAATAAAATGTAACAACAACATCACTGGCTGTGTCATGGGCACGGCCGTGTGTTGTACGTGAATACGTGTACGTAACAGGTAATATTTTCTATACAAAATATAATCATGTTTGAACACTAAGAAGTCCTTCGGGTCTTACACATACTAAATGTAAATCTCGAAAGGCAGCAAAATGACCTCAAAATGGCGGCGCATAACGAATTCTTTCTTTAGCTATTCAGTGATGTAATTAAATACGAGTATATAGCTCCAACATCCAACTGTATGCCCCAATTTTTTAAACATTAGTTTTTTGAAATGCCTCCCACTATGGAAGCAATAAAAGGTATTCACGTCAATATAATATACCTGTACAAAGCTAGCCAAGCAGTGAGAGAGCGAGACGGGCGCGTCGTGCCGCCCGCTCTCCGGCAGCTCCAGCGACAGGTCCAGGAACGGATCGAACTTGTTGCTCTGCGTGCCGCACGCGAGGCACCGCACCTACAGAACACAAACAATTACAATATTAACAACTGTTACCACACTTACTAGTGGACACATTTTAATAAATTTCTGAGCAAAACTTTTATTTTTGTATTTCGATTGCGATTTTATTCAGTCGTTCTCAAGTTATGGCGTGATCAAGGGGGAAACAGGGATTCATTTTTATATACTGCATGTCACTGCATTTACGACATTATTTTAAATCACTTATGCAGAATCGTATTACCTAATTTTAGAAATTGGTTTAATACCGATAGCTTGAATATTTATCCAGTAATCAATACATTTCCAATAAACAATTTTTAACGTAAATCGGCGACGTCTTCTTCTGTCTGTCTGTTTCATAGATATTTTAGGACTTGAAATCAAAGTATAATATTATATTAATAAAATAAAAAAAAAAATCATAATAATTAATTTGAAAAAAAAAAATATTTATAACAATACTAGGCATCAGCCCTACCCGTGATTTAAATAAATGTCGTTAATGCAGTGACACGCAGTACATAGTCTATTTGGAATAGAATAATAATAGATTGTTATACAAGGGACCCTTGTGGTCCATTATGCGTGAGAGTTCACTATATGGACAGCCTAACTCCAACTATCATAACTGCAACGAACTATAATATCTTTTCTGTGTCTACTGACTCTCATGTAAGTGATAATTATTATCTTTTTGAGAATAAATGATTATTAAACCTAACTCCGACCAGAAGCGCAGAAGTTTCTTAGGGTCTTCGCAGGCTTCGCGGAGTGACCTTGGATTGTCCAGGATACGCATTACAGGACTAGTGGGCAGCTGATCCTTTTTCGGTGAGACATGCAGGAGAGCAGAGTGGGATGTCTGCTTCGATGATGTAGAGGTGACAATGTCATGCAAGTGTCCGATTCGAAGGTCCAATCTTTGAAGGTCGACAAACCAATACAGACGTGCGATACCACGGACCCATCTCGCGGTGCGGACTTGTATGTGTCCATCTGCAATATCACAGAGCAATACATACCTCACTCTGCAAGGTGCCGCCGAATACAGCGGTGACGATGGACGCGGAGGACAGCTTTGGAACAAACCCGCTTTCTATTTTATCCGGCGGTAACAGCTGTTGTAGTTCCGTATGTAATCTGAAATTTAACATTACTATTATATTATTTACAACTTAGATCAAGCCCTTCCTCTAGAACTATCCCACTAATATTATAAACGCAAAAGTTTGCATGGATATTTGGTACTCTTTCGCGTCGTAAAACCTGAACCGATTTCCATGATATACATAGGCTACTTTTTATTGACAAACCACGCGTGCGAAGCCGCTGGAGGAAGCGAGTAATAAATAATTGATCGAGTGAAGCGAATCTCTAATTCAATTTGGACAAATCAGCGTTGTATGTATGTATGTATGTTTGTTTGTCCAGGATAAATTTCGAAGCGTTTTTGCGTGAAATTTGGTATGTAGGTAGGTAGTGATGTCACAATTTTGGTTTGACTAAATGAGCTAAAAATGTGAGAGGGTTGTTGAGATATTAGGGTTCAAGTGGGGTAAAAAAAAAACAAAATTGAACTATCCGGTCAAGTGGCACGTCTAATAAAAGGTCTTTGTAAGTACATTTCGACCCCATTTTTTTTTTTAGTTTAAACCTTGTAGTTTTTAAGTTATTAGCCATAATAAAAACTGAACTTGGACAAAATTCACAGCATACACCAGTGACCCTACAGTGCTGAAATTTGGTATGCGTGTAGTTTTAGTAACATAAATATTATATTATAATATAAATAGAAATTCAGAATAACTGCAATTTGTAACCCAAAAAAGATAACCAAATAACATGAACTACCTTTACCTGTAATTTCAATGAAACTATAGGTCAAGTTAGTTGGATATTCATTTCGTGGCACTATTTTGATAGTTAAAAATTACGCGAGATCTCAGTTCGGGGCGAACCACTAGTTTATTCATTGTATATATTGTCAAGTGTCTTTAATGTTATAAAAAAACCTTCTGATTATTTTTATTATTCTTCATCGTGTCGATATGGCTCTTATATTAGATATCAAATGTTTTGTTTCCAATACTTGATAACCGCAACAGCGTTATCAGTAGCGGACGTAGCGGTGCAAGTATCCCTCAGAGTTCAAGAATTAGGGTACAATGGGCAGCTTAGTACGTGTGCCCTAGATCTGTCTGTCTGTACCACTTGGACAACTAATCGCAGACTCTCCATTGCAGCCCCATTTACTCATATTTAACCTACAGCGACCCACTTGTGTCCTGAGACGATTGAGTGTCACACGTGTGGCAAAAATAATTTTTTTCAACCAGTGTTCGATGTATTTGGCTGTTTAAATAATTTAATTTATAAGAAACTCCCAAGTGATGTACAAAAATTTACAATTACATAATCTTTATAAAAAGCCTACTATAAAATACCGGATTATTTAGATGTTAAAGAAGCTTGGGATTGAAATTGCTTCAACTCGTTAAAAAATGTTACAATTCAGAAGTAATTTATTTTCTTTATTGTTATGTATTCTAAAAGGATCATTAAAAAAAACAACCAGCCTTGTTTCTTGCCTTTCTTTCCTGGCTTGGTCGCGAAAGAACAGGCAGTAAAATTGACGTTTCAAAGTGATCCTTGTGATTTTAATGAATAAAAAGATTCTTTTTTTGTGAGAGCTTTGGATGTCTTCAGGAAGTTGTGACGGCTTTTGAGGTGGTGGTTAGACCAGCTAAGCTGAAATGGGATTGGACGCTGGTCACATCTGTCCAATTGAGCTGTGGGCAAAGGTCGCCACCCTTTGGCACCCGGATGGTGGACGAAATCGACTAATTCCTGCACTGGGGGAATGTGGCGCAGGATCGAAATTGGAAAAGGATGGGGAAAGGCATTTGCCCAAAAGTGGGAAACAGTAGTGTTGTTACTTTATTTGTACTAAAAACGGGATATTTATCATGATTTGTAGGCTTTTGAGTATCAGGATATTTGGAGGCAGTTGCATGCGCCATGATCACGGGTAAACTGAAGTGTTTGTGAGTGGGTAGTTATTGGTAACTTGATAATATTATATTATTGGTCTTTGGTATTGGGTAGTTCATAGCCATGATAGTTTCAAAAGTTATATCGTGTTGTTACCTGTCCAGCATGTAGCGCAGAAACTCGTGCGCATCCTGTTGTTGGTACCCGCGAAACCGCGGCACCACCTTCCAGATCACGAGGAACAGGCATTCAGGTGAGATGGCACCCTTCGAGCCGCATCCACCCGTGTTCAGGTTTAATATCACCTGCCAAATACATTCACATTTATTCCACATACATACCACACTACACTTTCGATGAAATTTAATACACAGATAGATGACCTGATTGAGACGTGGGATACTTTTTTTTGACAAACGACGCGTGCGCAGCCGTGGGCGGAAGCTTGTGAGGAATATATTAGAATAGTCAACACCACTAGTTAATTAACCCTCGACACAAAAAGAGGTGTTATAAGCCATTGTTTATCCATCTGTTTGTGTATCGGTCTGGCACTATGTGGCCTCCCAATTTAAACTACAGGGAATTAATGAATAATGATTTGTAGCCTATGTTTAGACAAAAAAATAAATTAATAAACCAGCAAAAATAACGAAACAACCAAGCTAAATTTTAAACACGAAATATGAAATACCTGTCGATGGCAGTAAAGAGTTAAAAAAATATTTCACAGCTGAGATCCCCACACCATAATGGAAAAGTGCTGATAATCGATTGGCTGACCTTCCGGATGGAATATCTCCGATATTTCATCACACATATCTAAGAACCGAATCCGAATCGGTCGATCCCCTGGAAAATACGATGCCACTGACAGACATAGGCATCAAACTATAACACCCCTCTTTTTGCGTCGGGGTTAAAAATAACGAGGTGCAGGCCTCTAATATATATTTTTTTTATTTTGCCTATATTTTCCCACTGCTGGGCCAAGGCCTCTCCGAACTCCTTTCTCCTATCTAGATCCTTGGCAGATTCCCACCATAGAATATAAATAAATATAAATATCGCTGGACTTTTCACACAGCGCTATCTAGCCCCAAACTAAGCAGAGCTTGTACTATGGGAACCAGATAACTGATAGAATACTTATATACTTTTTTTTTTGTAAATACATACTTATAATATATAGAAAAACACCCAGACACGGAACAAATATCTGTAGATCATGTAAATATTTGTTCCGAGGCGGGAATCGAACCCGCTACCTCCTGCGTCTCAGCTGGCTATACGCCCACTGCGCCACGGAGGCAGTCAAAAACCATTCCTTCTCGAATCCACTGATGTCGTCGCGCCGACCCCGATCATTTAATGAATGGTTTATTATTGAATTATTATTATTGATTATTTAATTAATGGTGTCTTATTATAAAATTGCAATAAACGATGTTTCCCATAAATTCATAATCATATCAACAATCATCAGATGATTTGAGAGGAGGTATGACGCAGCATCAATTATTTTTTATGATTGCAACATTCAATCGAAATATTTCCATTCGAACCTTGCCCTTGAAGAGTACTCATATGATGAATACAATCAGTATAAATGTTTATCTTAATGGTATACTAGTATATATATTTTCGATTATGATTTTACAGAACCATGTCTTGAACTCATTTTATAAAAGATTTTATAAAAGCTGACCTGCCTGCGGCTTTGATGGTTTGTCAATAAAAACATTACCCTCCTTCTGCACAGTCGGGTAAAAAAAACTAGCCTATATTACTCATATATAACGTAGCATTCTAATGGTGAAAGAATTTTTTAAATCAGATCAGTAGTTTTTGCGTTCGTTACAAACATACAAAAATACAAATCTTTCCTCTATATACTATTAGTATAGATATCATCATGGGCCTTTACATCAATACAAAATGATTTATGCAAGCATAGGGTATGATAAGCTCTTTCTATCGTGGGGCTTTAAAGGTACCTATATCCGGGAGCGGCAGCCAGGACCCCTGTAGATTGTCCAAGCTTTGCGGCATGTTAATGCGTCAATAAGTCAGACAAACGGCTCATCCACTAACGTTCATTCCTTCTTGTCCTGTGATTCAAATAGTACAGAAATGCTACGTAATAAAAGTCAGAACGGTACGGAGTAATACCGTCATTCTTTCATGAACATAGATACACCATCTTTTTTATTTTGTTTTGTCCTGTCCATCCAGTTGTCTGGAAGAGATCGCTTTTAAGCGATAAGACCGCCCATTGTACTTACCTTTATATTTGTGTATTTCTTTGTATGTTTAATTTTGTTTGGTGTGCAATAAAGAGTATATCTATCTATCTATCTTTCTCGCTCTTGCAAATCCACTGGCGTTCATTCCATAGCGAGTGTAGATTCCGGCAGCGATTAACGTTAGTGGATGGGCCGCTATTGTCACGAGCGACTACTCCACTAGTGTTGATTTTCCTCTAAAAGTCACAGTCTATTTATTAAAAGATACAAACAATATATCATTACCAGCCTTCCGTTCTTGACCATGTAGGGGGTATGCTAGGTCTCTCATTTAGGTGAACAAATTGACTTACCTTTCTTAATTCCTCTGCCATAACCACATCATGCATTTCCTGCCTTGTATAGCTTCTTGAGTGGTACACTCTCTTGCCATTACTCTTAACTTCCAAGGATGGTAACTGGCTGAAGTAATAGCTGAACTCTTGTATATTGTTCAGAGACTGTAACACTGCGTTCATAAAGCAGGTATTTCCTAAATTCTTTAATCCTACTATCTTTTTTTCTCGTTGGTTTTTCCCGTTGCTGGGAGATTTCTTAGTTATGTTGGTTGGTGCTGAGTTGTTTTCGGTGGAACTGCTGTCGCCTGAGTGGGTTCGTTTTCGGGAACGCGGTCGCAGGCTTCTCACTGGTTCTTCTGGATTCTGAAAATTTATTGTATGGTTCAATTCAGTATATGTACCAAAATTGCGACAAAATAGTCTTATATATATTGGGTTCAAATTTGGCCACTATCTATACCCTCTTCTCTTATTGGCCAGTCGACGATTTGACGACCTCTGTGGCGCAGTGGGCGAATAATCGGCTGAGACGCAGGAGGTGGCGGGTTCGATCTCCGCTGCGGGACAAATGTTTGCAGATATTTGTTTCGGGTTTGGGTATTTTTCTATAATAATAATAACAATAAATATCGCTGGACATTTCACACAGCGCTATCTAGCCCCAAACTAAGCAGAGCTTGTACTATGGGAACCAGATAACTGATAGAATACTTATATACTTTTTTTTTGTAAATACATACTTATAATTATAGAAAAACACCCAGACACGGAGCAAATATCTGTAGATCATGCAAACATTTGTTCCGCGGTGGGAATCGAACCCGCTACCTCCTGCGTCTCAGCCGGCTATACGCCCACTGCGCCACGGAGGCAGTCTATATATTATATGTATGTAATTACCAAACAAAAAAAGTATATAAGTATTCTATCAGTTATCTGGTTCTCATAGTACAAGCTTTGCTTAATTTCTGGCTAGATAGCGCTGTGTGAAATATCCAGCATTATTTTATTTATTTATCCCATAAGATGGTACTCAGCCATCCTTCAGTATTTCTTCCAATTTATTCTATTGTGAATATGGTGCCTTTCTGGTCAAATGGTTCATGATTGTATTTGGTTTATCTGCTGCCCCTTGGACATCCAAATCAATAAAAATTGTTTTGTACATGTTTTTTTATGAGAGATTTTTAGTACCACTTTAGTTCATTGCAGTCCTTAATAAAGACTCCTTCATAACAATAACATAATAACAAATTTAAATATTGAATTCAAGTGCTTTTTAATAATAAGTTGAACTGTTTGATTTACTTGACCTGTACCTATTTTTACTCTGAATATTATTATTATGACATGTATTGTAATTAGTATAAATAGTCATGGCCGATCTAGTTACACAAACTACAAATTGCAAATTCGAGACAAAATTCGCCAGTAAGTCTCAGGCAGATTTTGAACAACTTAATCTTTTTTACCCTCAATCAAAATATGCTATGATCTAGAAATATATTTGTATGAAAGCAACTCCTTGATACTTAATTGGTGCATAAATCTTAAAAACAGGACAGCTATGTTACTCACTTTAATACTTTTAGTAATTTTTTCACTAATATCTGAAACATCTGGTATATCGCTGCATGAGCTACTTGGAGTCACCTCAGCCACCATAACTTCTTCCTCCCCATTTGAACTTTCTTTCTCTTCTTGATTCTCCTCTGTTCTGTTTTCATCTTTACTTATCTCTGCATTTCGTTCTAGAGTAACTTCTGAATCAGTTTGGGTGGTTTTCATAATACTTTGCCTTATTTTGTCTATTGTATTTTCTAGGTCATTTGAAACATAATCATCGCATTTGTAACTGAAAAAAGATTAATCAATTATTATTATTAAATCGTATGATTTTTTAAATCATCTAGGCTTGCAATCTTTTCATCAATTATTCAAGGGATGATTTTAAGAACTCTTTTTATTATTTTGTAATCTATGGTTTATGTTCAGCTATGTATGTAGGTATGTACTTTAAGAACTAGTAACATTGATTGTAAAAAATATAACAACAAACTAGGTATATAGGTAGGTCGATACTTTACCTCACAATGTAGAAATATAAAATAAACAAGTACATTAGATATTTATAGATCAAATAATTTACTATGAATAATTACATGAAACATAGGTATTTCTGAGATCAATTCAGTGAAGTATATATATAAATTGAGGCTAATTGAACCTAGATCAATTACAATAGGAACATAATATTGTATATAGTAATATTCTAAAGAGATAAAATCTGTAATTTGTAGGTATACCTATGCTCAGAAACTACTAAACCCATTCTGAAAAGTCTTTCACTGATAGAAAGGTACTTACACTGGCTCACCTTTCCATTGTATACTGTGAGCCTTACACTATCCCTGAGTGATATATTTTTGTATAGGATATATTTTATAAAAAACTATTCAAAGGCACAGCAGGTCTGCTAGTAAATATCCTGACCCCACTATAGGATTCCCTGTAGGTATATGGCATAATAAAGTTGTCATGTAAACTTACCAGTAAACGGAATAAACTTCACAACTCATGCACAGCTGATGATCGGTGGTCTCGGCATGTTGTTGAGCGTGCCCATTTACATAGCGCCCACAGTTCACCACTCCACATTGAAGGCATAGCCAGTTTTGCTCTGAGACTGAGCATTCTGTGAAGAACAGTACACTTCTTTTATAAAAATGGGTAGGTAATAGGTAATAATGAACAAGATTTTGGAATTATTGTTTAAATGTTTTGCAGTTATTGAGTGGTATTGTTTCAATAATTCTGAAGTAAGTACTATTCAACTATTAAACTGAATAACTAGAGGTACCCATAGCACTTTGGTAACAACAGATAAAAAGTTCTGTGCATGCATCTAATTTTAGAGGGCAATGTACCAGTTAGATTTACCTACTATACACCAGTCATCAAGATAAAATTCAAGCATATGAACATACTTAGCCGATATCGAATTTGTTTACGGCTAAATGCTGCGCAGAAGCAAAGTAGCAGGAAATTGTAACGCGATTCGTGTAATGAGTCATTCTATTTGATTTATTCAGCATGCAGGGCAGGAGTTCTTTGCGGTGCATATGGCCTGAATGAACCGTAATCGCCGGATATTATTTTAGGCATAAGTTTGTTTTTATATATAAAATCTATGGATATTATTGATGAGCATTTCAATGCGTCAGAGATCAGAGAACGCAGATCGGCAGTCACGGTCACCCGTACCGCCCTGTCCCCGCACCCCTCAAACAGCTGATTATTATGTTCACTGTACGATGGCTGTAGGTATCGATTTTTCTAAACTAACCTCCTGTTATGAAAGCAACGATGCTTCTTTTGCAAGATCTATTATTCATGAACACCAGATCTATCGTGTGGGAACCAAATGAGAAGGATACATCACCTGAGCAGCTGAAGTTCTTTGTGATCGCAGAGTCCTCAACTTTGAGATCGTCCACCTTGATGTTATCTAACAAATGTGAACATTCCATTCTTCATAGTATGTACTAATAAAAATACTAACAAATAAGCCGGTTTTAAAATAATTAGGAGTAAAAAGGAACTTGAAACAATTCCTTCAAGATAAAAATTTCGCAACTTCGCAAAGCGAAATCAAATGCGTTAGCATCTCTCGTTGTGAAATGAAATGAAAGAAAACCAATCAAGGAAGAAGGAAAAGGAAGGAAGCCCGACCGAAACAAGCGAACGAAAGAGAACGACCTCGTAAGCTCATTTTCCATTGGTCAATTAGGTATCGTGTGTACGAGTAGGAAGCTCAAATGTAAACATTGAATGCGTGCGTTCGGATACACATACTTACTAAAATGCTTGATGTGATTCTTTTTTATTAGTGGCAATTTATTTAGAATAAGCACTTGTATTTTATGACTAAAAATAATACATACACGAAAATATTAACTTATTAAATGACGATTAGGCATCCAGTTACTCAAAGCTATTAGGCTTTATCCATCCAAACCTTTGTTATTTATACAGAAATATTTAAAAAAATTAGTCCGTCATGAATATAGATAGCAAAACCGGCTTTACACTATTCTATAGTCAGCCTAATTTTAGAAGTTGGGTGGGTTATAGCAGGCTTTACAGTTTGCAATTTTCAGTGCACTAAAATTTAGTCCTGGGTAAGTATCTTCACACTTGTCTGAATTCAGTCTAGCTATTTAAATATTGCAATAGTGTTAAGTGAGGTGTAAAGCCTGCTAATTCTCAGAACAATTTGAAGCATAACTTAAACCCGCTTTAATCTTTGCAATATGTAGTGTACTCTAAATTTAGAGGGACTAAATTCAGCATGTCTACTATGATGTAAAATTAGTGTCTCACCAAACTCACTAAATAAGTAGGTACTTAATGTAGGTATCTTACTTTAGGTAGGTAAGCTGCTAGGCTTCACGCACGCTCAGACTACTAAGAGGATACTAGCTAGGTTGGCTTTTGTTTGAATCTTTGCACAAATTTGACAAAAGATTCCTATCCCTTCTTTTGATTTTCAAAAGCATGCTAGAATAAAAACTTTACATTAAATTAGATTAGGATCTGGAACATAGCTAACTTATTACAACCCACTTTATATTTTGCAATATTCAAACAGACAAGTTTAGCAAAGTTAGTAAGTTGGCCACCGGGCTAAGCTGGCAAATTGGGCCACGACACGATTGGTATGTAGAGGCCATTATGAAGTACAGAATAAAACATTGCATTTTTAAATTATTATTTATTATTCTTAATTACGTCTGCCGCCGTAGCCACCCTGGGTAGCAGGCGCCGTCAGCTGAAGGCTGTTGATGTTGTTGAAGTCAAGCATCTTCAACATCTCCTTAGTGTCGGGGTCTACTTCGATGATATCATGCTCCAAGGCGGAGACCTCAGGGACATAGTTGTCACGCCTCTCACGCTCCTCTTCTTGCAGTTTGATCGAGATTCCTCGCACCTGGGAGTGTCTGAGACGTCTCATCAAGTGGGTGGCAAATCTGAAATTGTATTTAGTTTTGTTATAATTTTTGGTAATCACTGCTGGCAAAGGTTGTGACAAAATTGATGCCTATTTCTTGATGGTGAATAAAGCTTAGAATGTTAGTTAACTATTTAAAGGATTAGTCTTGTTTTTTAATAGAGATGTAACTGATTATCACATTTATATGAATTACAGGTCAAGGTCATGTTTTGCTGTTATGTTATGGAGATATTTATCTTAGAATCACAGTTGCTTGTCAGTTGAATCTTTCTCTACATTGTGTGCCCAGTACAATTCATGACACACTATCACATCTGGGCAAGTAGCTCTGTAAGATACAAAGTTAAAATTTTGATTCCCACTGCTGCTGCTGGATGTATTCGTGATTTATAAATATATGCTCCAGGTTAAGGTGTTGGTGGTACTTGTAATCCTCACATCAGGGAATCCTGGTGTTGGGCTAGGACTACTATAGATTTACACACTACATAAAGGTTACAACTGATTTCTTCACTGACTAATCAAAAATCGCTTTTTATTTAGCACAATTTGAAACAGAGTAAAAAATCCTGTAGTGCCTGGAAGATATTAGGATAGGATGATTTAAGAAAGGAAGATATTTTCTAAATGTAGCTAGATTGTTTGACAACAACATATAATAAACTACTTATTCACATCGACTATGCATTATACTGATTTAAGCAGAAAAAATACAGATTATGAAGTTAAGAGAAGATGCTAACGGAGCTCTTTACAGTATCACTAGCAGGTAATGTTTTGAAAAACTTACCCTGCAATTTTGTTGCGAAGAGGTTTAGTGGGAATGATAGCTATTTCCTCGCATATTCTCTTGTTGGTATCAAAATCAAGAGTCAATCTTGTGTAGTATTTCTCAATAATGATTTTCGCCGCTTTCTTGACGGTCTTAGTCCTGACACGACCCTGGAAAATAAGGTTATTTCATAAATATGCTTACCAGAGTTTACACAAGCATTCCACAAGACGTTAGAGGTATTTCTACAGGACATATTCTAAAGATTCACTAGATTTTTCAGGATTTTCCACAAAATAAATTATTTACCATGGCTGAAGCACTGCTGTATTTTGATTTGACAGATACAAAAAGACAAAGAAAGAATTAGCTGTCAGTCAAGTCAGATGTCATGTCAGAAACTTTAGTAGAAAACTTTAGTCATCACCACAGCACAGAGTATACAAAAAATGAAAAAGAATTTGGGGACCGTTACATTATCAATACTGGATCGCAATGAGGGCTTTTCATTTTCGATTTAAAAAGAAAAAACAAGTTCCAACAAGCGTAATAGATGGCGTTGTCTGGAGATACGCTGCCAAAAAATATGGTTTAATACCAAAATCTCAAAGACACAATATCAAAATATATCGAAAACAATCTCACTTCGTCAGATATACAAACACAAATGTTTTTATTATATTTAAATAAATACTTGAAGTTAAAATGTTGAGTGGTTGGATGGAAAATCGTTCACTACTTGCTAATTCCCAATTTGGGTTTAGAAAGGGCATTAGTACCATGTTCAGCCTTAGTCTCATAACAAAAGACATCCACATCGCGTTCAAAGAAAATAAATTTCTAGTTGCAGTCATTTTGGATATCGCGTTAACTTAAGATAACGTTCTACTTCCTATTCTCAGGAGTAAGCTCATTCAGCTAAGATTTCCTGAGAAGCTGGTTCGTTTTATATGCAACCTATTAATGGATAGGTCTGTAGTTATTAAATCCTACCAAGGCCTCCTCTCTCCTAAGACGGTTTGAAAAAGACTACCTCAGGGCCCTATCCTGAGTCCTACTTTACAGCCTCTACACCTATGACTGTGAGCAACCTGTGAATACTTTTTTGAAGTTTTACAATACGATGGAATTGATGACTTCACAACGTAGACGGAGAATAATATATGTATTTACTCTCGGTCTACGCTTCACAATGTACTAAAATTCATGACATTGACATTGGCGGAGTTGTAACACCCCCTAGTCACAGTAGCCACAAACAAGAACTAAACAGAACTGAAATAAAAAACAAACGACATGAGATCGTTTTATACGTACACACAAACTGACACCGTTATATACACTCACACCACACACCTTCTCTCAAACACTCTCATCCACACCCTTTCCCACACATACACTCACCATATATCCGCGCATGCATATTGACACACACTCGCGCACTCAAACACACACACACACACACACACACATTCAAATCTCACAACCAACATATTCCCGCACTCACACATACATTCACTGATCATTCCATTATGAACCATAGTCCGGAGGGAGGTATAGGTATGCCATCATACAGGTCAATCCTAGTTTGGGTGCCTATGTTTTCCATCCTGAATTGTATTATACCTAGTAAACCATTGTAATTTCTTGTTTGTGAAATTTTGAAGTTTGTTGTTGAATAAATAATTTATTTATTTATTTATACCGTAGACTGAGAATATACAAATTTTGGTGTCTTTGCGATTTAGGCATTAATATCCATATTTTTTGGCTACGGATCTCCAGAGAGCGCCATTTATTTACGCTAGTTGGAACTCATTTTTTCTTTAAGTCTTTTCTTAAAAGCTTTCATTCTAGTATAGTGTTAATATCATGGCAGTGCTGATTCTATCAATTAATGATAACAATATCTAATATCAATACTATGGGTTATCAGAAAAAAGTAGCTTACACTAGATATTTGTGATTGCACTAAAAGCTAAACTAGGTCCGCCCCGAACTGAGATCTCGCGAGTCTTCTATAAAAATAAATAAAATTAATCTTCAACTATCAAAATAGTACTACAAAATGCTGAACTAACTAACTTGACATATAGTTTCATTCATATTACAGGTAGGAAGTTCATGATAGTTGGTTATACTTTTTATGACTCGAAAGACGAAGACGTTGGGTAAAAAATTGGATTTCAAAACGAAACCAGTATAGTAATTTGAATCTATACTGGTTAAATGACTAAACAATTTTTATCAAAATCAAATTTAAATCAAATCATTTAACCAGTACAGATATAGACTGGTACTCGGATGGTTACGACATTATAGAGAAATAAATAATACTGGGCATTTTCGAGCTCCAAACTACGCAAAGCTTGTATATTTAACTGATAAATTATTCAAGATTTTTGTGGTACAATGGTTAAACACTAAAGTATTTCTGATTCTGATTCTTATACTGCGTGCGCCACAGATTAATAAATATACGTAGGTGAATACCCAAACTGAATCCCTACACGTGGTCTCCGGGTGGTGTCAATCAGGTGAACTCGGTGGTAGGCTTCGGCCGTGGCTGATCACCACCCACCGGTCAAAATTATGTCGCCCAGTAGCCTTGCTGCGTTCCGGCATAGTGGCTGGTGTAGCCACTACAGGAGACGGATCGATTTGATGATCCTATTGTTGGCAGACCAACCTGAAACACATTGAGGGTAGCAGGATCCGAGGCACGGTGCACCGCTGGCCGACTGCAGTTAGTAGGGGGCCCAAGTAATAAGAAAGCCACTCGTGAAAGGCTGCCCCGCCAACTAGCGAAAAATCCCGAGATGCGCCATAGTGCCAGTTGGCGACCGGAAGAGAGGGCCCTATGTATATCCTCGGAAGGCTCGGGCCTCCCCGCAGTCTCCATACTAGTTCTCACAATGATGCGATAATCTGTGTGTGTCTGAGGGTCACCAGCATGAAGCCTCATTTCACTGCCATCTTCTAACCTCAACTCACTCCAATATATTAAAACAAAAATAAGAGAACGGTTAAACAGTGGCTGCACTTCCTCTCGTCTCAAAATGCACTTGTGCAACAATGCACTTGGGCACATGAGCACTTGAGAAATCTGCACTCAAATCTCATCGCAGTACATCACCACCTGAAGTAAAAGGTACTGTTAGTCTATAAGTTAGGAGCATTATATAAGCTGTTGGTTTACCTTGCCCTTACAGGGTACATACTTCTTTAGATTTCTTAAAAAAAACTTGCGATGTAATATATGTTGCATTGAAATAAATAAATACTAAATACCTGGAGACTGAAAAACCAGCTCTCTTGTTCATGGGCGGATACAGGGGGGGGGGGGGAGGATCATGGGGGTCATGACCGCCTCCTGGGTTGGGTCCATGACCTAGGTGGATACAAGATACTGTAAATATCATCAATATTTCATCGATACGGTACTGGATATCGCGTTCATTGCGATGCTTTCTTTCATGTGCTTCATAATTTTAACAAAAGCTTATAAAGGTTTTATTACTGGCCACACTCAAAGTAGATTATTTAGAACTCTATGAATTATAATAATTACTGGTGTCGTCTGTGGGTCTTTAGTTTTATAGCTATAGATTTGTTCGAGTTTTCATTCATTCACTCACTCACAGAAATCTGATTGCCGCGTTTGTGAGTCAGTAGAAGTGCACGTTTTTTCTAAAAAATAAAGTGAACAAAGCGGGTTAAACTTATAATACGTGTGCCCTATTTCATAATTTGTTCGTGAAACTAAATTTCACTTTATTGTTTTATCAGTGCGGTTTAAAACACCCACATCAAAATGTTTTGGGGTAAGTTAGCCGGTTTGCGAACCACCACGTGTTGGTAACGACCATCCCTGATGCATTGCATTACGTTTTCATGGATTATGCCTTGGTGTTAAATGATGTTCAATCCGATTTTATGACAGAGCTTCGTGTCATTTAGCTGTTGTTTAATTCGTGAACAATGCAATGCATCTAGTGCCAGACCAACTGTACTTTTACTTTCATGTTCATTTTGGAAGATGGATGCAATAAGAACTGATAATGCTTAGCAGTAAAACTATCAAACAACTCTTATTCGTATGAACATATATGATCTTTATAAAGTAGGTACTTATTTACCACGTACATACTTACTCTCACTACCATCACTACTTGGTATTTGGACAATATATTATTTACAATCCGTGAGAGTAGTTGTACTATGCTGTTATCTGTACTCAGGTGTGCATGTCCTGAGTTTCCGTTATATCAACAGTTGATTTCTTGAATTTTTATGCCCTTCCAAACCAGTCCATGTCTGTCTATGTAACCCAATATGCTTGGATACCCACTAAAGCATAAATCATTTTACAAAACTATGACAGTTTTGTAAATGATTTACTGACAAACTTATGTAAAATAGGGCTCAGTGACATGCATTGGAAGAGACCTATGTCTATGACCTAGCATCGGCGTGTATTGTGCATTATTTCAGATGTCTCAAAACAGCCTGTAAATTGTAAACTCCAACACCATTTAACCTGGTGAGGTGGTTAAGACATCCCACAAGACATAGTAATATATGTGTATGTACGCAATATAATGGAAATGCCTTGCCATAGAGAATGATGTTCTTAAAAAAATTTAATAAAAATGGGCTTATGTAGACAATATGGAACTGACATTGGTGTATATTAGGTGTACAAATAAGTTTTAGGACAGTTTTCAAATAATTCAAGATTTATTAAAAAAGAAGTAAAACACGTTATTCATCGAAGTAATCTCCATCGCACTGAATGACCTTCAGCCATCTCTCAGGTAACTCTCGGATGCCTTTCGCAAAGAAACTTTCGTCTTGCGAGGTGAGAAATTTAGTGACCCATTTTTCCACTTCTTCAACTGTTTTGAATCGCACGTAAGACAATTAATTCTGCATTTTCCGGAATAAATGATAATCGGATGGGGCTAAGTCTAGTGAATACGCCGGGTGTGGTACAGCTTCCCATCCAAGCGTTAGTAACGTATCCTTGACTGGTTTACCCACATGAGGCCGCGCATTGTCATGGAGCAGTTTTTCTGGACGTTTTCCCTTACCAGAAAATGGACGTTTCTTCTCAATTTCTTGATTCACTTGCATCAATTGATGACAATAGCGATCGGCAGTAACTGTTTGACCAGGTTTGAGAAGTTCATAATACAGTACGCCTTTCATATCCCACCATATGCACAGCATGACTTTGTGACAATAAACATTGCGCTTTGGCATGGATGTTGTCGGCTCGCCGGGGTCAACCCATGATATTTGCGCTTCGGATTATCAAAATAAATCCACTTTTCATCGCCGGTTACAATTTTCCACAAGAAAGACTTTCTAAGTTGCTTGTTGTAAAGACTCACACAAATGTTAAGATGGCTGTTTTTATTTTCTTGAGTCAGAAAGTGTGGTACCCACTTTGTTCCTTTTCGAATCTTACCCATTGCTTTTAAACGATAAGAAACAGTTTGTTGAGTTACTCCAAGCTGTTCCGAAAGTTGTTTCTCCATCTGACAAGAGTTTTCATCCAGCAACGCTTGCAGTTCCTGATCGTCCACCTTTACAGGAGGCCCGGTGCGTTCACGGTCACTAACGTCGAAATCACCTTTGAATCGCTTATACCAATACTCACATGTACTTTTAGATACAATGTTGTCTCCAAGAACAGAACATATCGATTCACACGCTTTCTTAACACTTTTTCCTTGATGGAATTCATAGCGAATGCAGTGTCTAATAAATAGCTTATCGGTCTCCATGTTTCATTTACAGAATTTATAAGTTATGTTTATGACTCCTTTACGTTTCGATACTACATATCAAGCGCCATTTATGATAAGTGGGCGGGACCTGTGAATTAATTGAGAATAGCTGTTATGATACAAAATCGAAGTGTCCTAAAACTTATTTGTACACCTAATAGAATTTCAAGACAAGTTCCTAAACAAAATCCAATAAAAAATAGGGGCTGATAAAATATATTCTTTCAGGATTAATAATGGAACCTAACAAAAGGTACACCCAAGTGGTGGAAAAGCCGTTCCACATCTCACAGGCAGCTATGGACACATCCACTGGTGACAATGACTCTTGCCAAGTCATGGTAGTGGTTGATGGCAAGAACTTCCTCGTATGCACACTGCAGAAAAACAAACAGATTCAGGTTCCACTGGACCTGTACTTTAAAACTGGGGATGCTATCTCTTTCCTTACCAATGGTGAGTATACCTACATTTTTTACTTTGTTGTGGGGGTCTAAAGCGGCCTTTGGGTGTATCTATGGATATTTTCTCTCTTATATCTATGAAATCTCTAGAGATCCTATTTAAACAATAATAATTCATTGTATATCCATTCATTTTGGTACACTTCATATACTCAAATCATGAAATTCTCAAATGATTTTCAGGAAAATGCAACGTCCACTTGACTGGGTACCTGGACCCTGAATTTGAAGATGAGCCTTCAGATGATGATGAGGCTGAGGAAGAAGTGGAGGAAGAAGATGAGGAAGAGGTTCCCGAGCTGGTGCCAGCCAAGAACAAGAGGAAACTTAATGATAGGATTGAAGCTCCTGCTAGCAAAAAGGCAAAGGTAACTACAAAAAAATCATAAAAGTTTATTGCTTTTTAAAAATTCGCATTGGGAGCTCCTGTTTTTGAGTTAGAATAAGATAAAAGATAAAGTTAGCAGTTAAAGATATAGCATAATATATCTCCAAACTATTGAAAAAATGATTTATGATGAGATATAAAAAGATACTATAGCATATGTATGTATATATGTATATCAACGTAATATGCTATAACATTTTTCAAACTTTTGTGATCACTGTACATAATTATTGAGTAAAACATAGTCAACCCATGACCACGACTGTTTCAACACAGCTGAAATGTCAAGATTACAAATAAAAAAGCGATAAATGCCCATTTTAATCAATAATTCTATATATATGCTCTCATAATTCACAGCTGAATTGATTTGGATTAAATTTTTAATATTCTTATTTGTTTGTAGATGAGCAGCATTATTGCTGATATGTCGACACAATACAGTGTTGAAAGTATCCTAATGTAGTACTAGATTGATTGAGACGGGATCCTTTTATTGGCAAGCCATGAGTGCAGGCACAAGTGTGTCCTCAATAATTATTGTAAATTCTGTTCACAGCAACCCAAAAAAGCTAAGTCATCCCCAGCTGATGACAGCTCAGACTCTGATGATGATGATGGGAATCAGCTCCAGAAGATCCTTGATGGAGAGGATTTTGACACTGATGATAATGATGAATCCTTCAAAGTGAACACATCTGCCGAGACAGGCAGGTAAGATATTATCAACATTTTTTTTATCTTGCGGCATCTATTATTCATGCCATAGTCATCTAATCTGCCATAGGGCATCTACTTCTGAACATAGGTCACACAGCAATTTTTGTGCAGCACCCATCAGCTTCAGCAACTTAATATTAATTAACTTTCCATCCAGTTGGGGGCAGTCATACTCCAAACTTTCCAGTGCATGGTCTCCACTGTAGCACATTTCTGCTCCAACATTTGTCCGTTCTGATTAGTGTATGATCATGACGGAAAATAATTTGTTCTTCAAACACAAATTATATAATAATAATTATTATTAGATCATGTTGCAATTAAAAAAAAAGATGATTTAGTCCTTTATCGACACATAGAGTTTTAAATCCAGAACATAATTATAATCTGCATTATTTCGTTTTTTTTCAAATAGTTTGAAGGCATATGTTCTCTGCCCACTGCATCTTGGTAATCTTCTAATGATGCCCTGTTAATCTTAATTATTGTATATAGTTTCAATATTAGCATTTTAATATTTGATGTTTGCTTGCATGCCAGTGAAGAAAAACTTACAGGGAATATTATACATGTCTTTGAACTAACAATAGATGTGAAAAGAGGTCACTAACAGCAGTTTTTTCACCACCACCTGTAAGATCCTTTTCAAGGCTATTAATATTAGAAAGATCACTGACTAATAAAGATTCAGCTCGTGACATTTAGTAACAATAATCAAGATATTGTTATTTTGCAGTGATGAAGAAGAGTCTGAGGAGGAAGCTGATGAGGAGGAAGATGAAGAGAATGACAGCTCAGCTGCAGATACCACCCTCGATACCAGCAAGGAAGAGGCCAAGGTATCCTGTCATAACTTGTAAGGTGCAGGCTGGACAGAAGTGACGTGAGACTGACGTGACTTCAATGTACTTTCATACTAAATTATTTAAGCGTCGCGTCGTATGTACAAAGACGGGACGCAGGCGCGAAACTTCTATACATTTTGTATGAAAGTACTTTTAAGGGTCTCCACGTTTTTACGTCGTCTTTGCTTTATTTTGTTTTTTTATTAGCTTTTACGTCTTTTCTGTCTGGCTTGTGCCTATGAAAAGCTGTTTTTTGAAAATATTGTTAAATGCTGTTAGACATAATTAAAAATAGAAGTTCTGACATTATTACTTCAGAATCACGTGCCACAAATCAGACTAAAATTATGTTTCCGCATGTGTTATAAACGCTTATACACTTGAACCGGGGACATAACCCGAAACATTAGACTGTATTGTTCTTTCAGTTTCTCAAGAGTGGTCAAGTGACGATTTTTTTAGTTCCTTTTTTTTCCTGTTGGAAAAAAGTTTTTTTTTATCTATTTCTTACAAGGAATTTTGCGTCGTTTAGTGTCTATGTCAGCTCCATATTACTCTCTATAAAAAACAATATGATCACAATTGGGAAAAAATTCGGGGATTTAAACACTTGCTGTGATTGGGTGAAGAAAAACGTGGTCCCATGTTTTATATAATATTTAATAATTTGTTTATTCGTTCAAGGTTGATATGTCCAAGCTCACAAAATCTCAGAAGAAACGCTTAAAAAAGAAACTGGCTCAGCAAGCCAAGGAAAAGCCACAAGTAAATGGCGTCGATAAATCTAAGGTATGCTATAGGAACAACCACACTTTTTATCCATGTTTTCATATAATATTTACCAATCTACCCCTTTTGGGGTAGATTTTAGAAAATTTGGACATATTTTCTAGTGCAACCTTACCCATACTACAAAAAACAAATCCTTTCAAATTTGATATTTTCCAGTTCTAGATTTTTAATTATTGAAAGAAAAACCACTAATGAAAACAATTAAGCAATGATTTTCGGTACGTAGTATCTTAACATTCGCACAACAGTTTGCAACAACACAACAACAACGCACGGTTAGAAAAAGAGCATGCTTGACATTTAAATGTTTTCAAGCCTTACTTTAATTCAATTTTGTAGAAAGCTGAGCCCCAAGCTAAACCTGAAAAGAAGAAGCCGGAAAAGAAAGATGAACCCTCAGCTGAGAAAAAGGAAAAGAAAGGGCTTAGTGGAGGAGTCAACATTGAAGACACAAAGGTCGGATCTGGTGCTGCTGCCAAACCTGGAAAAGTTGTCATGGTACAATATGTCTAGTTTTTTAATATATGCTTGTCCTAATAACAAATTAATGCCAGTTTACAAGCCTTACTTCATTTACCTATTTAACCAACTTCAAAAAAAGGAGGTTCTCAATTCGTTGTTTTTTTTTAATGTATGTTCCCTGATTACTCGAAGATGCCTGGACTGATTCGAGAAATTCATTTTTTGTTTAAAAGCGTATACTTTTCAGGTGGTCCCATTAGCACCAAGTCAGGATCTGATCATGGGATCCCAAAAATATCAAGGGCAAGCCTTAAATGTTATCGGGATGCATAATTGTTTTATGTTTTTCCCTCAGAACTCCATCATTTATCAACCGATTTGGAAGTTTTTTATTTGTAAGGATATACTTTCATATTGGTCTCATAGAAATTTCATCAAAATTAGTTCAGTAGTTTGGTTAAGTCAGTTATATTTTTGTTGTAAGTCAATTTTAACCCAGTTATTGTTATTCAATTGAGTTAAAATTTAAAGTTAGGTAAACTTCTTGATTTATTACTGTTTTGGGCAAATTTAGTATTTCTATTAGTATCTATATATGTTAAGAGAAAACTGTTACCCCTTTTTAAGCTTATTGCAAGCACAGAGGAGTGTGAGATTTGGCACAGTTTAAACTTTATATGAAAAAGGGGTGAAAGTTAAAAATAAATGGATGACGATCGAAATCTGCGCAGGCATAAGTTTCAATAAAATGAGCAACAGTGTTGGTGTTCCATGTAAATCACCCTGTGAATGTTCTATGAGTTAGGCTAGTTCAGCAAGATGTCACAAATTATTGAACTATGACTAAATCAATATTCACAGGTGTACTATGAAGGTCGTCTGAAGTCAAACAACAAGATGTTCGATAACTGCTTAAAGGGGCCCGGTTTCAAGTTCCGTCTCGGAGCCAAGGAGGTGATCAGCGGATGGGACGTTGGTATCAACGGCATGAAGGTTGGCGGCAAGCGACGCATCGTCTGCCCGCCCGCGATGGCGTAAGTTGTAATACTTTACGATTTCATATATTTTTATAACCTCCAGTATAAAAGAGGGGTGTAATAAGTAAGACGCCTGTGTCTGATTTTCTGTGTATGGCATTACTGTGTGTTCCCAAACGGATAGAACGATGCGGACGCGTTTTTTTTAATAGAAAGCTAGTATAACTGGGGTGGTTCTTAGCTATGTCAGTTTACTTTTATCTTTTGATTTTAATCCAGTGTTGCCACTTACATTTTACATAAAGTACCTAATTGGACCATACATGAATAAATAAATAAAGTGAGTTGTGAAGCAAGACACAGTTTTGGGTCACCTCATTTATTAGCCTAAAATATGAAGGCATAATCTATTTTGCTTGTCTCTTTCAATTTTTTTATACATGAAGTAGGTAGGTAGTTTCTATGTGAAAATAGGATTACTTTGGTAAATGTGTGCCTGCTGTTCAGTGTTCTACATAAAACTATTTGTCCACAGGTATGGAGCTAAAGGTTCACCACCAGTCATTCCACCTAACTCAACCTTAGTCTTCGATGTTGAGCTGAAGAATGTCAAGTGAATTAGTTAGTTAGCATTAGTGATAAGGCCGTTATTGTAAATGGCTGTTATGAGAGTTGCCATTGAATGACGATTGCTGGTCAGCATGTCTGTTTTAATTTGAATGTTATTCATCTGTATTGTATTTTAATGCTTCCTTGGAAAGCATAGTGATGATTTGTCATAGGTTTGTTCATTAGACTGAATATATTTGAAGGAGGAAGAAGCTCTTCAAGTATTACATACATATTGCCATTATGCATTTATAAGGAAGCTAGTACAAATGTAAAAATATTTCCAAAAAATAAGAGGAATTATAATACAGGTGCATAATATTCATAACAAACTATTTTAATAATAAGTTAGTTCTAAGTACACAATAACTAGAAATGCATGAAATACCTGACTGTGTTAGGTTATTATTGTTTTTGAAATTTCTCCAGTAAGTATTTTATCTGAATGGTCCTGGTGCAGCATAATTTTTAAATTGTTGAAATTATGTTATAAGTTGAATTCTATTATTTTGGCTCCCGTTCACCAGTCTTGTACCAGACCTAGAAAATGTTAATGTTTTTTGAGCTAACAATGTTTTATCATCAAAATAAGGATTATGTTCTGCAAAACGATAAATAAAATTCAAGCTCTATTGGTACATATTGTTTTATTTGTTCATTTTATTTACAAAAGTTGGAATGCTAAATTCTAAGATAAATGCTGAGATATTGAACAGAATTTTCTAACAGACAAAGAACAATCAGAGCAACAAAATGTATGAAATGTACAGAAGAAAATATTATCTAGACTAAGCTATTCTGCTTTCAACCTCTCTGGTTTTTCAATAGTTTCATTATGTTCACTTTCTGTGGACGTATTTGTTTCTTTTTCGGCAGACAAGTCATTCTTCTGAATTGGTTTCTTTTTTGAAAAAGCACAGACACCGCCTTCACAAGCGAATGGGAACTCTGTCTTGACCACGTTTCCTTGTTCGTCTTTCACAGCCCACGGGTTCCAGAATCGCAGAACATACGGTTGAATGAACCTGTGCCACAAAAACAGGAGAGCAGGGATGACGAAGCACGGAACGCAAACCATTTTCGTTGGACTTTTTTATATCTGATAGGTTTCTTTGTTATTAGTCAACCAAGGACGTTGTATATGCGTTACCGTGATTTTGATTTGGTGGCTAATATAATTATTCATGAAACACTACCTAATTTGAGTGAAATTTCCTTGAATTTTGTAAATTTTGTTTTTTGTTTTAGTCGACGTTGACATGTCACTGACTTGACTGATTCTTTCAGTGCTGCCAGTCATTAAAAAACACGATAACGTTCCTATTCAGGTGTGTATTATTAAACTCCGTGGGGTGAACTCAAAAATAACAACGTCAGTGCGTGCATTCGCAAACATTTCTGACAAACTGCAGAAACAAGGCAGACTCAATAGCTTTCTGAAGATATTAATGTATTGGACTCGTAAGGCGCTGAAAGATTTTGGTTTTTAGTTTAGGTACATAACCATAGACTGCTCGTGTTATAACATTGGCAAAAAACTTAAAAAATCGTGATTTTTACTGGTGGTGTTGAGCCACGAGCAAACCTATGGGGGCTACTTGGCTTTATGTTGCCTCTAACCGCCAGCGCCCTACGTTCTCTCTAGATATTACTGTCATACTAGCAGTTCAGTCTTTATATTTATAGTATGTACCTTTATGCTTATCCTCTATTATCCTTAGATATAGTATGTTTCACAGACCTTAATTACGTCTCTCAGACCACTAATAAATAGATGGGCTCAGTAGAACCTTAACATCAGCGTATCTTTTCAGCGATTAGCGTTGATACGGCGAAGCGAGATCTTCAAATCAACTTGGGCAAATCGGCGTTGTGTATGTTTGTCCGAGGATAACTTTGGAAGCGTTTATCCGATCATCGTGAAATTTGATATATAGGTAGGTAGTGATGGATGACACAATTTTGGTGTGACTAAATGAGCTAAAAATGTTTGGGGGTTGTTGAGATATTGGGGTTCAAAATTCATAGGGTACACCAGTGACCCGACAGTGGTGTAATTTGGTATGGGAGTCGCATAAGTGACACAAATATAGGCAAAAGTCTGAAATACAGAATAACTGCAATTTGTATCCCAAAAAAAGATAACCAATTAACAGAACTCCCGTTACCTGTAATTTGAATGAAACTGTCGGTCAAGTCAGTTGGTTCTGCATTTCGTGGCACTATTTTGATAGTCAAAGATTACAAATAATATTTTTTTTGTGTTTATGGGTGACTCGCGCGATCTCAGTTCTGGGCGAACCACTAGTATTATAAATGTGAAAGTTTGGATATTTGTTTGTTACTCAATCACGTCGTAACGGCTGAACTGTTTTAGATTAAATTTGGTGTGTTGATAGATTATGACCTGAATTCAAACATAGGCTACTTTTTATTGGCAAACTTTGCGTGCGAAGCCGCTGGCGGAAGCTATTTCAAAATAATTATGAAAAATACTGGCCCACCTCCATTGCAAGTAAAAAAAATATATATTTTCATTTTGATTGGCAAAGGGGCCAACATATCAGAATTTCAAAATAGGGTAAATAGGTCAAGTGTTATAGGGCTTAAGGTTACTGTTAAGTAAGCCTTATTATACGGGATAGTCTGTTAGGGGCAGGTGAAACAGGGCTAGACAGAGTGGCTCATGAGCTGACACAGGCTGAAAATGATGATGGTGAATGTTAGAAATTTCATCAGAATAATGAAAAAAATCAGAATAGCAAACAGATACATAACCTTTATTTAAATTATGTAACAGGAATAAACTTAATAATCTTTCTTAGTTTAACTTAATTTAATTTCTAAAATAATTTTAAATTTAATAAAGTACGACGTATGTAAATATCTGTTTTTTTGGAATACCTACCTATCTACAGTAAATAAGGGCATAAATATTTGCTTTCTTAGAGTACATAAGGCAAGTAACTTATTACCCTGTAAGTCCAGTTATGTTTGAGCTAGCAAATGCTCGATTCAATAATCACAAAATGTTGTCGCTGTCGCGCCCTACTTTGCCGTTCAACTTAACAATATTTTTTTTTAATGCAAATCTTCATATATGTATATATTTTCAAATATAGTATTTTTTTATAATAACCTAGCTAACATTAATAAACTAAAAATAGACATAACAAGATTTATAAAAATATGTACCAAGGTTATACCTAGCTTTTCTTAACTCGTAACATAGAAATATTATATTGTTGAATAGATACCACTTTAATTTAATGAGATCTTTTCTCACAGCGCATGTACCTACTTCCTTCTTTATTAAATACGTGAGATGGTGTAGTAAACTATAGTTTTAAATCCTGGATAATGTAACTTTGACATATGAATAGCAGAAGTGCAAGAAAATGCCACTTTTGCTTATGAAAATACGACGTATATAGATCGGGTTACGTTTTTTACTGTAAGCGCCATAAAACATTAGGTATTTCACAAGCTATTTTACGATTTAACTTAAACCACCTCACGTAATGAGGCTGACTTATAAATAAAGTATTTAGAATTATTATGACTATAAATTGAACAAAAACAACCAAATAAATCTCTTTCAATAACTTTTCGTACCACAAAGGTGAAAAGAAAAGAATAGAGTCTTTGCATTAACAAGGCTACACTACGAAGCCATTAGTCTCACATGGCACCTTGGAGTTTATATCACAACACTTGTTTGGAAGACTATAGCACCGGATAGCTGTTATCGTCCGCTTCGAGCGCTTTCCGAAGCGACGCGGGGATCTCGGGCACCCTGTATATAGAGTCCGAGAGCGGGGGCAGCTCTAGCGCGTCCACGGACTTCTCGTAGCTCGTATACGCGAGATAGAGTTGGGACACCCTGTTGATGTCGTCCTCGGACATCTTGACTTGCTTGAGTTGCTTTCTGAGATCTGCGGTGATGGACTCGCCGCACTTCGCGCAGATCTCTTCGAACGCCTTGGCCCGCTTCTTGGGGACGTGCTTGCAGAGCATCGGCTCGATGAACTTGTACTTTTTCGGCTTCATACTGCGGCGGTCCTCGTCGGTTAGGAGGACTACTAGCCGTTTCGCAGCGTGGGACAACACCTCCCCGCCGCTGCTCATGAGCGCCTCGCACAACTCCTCAGGCGGATTCTCAAAGTCGTAGTACACGCAGCGAGACTCTGAACTGATCACCGTGTTGTTCTCGATCTGCAGACTGTACCGCAGCCGGATCTTCGTCGGCTTCTTCGTGTATTTCAAGAACACGTGAATCGGGATATCGATCGACGCACAGCCTGACTCTTGGACTTCGTATGGCGGCTCTTGGAGAACTGTCAAATGAAAACAATACAAAAATTATTGCATGAAAGTAGGTATTTGAGTGGGCAAAGTCGAGTGATAGTGATAAGTGCTGAGGCGGTTCGAAGTTGACTGCGGGCTATCGCGCGACAGATAATGATGATGAGAGTTTAAACAAGCAGTCATTACTGCGGTGAAAATGGAAAATTACGCAACCTGTTCAATGTCAAAGTCAGTCTCAATAATGTGGCATTGCAACTGTTCGATGAATTAGTTTAATAATATGAATCAGACCAGTGACCATAATAAAAGCCATAGCACATTGCAGAAAACGTGATCCTCCCCGCATGAAATAAGTGTGATTCGCAATGACAGATGATTCAATTGATAAGACACGGGAAACATTATTGTTAGGTAGGGACCTACCTATAACCTACCTAGATTACTGAGCAAGGAGAGTTAGATAAATATAAGTAATACATTTAATGACAAGAAATCTGCTAAAGCTGAAGTTTACATAAATAGGTATGTAGATACAGTTCCATGAAATACGTTTTCTAGCTGCTGACGTCTCAGTGTTGCACCACACACACTGGGCCAGTAGTTATAGGACATAATAATTCTAACTGATAGCTACTTATGAACAGTGGATTACCTCGTTTAGGATAGACGAAGGCAGACGGCGGCCGCAGGTAGAACACCACCTTATGCACAAAGCTACTGATGTCGCGACCGCTGATCCCTCGGACCCACACGCGCCAGTCTAGCGCCAGGGCCCGACCGTTAGCGGAGCGCCTGGGTTCGCAAGCGTGGCCCACCTCTAGCCATATGCGTACGCACATCTGGAACAAATACAAAGCAACTTTATAGAAAATGTCATCGATCTTTTGATTTTGGAAGTAGCAAAGAAAAAGTTCGAGAAGATTTGCTCTCTAGCTGGTCCGTAATTTTAAGCACCTAGGTTACCTACTATTTTAAATCTGTCATTTATTTTAACATTTCATTATTTGGGCAGGTTGGTATGTACCTTCACCTACTTCAGCAAAATTTGATGTGAAATGTTATAACTCACTATATATAACATACTTACCGAAGAAAAAAAAAACACATTTCGATACCTTAATTTGCAGACCTAATAACTCCACTTTTTCACGAAAATGACATTTTGATACCGGCAGAAACTAGATTTTTTGCTCTATTTTTTCAAATACTAATAACTCCATGGTTCTCAACGGTATTGGTGTAAAAACGCTATTTGAAAATCAAACAACTCCGCGTAAAACGAAACGCATCGATTTTGACAAAATAATCGAATATCTCCCGCGCAGTCGGCCATTTTGTTCTACGTCGCACAAGCGTACGCAAGCTCCCGCGCATTTAACATAAAAACAAATGGTAAAAGTGTCTTTCACTACAGTTTAAAGCTTTAAAGTAGTAGAAAATATATTATGGTAAGTGTTTTATGATTTAAATAGCCTTGTAACATTATTTTGACATGTTTTTTTGAAAATTGCACGGTGATTGGAGTTATTTGATTTGACTTTTGATTATTTTGGTGTGATGCTTGGAGTTGATATGTTTGATTTAACGCATGTTTTTGTGATACTATGGACCTAATAATTTAATTTTCACTTTCAATCATGTGCAGAAGTGTAAATTTATGTATTTATGTAAAGTGTGTGTATGTGTGTGTGTGTGTTCACTTTCGTGCGCCTCGCTTGATTGTTTAATAGTAATTTTGTTATTTATTATGGCATTTTGGAATGATGCTTACCATCCTGAAGGTTTTTTATTTTGCTTTATGTTTTTCTTTTTGGTGCAGGAATATGTCTAAAGCACGAGCTAAGAGAATTTTGCTTTCTGCGCAATCAACTAACAAAAATATTGCTAATACCGACGTTACTAACCCTGATAATGCATTGTTCCAAGCTAACCAATTGCCAAAGTTGTGTGAAGATACTGCCATTGCTACTATTTCTAATATTGCCCTTGGTGACTTTGATACTCATATGTCTTCAACACTATTAGAATCAATACAGATCCATACACAGCCTACTACAACGGAGAATGAACCTGAGACGGAAACCATTGTGAGTTATCACCAGAATGAATATCAACTCTCCGAAGCTACAACAAACACGGATGATGTGCCTCAAGTTCACAATTTCTTGTTATTTGACGACGATATTAATGAGCCAAACAATGTTCAAATTGAGTTTATTGACCAATTTGTACCCCCAACTGACGATATTAACTCTTATGTAATAACCCAAGGCACTGACATTGCCCTACACCCTATAGTTGATGAACACACTACCACATCACCCTTGCTGAATGACAACATAAACATTCCCCCTAGAGTTGACATTCCACCCATTTCATGCACGCTGGACATCCACATTAACCCTACCCCTGATGTACAGGAAGCTATCACCTCATCATCACTCAACAATGTGGCTAGATTAGTTGAATATAGTGAAAGTTCAGAATCAGAAGACGATACACCACTTGTTAAAAGAAAAAAGCGTTGTCAAGTGGATAAAAAGGATTGGAATATTGAAAAAAACAGACTTAACAGGGAAAAGGGAATTCAATATTATGGAAAAAGAAAAGTAGAGGGAAAATGGTTACAAGATGTGCGTAAATCAAAAAAAGAAATTAAACCACGATGCAAATGTCAAGAAAATAAAAACGGAGTTTTTAATTGTCACTTGATAACTGAAAATGACCGAGAAAGCTTATTTAAACAATTTTGGGCTATGGATTGGGGAGAGAAAAAAATTTTTGTTAATTGCCTGATAAAATGTATCACACCGAAGAGAAAAAGAGACAGAAAAGACCCCAATAAGTCACAAAGAAAGAATTCCATGGTTTATTATTTGAAGAAAAACGACGAAATGATAAGAGTGTGTAAGACATTGTTCATGAACACCTTTTCTATAACCATCTACCAATGCTGGGCTTGGAAAGAAGAAAAAGCATCACAAGTATCCACAACGGGTGTAAATGATATCCATCCTGACAATCAGTCAACGGCCTCCACCAGCAATAGAGTCAGTTCCTCAGAGAAAACATTTTTGGACAGTTTTCTGGATGAATTACCTAAACTGCCTTCCCACTACTGCCGGCAAAGAACCTCTATGTTGTACTTGCAACCTGAAATTATATCTAAGCAACAGCTTTATAAACTCTATAAAGAGGAATGCAATTCCAAAAATGTAAAACCACTGAGCATCGCCACTTTTTCCAATGCTCTTACCTTGAAAAAAATATCCTTGTTTATACCTAAAAAAGATCTCTGTGAAATATGCAATGGATACATATGTGATTGGTCAAATCAGTGAAGACGTATACAATGAGCATATTCAGAAAAAGGTGGAAGCTAGAGCTGAAAAACAACAAGACAAGAAAGATCACAAATTCGTTTTCACTGCTGACCTCCAAGCTGTTCTACTGGCACCTAGGTCTACGGTTTCCAGCAATTATTACAAAACTAAATTATGTGTCCACAATTGGTGTATTTTTGACATGAAAATGGAACAGGGTTATTGTTTTGTGTGGAATGAGTCTGAGGGTGGCCTTAATGCGGAGGAATTTGCCACTATAATGTCGAAGTTTATTGTAAAAGAAATTATACCTCAAATGGATGACAAAGACCGGCAGATCGTGTTTTACACTGATGGTTGTACCTATCAAAACCGCAACGTAGTTCTCAGTAATGCCTTTATTAATGTATCAATATATTATAACATAACAATAACTCATAAATACCTTGAGGTTGGGCATACCCAAATGGAGGTGGACAGCATGCATGCCATGATTGAGAAGCGGCTCAAAAACCAAACCATCCATGCCCCTGCTGAATACTTAAACATCTGCCGAACGGCAAAGACCAATAACAAAAAATACCGATGTGAATATTTGACTTTTCCCTACTTCAAGGATTTCAAAGAAATTGCTTTGTATAAATCCATTCGTCCAGGGAAAATGAAAGGGGATCCAAAGGTTCATTTTGCATGCTTTGTTTCAAATTACGATGACTTATCTTTCTAGATCCGGGAGGCTTTATAAAATCAAGTGTTTTTACAGGTTACTGATCTGAGAGCTCTGCAGTACAGACCTAATGGAGACGTAATGTACAAGCTTCGGTTTGGCGAGGAGTGGAAGATCCTCAATCAAAGAAAAACCCCAGTTGTCCCCGTGAAGGTGGATGACCTAAAAAACTTATATGACCAAAGAAGAAAAATAACGAAAAAAAATTTTCTGATTTACAACAACTTAAGTCATCTATGCCCCGTGATTATCACGCCTATTACGATGCATTGCCACACGAAAATTAGTTATTATCATTTCCCTTCGGGTGGCAGATTATTTAGTTTATATTATTAGTTTAGAATAAAATCAAACAACTCCACTTTTAGTTTCAAGTATTGCTTAAACCAAATCGAACAACTCCTTTTTTCACTGTAAAACCTAAAGGTTATAAGAAAACATAGATGTTTAAGTGTTTTTAGATTAATAAAAAGCATAATTTCTAACGGGACTTTTGTTTTTATTTATTTCCTTAAATTAAATTTATTATAACGTTTTAAGTCGCTCCTGTAAAATTTGCTCCAGAGGAGTTATTAGGTCTGCAAATTAAGGTATCGATTTGTAGTTAATGAATTTGCAAAAAAATAATAGATAAGATACTTGTTTAATGTACACCAAAATAAAATACAGAACATAATTTTTACAATAGATTCAGTCAATGGGTAATACTTATTAGGTAAGCAGGGGGTTTACCCAAACCGAAAAACATGACATGTAGTCTAAGAGACAAAATAGGTTGGGAACCTCTGTAATATACCTAAGTACAAATCACCCCTAAATAACCTAAAAGTCACTTGCTTGGTAAGTATTGATTTTTAGAAACTACATTTTAGATCAGTGAGCACTCCATCATTATAAATTGATAGGTACCAATTCTGTCACAATAGTTCTAGCTAAGTCAGTGAATTGTAAAATATTAACATAAAATATTTGATAGGAATTTGAAATCATTATTAATAAAAAAATCATACTATTCAGTTGAGGAATACCTACGAGTATCGGACAACCTAATTAACAAACAAAGTGACGACCCTAGCGAACATTAACAGGTAGGTAGTATGTAAGCATGCGTAGATATAGTTTTATACCTTGAAATTACTTGACATTATTATTATTACCCGATAGCTTGACATACCTTTGTTCTTCTACTGTATTATTTGACATATGCCGTTTAAACTATTTTAATTTAATTGATTTGACATGTTTAATTCTGTTTAATTGCTGTACTCTGTACTTTTGAAAAGACGCAAATCCAACTTGCAGTGCCCTTACAGGGTATATGTACTTACTTCTAAGCTACCTACCATCTAAGCAATAAAATGTAGGTATATGTAGGTACATGTAAGCAGAATAAATGAATATGAATATGAATTGCAGGTTAACTAAGGGTGGTTTGTTTATGGTAGATATTTCACATTGAATTTGACATTATGTAGGAACCTACCTAATTAATTATGTAGTTGTACACTTGTAATTTAAAATGTTGTTGTTAAAGTAGGTGTAGGTATCTTTCAACTCAATGTGCCTCAGCAACGGCTAAGCCAAAATAACTTTAACTGAACAAATGCATCAACTAAGCCATCTATAGGTTTAAAACTTAACATTAAAAAGAATCCTTTGCCGATAGAAGTTTATACCACAAGACTTCGCTGGAACGCACGCAATGTCCAAATAATACCTAACAATTTCGGTCTGGATCAAAACTAATCACCCACCGAAATTGACCTCACTTTATAAAATATACTTAGGTCAATACATTTACATGTATTAAGATTGGAAAAGCTGTAAGAAAATTAAATTATTACTTAGCTGCCGCGAGAAAATGAAAGTATATTAATAAATTAACTAAGTACCTACTTTTAATTAGTGATATGATGACACATGAATGAGCGAGGATGGGGAGGAGGAGAGGTCTTTGCCCAGAAGTAGGACGTGAATAGTAAAAACAATAGTGTTATGTGTATAATTTGGTTGTATGACGATACGAAACACCAATTATTAACTAATACCTACCTTATGTATGACACAAAACACGAGTAACTAAGTAGGTAGTTGTTATTTGCACAACCCAGAGGTTCAGACTAACAATAAAATGAGACTGCACATGTTTAACAATATTTTTGTAAAGTTAGCACTTTTACGGACGATCGCATTTTAAACAGACTCAGCAAACAATATTATAATCAACTTGCTTGCGAATGCAGGACTGCGCTTCGGTTTCATGCAAGTTGTAACCGTCGCATACTCGTAAAAACTGATAAGTACCTACATTAATTTCACAATAACGGGACACCTATTTTTCACGTTTTTTTGAATGGAAAACTTCTTTAGGCCTGTTGGACATTTTTTGAGATGGGACAAACCATTGAACTCGCGATACTGTTACCGTTACCGACACCTCAAGTCACTTCAAGTTTTCACTTCTATCGATACTCCCGGAGTGTCTTTTTTAATAAATTATTTATTTCTTTCCGATCGATATTATATCCGACGATCTCCGTGGCGCAGTGGGCGTATAGCCGGCTGAGACGCAGGAGGTAGCGGGTTCGATTCCCGCCGCAGGACAAATGTTTGCATGATCTACAAATATTTGTTTCTGGTCTGGATGTTTTCTATATATTATAAGTATGTATTTACAAAAAAAAAGTATATAAGTATTCTATCAGTCATCTGGTTTCCATAGTACAAGCTCTGCTTAGTTTGGGGCTAGATAGCGCTGTGTGAAATGTCCACCAATATTTATTTATTTTGTAATAATGGCGCCGAACACACGATGAAGATGCTATTAACTGTAAACTATTACGTTTATATTAGATAAAATGTAGGTGAACTATTGGTAAGTAATTAGTAATAGGAACTTTGAAATTACCAATTTCGATTGCTTGCCTCCCAATAGATTGTGGACTTCGCTCTTGAAACAATGTCTCTTCAATTTGTCGCATTTATTTTTCAACATGTACATACATAATTTTGTTGATGTATTACGTAGGTATGGGTACAATGTGTACGAAAAATCGTTTACTGTTTATTTATCCTGTCTATTCGCGAATTAAAAAATTGGAAGAACCATATTGTTATGACAAACTAAATCAAATACTTAGGTACTTACCTCAAATGTAAATATAAATTTTAGTAATATAACTACTAATTTCAGAATAAATAAATAATTCTGGACATTTCATACAGCGCCATTTAGCCCCAAACTAAGCTTGTACTATGGGAACCAGATGACTGATAGAATACTTATATACTTTTTTTGTAAATACATACTTATAATATATAAAGAAACAATCAGACCCGGAATAAACTTTTGTAGATCCTACAAACATTTGTTCCGCAGTCGGAATCGAACCCGTATCCTCCTGCGTCTCAGACGGCTGTTCGCCGACTGCGCACCTCCGTAGCGCGTAAATAGAGAAGTCGAACAATTCTAAAGTTGTTTAGGTACCGAAGTATTTTTAGGTAGGTATTAAGCCCGGCTTGCACAACGATCCCTAAACTTATTTAGGGACTAAACATGTTTAAACTTGACGTACCTACCTATAATAAAGTGAGTCACGAAAGTAAGGTAGGTAACTAATAAGCAAACGAAGTTAAAGCATATTGCGCACACGGAGGATTGTGAGATTTGGCATAGTTAATTCTATGGAGTTAGTCTTTATAACCTTTTTCTTTTGTGTGTGTTCATTGCAATGATGACTTATTTTGCCTGAAATTAAATATTATTATTTTATTTATAACCATAATATTAAGGAAATGCCGACTAAATCCGTATATAGTTTACAACGCAGTTTGAAACGCAGATTACATCACGGCACGACAAGTGATTTGGCCTTGACCATGGAGCCGAATATTCGCGATGTAATAGCCGTTGTGGAACGTGCCTAAAATACTTTACTTTGAAGTGACTTTGACTTGCTTTGACCATTACCTTTACCATCACCTAGGAAAGGGGTTTTTTTTACTAACTTTTTTATAGAATTTATTCTGACATGATGGCGATAGATCATATATATATACTAAAGGGATTTGAGCATCATGAGCAGATACAATTGCTGGTTTCTTGTAAATCTTTGTGAACAGGTCATCCTATTACTTTATAAGAAAATTTAAGACACGGTTCTAGTAGTTACCCTTTGTGCTCCATATTAACTTTCCACCTTGTTTAATATCTACAAGGGCTTATCTAGGATTATCTATCTATAGTATCCTAAACTTCCGATATTATATCCTAGGATTGGCTTGGCAACCATACCTGAGAGTAACTGGAAAGAATGTAGAAAGTAATTATAAAAATACATTTCTTTTCAGATACAACGATATAGAGACAAACAGACAAACAAAGAGAACACGTAGTAGATTAGCAGCATTATTTGGCTGCAGTGAAAATAGAGTTAAAAAAAAAATCAATTTACCAAGCCACAGAAATCAGGAACAGGGTGAAACAAAATTACGAGAAGGGCATCAAATCTGAGGACGCAGAACTGGAGGATAACCAACTCATTGCTAAAAATGAAACGTGAAGACTTGCGGACGATGGTAGAATAAAATAACAATAAATAAATAAAATAAAATAATGCTGGACATTTCCCACAGCGCTATCTAGCCCCAAATTTAGCAAAGCTTGTACTATGGGAACCATATAACTGATAGAATACTTAAATAAGTACTTTTTTCTGTAAATACATACTTATAATATATAGAGAAACAACCAGACCCGGAACAAATATCTGTAGATCGTGCAAACATTTGTTCCGCGGCGGGAATCGAACCCGCTACCTCCTGCGTCTCAGCCGACTATTCGCCCATTGCGCCACGGAGGTCGTCAAACATAACACATCATCACATAACACTGCGAAATAAAACAGCATCTCCCGAAGACCTATTGCCTACAGAATGAAGAGACAGTGGAGCACGTGCTGCTGAACTGTTAATCCCCACACGAAGCCAGACTGAAGACTAGACTGCATGAACTCATCGAGTCATCTTTGACCTCAGCATAGACTTTGGGGACTCTGGAAAACTGCTGCCACAACCCTGAGTCCTACTCCGCTACTAGATGGTTAGGGCTAGGTTAGAAGGGGAGGTAATGCACAAAACACCCCTATGCGGGACGACATTGCAGATCTTATTACCCCCCACCCTAGAATAGGAATTAAAATTCATTGAAAGGTTACACAACAGCTCTAAATCAAGTCCACGACTCCCGCATGACTTTATTAAACCCCATGATATACGCTATTAGATCTCTTACTATTGACTAAGAGACCCGTGAAGATAGTTAGTTAGTGGGTAGTCAGTTTGATTTAGATAAGCCCTATCTCTCAAACTTTCACGATCACTGTACATAACTACTGATTTAAACGGATATTTATCGCGTATGTACCTTTTTTATTTATTATCCCGACGTTTCGACTGTGTTGCAAAAGCAGTGGGCGCGGGCAGACTGGAGTACTTGGAGCAACCGTCGAGAAGTGATGGCAACTGTAGCAACTACCCTCACTTGGTCTTCAGAATTAGAAATGCCCTCGTTCATATTACGACACACTACACTAACTGTATCTACGCACTGAGACGACCGATCACGACGTGCACACCTAGTCGTCGGAATAACAAATAAAAAAGGTACATACGCGATAAATAGGTACCCGATTAAATCAGTAACTTAGCTCAATCTCATTTATACAGAATGTGCCGAATATGAAGCTGTATAAAATGTATACAATACATTTTATACAGCTTAGATAATAAGTGCACATATATGTGAATGTAAGCAAAATAAATAAATAATAATAAAATTATTATTAAATAATAGAATTAACCCCTTTCGGGATACATACCTATATATCATAACATGATTTCGGGATACATACCTATATATCATAATATGATAATAATAGGGGTTAATTCTGCCCATGGAATAAACAACTCTTCATCGAAATTAAATTGTATAGATACTTATCAACATTTTTTTCAAAATTGTTCTTATATACATACTTATTACTAGTAATTTACTTTAAAATCAGCTGTTTTAGACTGCACCTTCCCTAGAAACGTGCAAAATGTAAGACTAAGGTCCCTCACCTAAAACTGATGATAAACATATTTTTACAATGCATGTGTTTTTACCAAAGTCAACTTATTTTTAACACGCGATTATTAAATGAAAAACTTCGAATTTCGGAGAAGTCGTATAGAAACCATTATTCCTTTTCAAAACATACATATTTCGGACCCTGTTTATTACATCTATCAAATAAAGACGTTTTTATAATGCCTGGCTATTTAGCGAACAGACCGCCAATTGTAGGTATAACATAGATTTACGTTGTTCTTATTCAAATGGTTATGTTTTATGGTGTGCAATAAATATATCTATCTAGTGTCAAGTAACAGTACTAGCTGTCAACGAAGGACGCCAATTGCTTAGTACGAATGATTGATTACCTAAAGCCACTGTAATTTGTTTTTAGTGCTGGACTACCTCCGTGGTGCAGTGGGCGAATAGCCGGCTGAGACGCAGGAGGTAGCGGGTTCGATTCCCGCCGCGGATCAAATGTTTGCATGATCTACAGATATTTATTCCGGGTCTGGTTGTTTCTCTATATATTATAAGTATGTATTTACAAAAAAAAATTATATAAGTATTCTATCAGTTATCTGGTTCCCATAGTACAAGCTTAGTTTGGGGCTAGATAGCGCTGTGTGAAATGTCCAGCAATATTTATTTTATTTTTATTTATTTTATTTCACACAACGCTATTTAGCCCTAAACTAAGCTAAGCTTGTACTATGGGTACCAGATAACTGATAGAATTCTTTTATACTTTCATTAATAATTTTGGTTTAGTCATGATATATTTCGATCTTTCATGTTTCGATAGTTCTGATTATATAGTTTAATTAGAATAATATGTATCTAACCTAGGTGATTGAACTGCAAAGTGCCTTCCCAAATCTAGTTAAAACAACGAGTAAATACACTATAATTAATCAATGAAAAACCACTTACACTTTACTCTTACATTAAAATTATTTTACACTTACATTAAAAATTACACACAAAGTTGCACACGATTATTCTTGACAAAGACTTTTTTAAATTTTATCATGTTTTTTGCGGCATTCTTCTAAAAAGAGTGATTAGGACAAATGAGTTCGTATCACTTGCTCTGAGGTTCGTATATTATGATTTATGGTTGGTAACTTGATAAAAAAATCAATGGTTGGTAATGTTAAGCTGCAAAAAGCTAAAACCATAAAAAACCCGAACTCGGATCTAGATTTAAATTAACTGATTTTGATTTTAATTAACATAAACCATATTTGTACTCGAAAGTAATCTTAATATATATAATTCTCTTTGTCACCTTTTTTTTCTTTTTCTCAAACGGCTGGACCGAATTGGATGAAATTTTGTGTGTATATTTCCATGGATTCCTGAATGGTTCAAAAACACAATTGGACCCATAGGTGACGCTTTTGTCGAGATACAGAAATTTGCGCGCAAACAACTACCTAGTAGCATCACACTAATATTATAAATGCGAAAATTTGGATGTTTGTTTATTTGTTACTTAATCACGTCGTAACGGCTGAAACGATTTCGATGAAATATACGATGGTATGGTATGTAGGTAGGTATATTATAACATGGATTAACACATACATACTACTTTTTATCTCACAAATCAGGTCCCATGGGATAAAAATGGGGTGTCAAGCACAACATGCATGCAGTCAAGCTGCAACAGCGAATTTAGCTTTATTTATAGGTTACCTACACATTTAGTAGTGTAACGCGTACGAAGTCGCGGGCGATGGCTAATGTGAAAGTTTGGATGTTTGTTTGTTTGTTTGCTACTCACTCACGTCGTAACATTTACTCACATTTACGACGTAAATTTGGTGTGTTTATAGATTATGACCTGGATTCAAACATAGGCTACTTTTTAGGGTTCCGTATCTCAAAAGGTAAAAAAGGAACCCTTATAAGATCACTTTCTTGTCCGTCTGTCTGTCTGTCTGTCCGTGTGACACCACCGATTTTCTCAGGAACGGGTGGGCCTAGCAAGTTAAAATTTATACCAGATACTGTGGGTATATAGTCCCTATTATGTGTATAAAAATCAAGGTCCTAAGTCAACACGATAAAAAGACATGGGCTAATTTAGATTTTCGCGAAAAGTTGTACGTACCAAAATTTACCTTAATTTTCAACTTTTTTATTTTTTGGAATTTTCTGTTTACTTGTGCTGAAGACCTTGCTTTTAACCAAAATCGACAATTCTAGGTCAACCGGAAGTACCCCATAAGTTTTGGGTCGAAAATCTATATGGTAGTTCCCGTTGACCTAGAATCACAAAATTTGGCAAAAAGCAAGGAAAGCAAGAAAAAGGCAAGTAGCATAAATAAAGGAAAAATTCTAAAAAATAAAAAAGTTGAAAATTCAAGAGTGTATACATACATAGTTGACGCCAATTAAGATAGTCCTCTGAGTTGTATGGGCGCTCATACAATATAGAGGGCAATGGGTAGGTACGGAACCCTCGGGGCATGAGTTCGACTAGCCCTTGACCGGTTCTTTATTGACAAACAACGCGTGCGAAGCCGCTGGCAGAAGCTAGTATAAAATAAGTAATCTAGTGTTTTAGAATGATATTTTGTTTGACACGACACATAAAATATATATCAGTGCATATAATACGAGTTCTCGTAATCAAATAAAACGTATCTAATCTCTTTCGAAACGATTGGATAGATTTTTAATAGGTAAGTCCAGCATAGTATCACAGTATAATCTGTGCTAATATGATACTAGAACTACGACCATGCAAAATCCTGAAAATAGATCGATTAAAATATGATATTATTAGAAAAGGAGATTGGGGAAATTGGGCCCAAGAATATCGAATATAGAAGATGATAATATATCATGATGAATCTGCTGGATTTGCCGCCGCACCGGCCCTGCCTGCTGTTCCAGACAGATGAGATGACGATGACAGACTGTGTCGGTCGAGGCACGTGGCGTTCCACCCCACGCCTACGCACAGTGTATTTTTATAACAAAATATTATCTTATCTACTTGTTAGCAAAATGCGGTTTCTTGTATTGTTCTAGGTCGCCGAGTTTGTTGCGTAATTCTGATTTGATTATAGCATAGCGACAATGATAACGGTTCGCAGGTACTTTGGATTGGTAATATTGACATGATTTCGAAATAGGCTTAGCAAGTGAGTCGCGGGCCACGCAATGATTCAGCAAACATCAACCGAGCTCACACGAACACTAGACAAAGTTTATCTACGGAAGAAAAGTAAAACATTTATGCGTAGAATGTAGAAACATTCGTATCATATTTATTTATTGTTTCATATTTGTTTTTAACTGACTTCAAAAAAAGGAGGTTCTCAATTCGGTTGTATTTTTTAAAATGTTTTTTTACCTCAGATTTGGCATTTATCAACCGATTCGGTAAATATTTTTTAATTTGAAAAGTATACTTATAGATTAGACCTATAGAAATTTCATCAAAATCGGTTCAGTAGTTTTTTAAGTCGGCTATATTTTATTAAAAAAGTTACTTGTTACAATAGGTATTTACACTGATCAGCTTCCACCAGGGCATGACCTGCCGTGGCCATTGTGGAAGTCTTTAAATAGGCTTCGCACACAGGTTTGTCGCTGCAGAGTCAATATGTGCAAATGGGGGTTCAGGGATCCCAGCCAAACGCAATGCCACTGTGGTGATCCTGCAGTCGATGAAACATCTGCTAATGTGCCCTTTGTGCCCGAGCACCTGCACAATGGAAGACTTAAAAATAGCTTCTCCTGACGCCATAAATGTAGCCAAGTACCTATCTAACACAATATAAGTAGAGCTATTGGCGCGCTAAGAAGAAGACAAAATTTTGGTCCAAAACACGACCTCCTTTGGGGCATAGTTACCGACTTACAGTTGGCAAGAATGAATATAACATTTCTTAAACTCTTCAGTAGATATGCTCCTCAATATCTACAGAATAATTTAAAAATTATGACTAATTTTATCTATATAGGTACATAATACAGTTTTTGTCAAGAAACAGCTTTGTTTGTAAAAAATAAAACTGTCATGCTCACCTGGCGGCTCTTGGTTCAGGAGCTAGCAGCAGACGCACAGTCAAAGGCTTTTAAGTTATAAATAAAACACACCTATTTTTGTCTTGTGTTGCATTACTTATATCCCAGATTATTAACAATGGATGTATCAATAATACACACTTAGATTATCAATGGTGGCAATCTACTTTTAAAATTAAGAAAAGAAATGCCTCTGCCTAAGTATATAGGTATAATAAATGTAGATCACTTTTAATCTACCTTATTATAAATTACAGTGTTGCTTAGTGCTTTGTATCTAACGGTGTATGTATTTTGGACTGAGAACTAAAACACTGATTATTGTTCTGGTCCACATTTAAAATCGTTCTCAAAACTTGTCGACTATTTAAGATATCACACAAAGTGTACCTACCCCTAATGTACTTTACGGTTAAAGGCAGACAACAGTTAGATAACAACTCGGTAATGAACTTTTAAGTACCGACTTATAATAAATACCAAGCTCCATTAGGATTAATGACATTGTACACAACGTGATATACCTTTCGATACCATTATACCTACTATAAGATTTCTGTGCATAAGTTATACTGTTGCTGATACGCATTCCCGTATAAGACCACAATAGGTAAAGTCAATGGCGAAGACTTAGATCCAAAGTAGAGACGAACATTGCTGTAAAGATGCATGCTAATAATTATACAGGATACATTTAGTTAAATTTGCCCAGGTACTTCATGTTCTGATACCGTTATCTCCTTTCCATCAAAGGACAAGACAAAAGGCACGGCTCAGTACTATCCATACATCGTTAGTATACCACCAATTCGCACTCACCTGTTTGGTTCGTATACATTCTTACGAATGGAGGACCTCCGTGGCGCCGTGGGTGGCTGAGATGCAGGAGATTGCGGGTTCGATTCTCGTCGCAGAATAACTGTTTGTATGACCTACAGATATTTGTTCCGGGACTGGGTTTTTTCTATATATAAGTAACTATGTATTTACAAAAAAAGTAATGTGTTGTATCAGTTATCTGGTTCCCTTAATACAAGTTTGACTTAGTTTGAGGCTAGATAGCGCTGTGTGAAATATCCAGCATTATTAATTATTATTACTGGCTTACCTAAAAACTACAATCCGATTCTTTTTAAGGTAAGAGTGAATAGGTGCGTTCTCTGCCTACCCTGGGATAAAGGCGTGGCCATATGTATGTATGTGAATAGGCGTCTTTTAGATATTTGTGCTCCATCTTAGACCATATCATCGCATCACACACAGCATCATGAAATTGTGCCGAAAAAAGAAGTATTGGTGTTAAAAAAATCATAGCGGACCCTTGAATTGAATGTACCCCATATAATACCCCAACCCCATATAAGTATAATATAAAATTTGGATCTAAAATACACTTACGTAGTAAATTTGAGGACTTACTTACGGTACCTACCTAAGTTATGAAATTATAAGCTAAATGAAAAGCAGTTGCAAGTTCCAATTTCCCAGAGCAGCAAAACATCAACAAAAATGTGAGGCAAGCTTGATTAACGAGGAAGACAGCGTGGACGTAGAACCAGTTTCGATATTTGGTACTTGACTTGACCGGCAGTGGTCGCACTGGTTTCCTTTATGGTAATTACGGACAGTCGCATTCACAAGCGAGGTGATTACGTAATATAAATAATAAACCCTGGCGCAAAAAGGGGTGTTATTTATTATCATTACCGGATCTGTTCTATATTCCTAACGGTTGGTATTATCGATAAATTAAAAATGTACAAATGTTTTGTTTGTCAGACCGCAGGTAGTATCGTAGCTCCTAAACTAATGGACTGCAATGAAGTATTTTATTTAGCGAGATGGTTCATAAGTAGGTATATTAGGTGGGAATGAATGTAACCTGTGTAGACCTTGTGGCATCTAATTAATCATAAAAAAATACATTTTTTTTTCGCGACAACAAGGTGTGACATCACACACTGCAATTTTCATGTTCGTGTTCAATGTCACGTGGTCATTGGCATTTATTGTATTTGTTTAAATAGAATAACATGGAAATGTATTTAAACATCTCTGTTTTATATCTAAAGTAATAAATAAATAATGCTAGACAATTCACACAGCGTCATGCCGCTATCTAACCCCAAACTAAGCAAAGCTCGAACTGTGGGAACGATAACTGTTATAATTCTTACGTAAACATAATACCTATACGTATTGTATTCAATACATTTATTAACTTGAATAGCCCTTGGAGGGGGGGGGGGGGGCTAAACCTTGATGGTCTTTGCCCTGGCCTCAACTTCGAGGCTATCTCGGGACATGGGGTACCGCCGCAGTTGTACAGCGGTGTGCTTACATTGCATTTTTTATTATTTTTATTCTTTACGCTCTGATCTAGTCTTTGTCACCAGGTGCAATGAACAGGACTCTAATGCGCCCAGGCTTGATGGGTTTGCCAGAAACCATTCTAGGGTTCCCATACTGCCACGCCCGCCGCCCGCCGAAAGAGAGCGCTGGCATTGCTATGCAGTTTTTACATTTTTACAGTTGGCATCGTTTTTCCTGTACTTTTTTTAGGCAGAGGTCACGATCGAATCTGATATCCATCAATATTAATATAATAAATTTGAAAGTAGTGCTGTCTCTGAATATCTATCTCTCTGTTTGTTACGTTTTCATGACGAAACGGCTGGACTAATTTCGATTAAATTTGGTAAAGGTGCATTATGACCGGGATTGACACATAGGCTACTTTTTACCGCGCAGAAAGAGGTTAATGTTTTTATAGGCAAACCACGCGTGCGAAGACCTGGCGGAATCTTGTAATAAATAGGTTACTAAGTTTATCTGTTAATGGCAGCTATTATAACAGTTAGTTACGAGTTATAAAATTTTATAATAATTAATATTACCTACTTGTTCTAACCAAAACAAGGAAGGTATAAATATTTAGTTTTCCTTGTTAGTTGTTTAACAATTTGTTAAACATAAAATATCGTTTCATTTCTGTTACAACGACGTAAAACTTGAATTTAAGACAATTCTTAATGCTAAGACTAAGATGAAGAATTATTAATGGACTTGTACTTTTCTTCTTGACTGTATCCCAAAACTTCAATAAATCGTCAAATGAGTTTTTATTAAAAGTACCTATTCACCTTTCTTGTTGACATTATTTTGGCCTAGTATGAGGAATGTTTTAAATTATTAGTATTTTTAGATTATTATTGAGTTTACTGATTATTTACCCGCTCATTGATAACAGAGATAACAATAAGCCGATAAGAGCACGTTGGTATGCCACGTGGATGTTTGTGACGCTGGCTGCTGTGTGCCTACTTTGTTTTTATAACACAAAATATCTAGATACCTAGATTAGACCTAGATTTTACCAGTTTAGCTGATGTATAGAGGTATTTAGCATTAGAGCATTAGCTATCGAATAAATTAGTAACATTTTCTGGTTTAAATAAGGGTCAGACTTATTCAGTCATCGTTATATTCTAATTCAAGAACATTGAAGTTTCTATACTTACAATAATAATTAGGCTAAGTTTATATGAACGCGCGGTACCGCGCGGAACTACTATCCGCGCGGTATAAGATCAAACTAAATAATGTTTATCGTCTACATTACCGCGCGCTACTTATTCAGTCATCGTTTTATTCTAATTCAAGAACATTGAAGTTTATATGCTTACAATAATAATTAGGCTAAGTTTATATGAACGCGCGGTACCGCGCAGAACTACTAACCGCGCGATACAAGATCAAACTAAATAGTGTTTATTGTCTACATTACCGCGCTACCGTAGCGCGGTAATGTAGACGAGAAGCAGTATTACATGTATAGGTAGGTGTTCCTAATCTGAATATGCGTGTTTCGTGCGTCAATCAATATAATTTGTACCTACTTACGTAGGTATCGCAAACTATATGTCATGTGATTATCATTTATTAATTAGGTATAATGATAATAATAATTATTATCAGTATACCTAATTAAGTATACCTATGCATATAATAAGGCTAAGTTCATATGAACGCGCGGTACCGCGCAGAACTACTAAGGAAGGAATAAACACTATTTAGTTTGATCTTGTACCGCGCGGTTAGTAGTTCTGCGCGGTACCGCGCGTTCATATGAACTTAGCCTTATTGTATAAATAGGTATACTGATAATAAATATTATTATCATTATACCTAATTAATAAATGGTAATCACATGACATATAATTTGCGATACCTACGTAAGTAGGTACAAATTATATTGATTGACGCACGAAACACGCATATTCAGATTAGGAGCACCTACCTAGACATGGGCACATTATTTATTACGCATATTTTATCGCTTAATTTAGTAAAATATGCAAGAATTTCGTTTATTGTATATTTTTATTGTAGGCGTATTTTTCTGTTTTTTCTGCGATAATTATTCGATGATAATTTAATAATTTTCATCCTCTTTTTCTGTGCATTTTTTACTGAAAATTTAGCTGACAATTTGACAGCTAAGTAATTTGGTATTGCGTTGTTTTTGAAACTATAGTGTGAGAAACAACTTTATCTAATAACAAAGTCTTTCGCACGTACGTACATACATCATTCACGGAAAACTTAAAACGCATGGATGTGATTCACTTTTTCATTTATCAAGTTTCGATGCAAGTGTCAGCAGATATGCAAGATATACGCGCCAACGCCATCCCATTCAACAATCACTATCCACTGAATACTAAACAAATACTACCGACAATAACACGTCTACTAATTTTGTACACGCACCTGGTAAAACCACCTCAACCAATTATAGGCTTTACAAGCACGCAATACTGTTTACAATCGTTTGCACCGATTTGATAGGTGATATAAATAGTGTTCGCGGCTGTCCGAAAAATTAACTTACCGACTTATCATGATGCAATAGGGGGCCTTCAGTCATTTTCTAATATGTAATAGAACCGCCGTTGTCCGTGCGGCGGCTGACATCTGCAACAATAGGCCACCGAGGTCATGTGAGCAGAGTTTGCTTAGCTGCGGATTCATTTCGGTGCGAAGTGCGAGATCTCACTTGCGGGGCTTGGCGCACAGAGGCATGCAGAGTACTGCGAGCGCGGGGTTAGAGGGTGAAGAGAGGCATGGTGCCTGCCGGCGGTGTTTGTTTATCAGTACGCGAGTGGACGGAGTGAATGACACGGCCGCGCGCGGGCCGACCACCGGTTGCGGCGCGCTCTGACGCATGGACTCTGGATGAGACTGACGCGACACGCGCGAGGCCGCCCGCGAGCGCCCCGCTAACGCGTGCCGGCTGATCAGTTTCCTTGACGGCTATTACGTTCCGTTTCACTGAGCAACGAGATAAATAACACTGTGGAAATTCATTCTTTTCACCTTATCAATAAACTAATACCGATTTAGAAGACAGACACATAGATTTCTAGTTTGTTCGCAAGCTAATTCTGAGTTCTGACATGCATGGCCTATAAATGTACAGGGTAACATTTTTGAAGCCTTATTTAAATAGCCTAGTATATAAACATTTATAATTTAGGCACTGAGTTTTGCTCAATATATTTTTAAGGCACTGAATCATCATCATCATATCAGCCATATGACGTTCATGCTGAAGATTTGTCTCCCCATAGATTTCCAGAGCGACCGATCTTGTAGGTAGGATTTATTTGCGAGCAAAATATGCAACATAAATGGCCGCATTTTTGGATTGCGTTGATTTAGAAGCTTGATTTATTTACAACTTCAAGGAGCTGTAGACTGCATTTAAGCTAGCTAGCTGTATTTAATATTAAATTCAACTTATTATCTCTACGCGTTCCTGGGAAAAAGGGTCTTGCCATACGGCCAGACAGACAGACGGACAACGAAGTGATCCCACAAGAGTTCCTTTTTTCCTCAAAAGGAAACGGAACGAAAACGGAGGTACGGAATCTTAATTTTTTTTTTTTTTTTTTTTCTCTAACCTATCTCGTCCCACTGCTGGGCAAAGGTCTCCCCCAAGTCCCTCCAAGTATCCCTATCCGTCGCTATCTCCCACCATCTTCTTTGGAAGGTGACCAAATCGTCCCGCCAACGCTTTCTCGGCCGACCCCGACGTCGCCCTCCGTCTTCAGGCGTCCATGGTGTCACAATATGGGCCCATTTCTCGGAGTGCATTCGGGCAACGTGGCCCGCCCAGTCCCACTTAAGTTCAGCCGATCTCCTCCCTACATCTGAAATGCCGGTAAGTGAGCGCAGAATGGTGTTACGAACTCGGTCGACACGTTTAAAGCCGAGAATGCTGCGCTCCATTGCCCTTTGACAAATCTTGAGCTTTGACTTCTGGGCTTCAGTCAGAGACCATGTCTGCGCACCGTAAGTTAGGATGGGCAGGATACACATGTCGATGAGTTGGCGCTTAAGTGTCAGAGGAAGGTCACCCTTCATGTGCTCCTTCATGGACCAGTAGCTCTTCCAGGCATTCTCGATACGGCGATCGATTTCCTTATCTTGCCTGTTTCCGAAGCTAGCTAACTGGCCCAAGTAAATATACTCATCGACATACTGTATTACCTGTCCATCTACCTCGACCTTACGTTTCGTGCTGTTTGACATGATCTTCGTCTTCGACTGGTTCATTCGAAGCCCAACCTCAAGACTTGCCGCGCTCAGATCTTGGAGCATTTGTTGCAGTTCTGAAGGAGTAGGTGCAAAAAGTACTATGTCATCCGCAAACCGCAAATTTGTCAAGCGTTTGCCTCCGATGACAATCTTAATTTATATAACTTTATTATCTTCTCGTTCAAAATACTTGAGTTTTAAGCCGAATTTCTTTGATCAATGTGTGCTATAGTTAGGTATAACATATGGTACAGAAATGTGATATTTCACTATGCTATGGAGAGGGCTATGCTTGCTGTTTCTCTACGAAATAGAATCAGAAAGGAGGAGAATCGTAGACGAACCAAAGTCAACGACATAGCACAAGCTGAAGTGGCAGATGGCAGGGCACATAGCATTGAAAATATAGCTCAATTAAACAACGTAAGGGACATTTAAGTATTTAACTACATATTCCATAATGAAATACAACCTCCATGACAAATCCATATTTTTATTAAATGAAACAGGCCATAGTCTAGCTAGTAGTGAAAAAAAAACAATGGGTAAAAAGCAACAAACTGTTATAAAATGACTTTTTTAATTTCCTCGTATTCATAATGAAAAGTTATGAATGAATGAATGAAATACCTTTTATTGCACACCAAATAAAAATATAGTAACAAAAGAAATAAACAATAAATAACGGTACAATGGACAGTCTTATCGCTAAAAGCGATCTTTTCCAGGCAACCTTTGTATGGACAGGATAAACAAAAATCAAAAGACGGCGGTGTAAGAGTACATAAACCTTTAAGCATAAGTACATAAAACATACATAAACAGAACCCATAAAATAATATATACCTATTGATTATGTATATTAATAAACATAAACTTAAATACATATAAATAATATATAAATAAACTACACTACATAATATGGAGGATAAATAACATAAACACTAACTAGCAGTTACGAGACAACGAAAGAAAATGGTTGTATACCTTGACTTTGAGAATAGGAAGAGATTGGGACGACCTTATGGACAAAGGTAAGGCGTTCCACAGTCGCACAGCTTGTACTGTGAAGAAGTCACTATAAAATTGTGAACTATGGACGGGAGTACGAAGCTGTAGAGCTTCGGAAGAACGAAGGTTTCGAGAGTGTGCCTGATACAAAAACTCGAAAAAGTTATGTGTTATACTCGGGTGTAAGCGATCAATAACCCCCTTGATTAGCGTCCTCGCTCGCATTATCTCGGGTGTACTATACATCGCTTACAGCCCTTGTATCACAATTATTACGTGCCTCGAACGGAGACAAACACGAACAAAATCACGGTTATACAAGCAAGATCCTGGTACTAAAAACAACGAGGCTTGACCGCTTTCTAATCAACGTTTTATTCGAATACTAGCTATTGCCCGCGACTTCGTACGCGTTACACTACTAAATGTGTAGGTAACCTAGAAATAAAGCTAAACCCGCTGCTGCAACTTGAATTGACACCCCGTTTTTATGCTATGGGAACTGATTTATGGAATAAAAGGTAGCCTATGTCCAGGTTATATCTATGTATATACCATATTTCATCGAAATCGGTTCGGCCGTTACGACGTGATTTAGTAACAAACAAACAAACATCCAAACTTTCACATTTATAATATAGACTTAGTTTTAAAAATATGTAAACATAAATAGTCCTCGAATTTTTTTAATGCATGCTCTCTTAAATCTTATTCTCATGCAGTAGCATCAATGTGCAATATTTCGATACCCCCGTAGCACGAGATATGCTACGCCACCTACAAAAGACATCAACGCGCTACATTTCACAAAATATACAACGTTACATCAGCAAAATACATTGAGATACATTACACAAGTCTTGCGCAAGCTTTGCACAAGTCTTGCACAAGCCTTGCACAAGTCTTGCACAAGCCGGGTTTGCACAAGGCTTATGCAAAGAAGACTTTGATGTGTGTGGGGCAAATAATGGGGTGGGGGCAGTATTTGAGTTATAAATAAATAAATATTGCTGGACATTTCACTCATCGCTATCTAGCCCCAAACTAAGCAGAGCTTGTACTATGGGAACCAGATAACTGATAGAATATAACTGAGATAACTGATAGAATATATACTTTTTTTTTAACACATACTTATAATAGATAGAAAAAAGTAAGTAAGTTACTTGTAATTAAAATACTTAATTGAAATACAAATACGTATTTTGTATTTGTAATTCAATTATTTCGTAAAAATTTAATTTGTAATTGGTAAGTATTTCAAATACCTAACGCTGAGGTATTTTGTAGTTAGTACCTATTTCAAATACTAAAATTCTTCTTCAAAATACATCTGAACATAAATACATCAAGCGATCTAATGGTGCGTTCTACAGGAAATAGCGCTCGATAGTTTTCGTAACTATTCGTAAGTAAAAATCTTTAAATTTGGCAACACTGCACCTGTACTGTACGCCTAATTGTTAAGTACCTAACACCTGACTGTGTTTTGTAATTTGTATTTTAAATAAAAATAGTTAAAATACTGTGTTTTATGTTTAAAATACATATAATACTAAATAAAATTTTGTATTTCGTATTTTAAATACATGCGAAATAGTATTTTGTAATTTGTATTTTAATTAACGCAAAGCATGTATTTTACAAAATACCTTCATCAACGCACTACATACTCACGAGTTCAAGATGAGAGGGGTAGCTTTAAATGTTTTTAATTTTGATGCGTACTTCCAAGTTTTCTTTTAATTTGGCTTTGGTAATCTAATCTATCAATGATTTGCACGCTACCTATATTTTAGCTAATATGGTAAAAAAAAACAAATGTGATAAAAATTATATTACCTATCTAGATTATCTGATATCGATTAGAGATTATTTATTAGTGTATCTGATATTTTATAAGATATTCATTTAAAATAATATTACTTATCTTGATAAAACTAAGATTTACATCGTGGAAAGTTTCAAGTCTTCCTGGTAAATTTCACAATGCGGGCATTTCTATTAAAAAACGAGTTCTATCTAGCGTGATAAATGGCGCTATCTAGAGATACGCCGGCAAAAATATGGTTAATATGCCAAAATCTCAGATACAATATCAAACTTTGTATAAAACAATCTCACTTCATCAGATAAACACACACAAATGATGTTATTTTAATTTCAAGTTCTCGGTAAATAATGATAACACGGCAAATAACATTACTTTCCTTTGATAAATTGACAGACATGGCCGTGAAAACTCCTCATTATTAATGAATGCTACTTTGTTGTAATGACAAAAATGGGATAAAGTAGCGCCTATCTATTCCAATAACTCACCTTAGTAGGGTTAATCCACAGAAATATCAGGTTATTCCGAACTCAACCCAAAATACATGCATACTTAACTAAGCCGCAGGTCTCTTCGCCATGATTTCCTTTATAGTTTTGAGCGCGCGCTAAAATGCACGTAATTTTTTCTAAAAAAATTAATCTAAATCTATTGGCACGGCCGAGACTCGAACCTTACCTCGTCACCAAATCAGTGAGGCAACTTAGTTAGGCCACGAGGAAACGCCCTAAACATCGGATCAGAAGTACCTACATCCTACTAGGCGAACAAGGCTAATGGTCAACTAATTACACGCAAACTATACGATATCTATGCAAAATGCCAACGCCCCATGCCAAGCCAATGCCGTTGCTAGACCTTTTTTTTCCAAGTAGTTTTATTGCTACGCTATTATTAATAGGTAAACGGTCGTTGTCTCTCTTATCTTATGCTTTCCTATTATATTATATGATAAGAAATTTCAATTAAAATGAGCACTAACATTTTATAATAATCATTTTATAAATTGAAGATAATCTCTGAAAAGAACAGATAATACTAGAATCATAGGGCATTGTTCGCGCGGGAGTTTAATAACTTTCGAAAAAGCTCTCCGAGATTTACAACTCTTCTTCCACGCTGTTTAAACGAGCGCTTAATTAATAACTTTGTACCATTACATTTCTTGATAACTAACGCAAACGCGCTATGAATTCAGCTGAAATCGCATACTTCAGGATGAGTGAAAACGTGTGAAGAAAAACTAGCTGTCTATATTTGCAGGAACGTTAAAAAAACAAAAACAATCAATCACCCTCATCATACTATTAATGTTATAAATGCGAAAGTTTGAATGTATGTTGTTACCGTGGTTAACACGGCATAACGGCTGAACCAGTTTCGATAAAATTTGGTATATAGATAGAATATGATCAGGCCCCTCTTCAACCATCATTACAAATTGTAAAATACAATTACTTGTAAAAGGCTACAATTTTACAAATTTCTGTAACAAATAAAATCTTTACTTCTAATCTATCTTCTAAATTTTCTTCTTTCTAAATCTTCTTTTAGCACGACCTGGATGACTGGTAGATAATAAATAAATATTGGTGGACATTTCACACAACCCCAAACTAAGCAGAGCTTGTACTCTGGGAACCAGATAACTGATAGAATACTTATGTACTTTATTTTTATAATACATACTTATAATATATAGAAAAACATCCAGACCCGGAACAAATATTTGTAGATCATTCAAACATTTGTCCCGGGGCGGGAATCAAACCCGCTGCCTCTTGCGTCACAGCCGGCTATACGCCCACTGCGCCACGGAGGTCGCTATTAGCATTAAGTTCTCCTAGCACTATTCTGTTTTGTGTGAGAGTATTGATATAGAGTTTTGATGTGTAACATCTGACGACCACGCGCGCTCATTGGTCAAATCAAATAGCGCGCGCTTCTCCGATTTCCTCATACACATTTGCGTCCCTTTTGCTAAAATCACTCCCACAAACCGAGAGGAGAAATGTTACACATCAAAAAATATGATTTACAAATTTGTAATTGTGGAAAATTTACAAAATTGTAATACATATTTCTGATCAACAAACATTTTCACTCTACAACTGACAAGTGTGTTCAACATAACCATTTTTCCTATAAATATGTATATGTAGGAAAAATAATTGTAATTACAAGCTTACATATTTAGTAAAATGTAGTACAATTCTGACAGGCGGTCTTACCCTGTGTCAAAACTTTACAATTTGAATTGAATACAAAAAAATGGTCCTAACAATGAGAACTGACGATGAATATTTGATTGAACAGCGCCGGCGAGTTTTTCGTACAAGAGTGAATTTTACTGTTAACGTGACTGATTTTACTTTCAATTAAAAAATTAAGTTAAAATCTTGATTTTCATATATTAAGCCAGAATAGTTATTTTGTTGTTAATATCAGTAAGTTCGCAGTAAATAAACAAAATGCAAAAAATCTACTCTCGCCAAATAATCTAAAATCTCAAAATACTCAAAACTTACATTTCATGTAAATTGTAACTTAAACATGTTTTTTCTATTCTTGTTATACCTGTCAAATGTAACTTTTAAATAGTAATCCCAGAATGCAATGCATATCTTTTATAATAATTATCGAGTATTCTAGCTAAATCATAATCGTTTTGATCACTAATCACTGATCACTCGCTGATAAAAGAAAATCTGTGAAATAATTACGCATTGCAGCATTATCATTAGATTTTAGAGTTCTTCTTTAACATGCATGACCTACGACAATACGGTAGAATCGCTTGTTGGGCTTACTTAAAATAAAACCGGACAAGTGCGAGTCTATGTTGCGCACCGTATTATGTAATAATTCTGGACATTTCACGCAGCGCCATCTAGCCCCAAACTAAGCAAAGATTGTACTATGGGAAGCAGATAACTGATAGAAAATGTATATACTTTTTTGTCAATACATACTTGTAATATATAGAGAAACAACCAGACCCGAAATAAATATCTGTAGAGCATGCAAACATTTGTTTCGCGGCAGGAATTGAACCCGCAAGCTCCTGCTTCTCAACCGGCTAATCACCGACTGCGCTACGGAGGTCGTCAATTTATGGTAATATCTAGACACGCGGTAGCGTGTCAAGCCAAATTCAAGCTAACATTACACGAACATTTTGGAGCCACTTTTGACCCCCTCATAACTCAAAAACTATTTCACATAAACATGTCAAATTCAGCTCATATATTGAGACTTGCAAGATACATATTTGCTCCAAATTTCACAAACACACTTCAAACGGTTATTTAGATATTATCGTACAAAAATCGTCATTTTTATACTGACCTATAGATCAAAACTCTAACCCAGTTCCAGATCACCTAGAAAGATCAAATTTGGCATCCAGAGAGTTGAGTGAATACAAAAGAATAAATCAGAAACTAGTAAATTTTTATCATTTCATTATAATTTTTCAATTGATTTATTCTATTAGGAACACTTACATGTAAGAACGTAAGAATAATTACGTGCCTGTAATGTAAGAATCAGCAATCAAAATTGATGACAGCCGGTCTTTATGTGGATTTTAAGGTCTTCACGTGAACGAGACAATTATACCCCGTAAACGTAGGAAAACACCAGTAAATTAACAAAAACCATTTGGTATTCATTTTATTATGAATAAGTACCCACTAATAATTTCTGTACAAAAATTAATGATATCCCATCAAAAATATAAATGTGAAATGAGAGCCAAGTTCAATATTTATGATAATATATATTGTGATAAAATACAAAATACATAATAAATATATAACGATCCTTGGTTGTGGACTTCAACGACAAAAAAAGTGAGATCTAAATGGGTGCCAAGTTCAATGGTCAGTCCTGAAATTTATTTATAACAACATCAAATATTTAATAACAACTTAAAATATAATTTCTTCTTAGGATTATATATTGAAGCCTAAGGTCTGACTTGGCTAGTTCTCATACACGAATTATTATTTAGTACCTACTAAAACAGTAATGGAAGAGCCCTATGTTCGATGGCTAGTTTCTACCAGCAAGCCACATTTTCGGAAGAATAAAATGAGAACTTACAGCTTTAAAACTTGCGAAGGCTATAATATAATGCATATATGAAAACTAGCCAAGTCATAATTCCTATTACTGATTTTATCATCATTAACAACAGCAGGAAGACACATTTTATGAAATCAAATCAAATTAATCATTTATTTGCATTAAATAAGGTATTAATAAAGTTCTTAAAATTATTATAGATGGGTCCAACTTATTTCTACCACAGAGGAATGAATGATAAAGTTTTTTTTTTATTAATATATATTTTTACAAATGCATGTTAATCGAGCAGTTCAGTTGTCCACTTTCTGATGATGGAAACATCAGATTAGCTCATTGTCACCTTAGTTAAACAAATAAAGATACATATTCCACGGTTCTTAATTGCAACTTTCGTTGTATAATTTTCCTAGTGGTGCTACGGTGCATCGTAGAATCGTAGAGCCAACGTAGATATTCTATGGTGCACCGTAGCACGACTACGAATATATTTAAATTAATTTATTAGGCATTTTATTGGATTATTTCAAATATCCCAACTTTAGACGGGCATGTGCAGCGTGGATTTCTACACTAACTGAGATCTCGCAAGTGTGAATATAAACTCCAGACAATTAGCAGATCATGTACGCTTACACTAATATTATAAAAGTTAATATTTGGATGCTTGTTTGTTACTCATCAAGTCAAAGGTTGTCAGGCAAAGATCGCTTTGTTAAGCGGTGAGACGCCCGCTACGCTTACATTTATTTGTTTATTTTTTCATTTTTCAGTTGTTGTGTCTAGCTAGTAAGGAATTTTAATTTATTCACGTCGTAACGGCTGAATCGAATTCGATAAATAGGCTTTTTTAGTGACATATCATACATGCAAAGCAGCGGGCGGGAACTAGTTTCATATAAAGACCTTACACGTCCTTTTTCTATAATTATAGTTTAGAAGGAAAGAAAAAGGCACCAGGTTTAAGTCCAACCCTGTAAGGGCACTGCATGCAACAGCCTTCGAGCCCTACTGCCGTAGATTGGATACAATAATATTTAAATTCTTACTTCAGAAACCTAGAATATAGAGAGATTTTTTTGCATTTCTTGAGCTTTATTTTTTAATTAATGGCTATAAAAGCCGGAATCTTTAAACGCAGCCCTTTGAAATAAAACCCCGCACAGGGCGCTGAAAGAGTGGTCATCTGTTGAACACCTCTGTGGTCTTTCTGTGGCGGAACCCTGATTTGAAATCAATTTTAAAAATTACAACAAATCATCGGTGAATGATACAAATCCTTTGTTGCCATTAATTTATCAAAATCCACAGAATTTCTTGGTAATCACTGTAAATCAGTGTTTCATTTAATCAGGTAGATAATCGGTGTGGATTTCAAAAACAACGAAAAGGTATAAATAATTTTCAATCTATTGAAAAGCAATCAGTGTTGTTGCAATTATTCAAGAATAGATACTTATAATCAGTAAATGAGAGGTAAGGACTAGTTCTAGGGCAGTAAAAATGGAAGTGAAGTGATTCAGTGCTAATCTGTTATTTGTAAAATATCGCAATTTCTTTTTATAGTTGAGTGAGTTAGTTAGTTGAGTTTATATTTTTATGTCAATTATGCCCTTTTTAATTTTTTTTAAAATAATTCGGTGCTTATCAATTAACTTAAAATCATAAATCACAAATCTATATAAGTAGTTTCTTATATTATTGCTCGAAACCATATTCTTAAAATTGGTTTCTTTCAGAGATTTTTTTCCGGCTCTGGGAATTTCCCTTCTATAAAAATATATTATATACAAAAAAAGTTACTATTATATCCGTCATCTGGTTACCGTAGTTTAGTTTAGTTTGCATTTTAGCTAGTTTTCCCTAATTAGATTTGCTTAGTTTGGGATTGTATGAAATATCCAGATTTTTTGTATTTTTTTTTTTAATATTTTTGTCTTTAGTAAACAGAAGCATATAAAAAGGGAATAATCAGTGCTCCTTATTTTTTATTTTCACTACTTATTTTTCTATTGCGTTGTATTCGTTAAGTTATCTGTCTTTATTAGTGAGATAGCGAATATTTACAAAATTTTAAGAATTGTCATGATTTTTTTGATTATTAGAGACACATAATTTTAGGATACCAAATTTTATTTATAAATGTTTGTTTTTTGGGAAATCAACAGCGTTAAACACAGGTTTTGTTTAAATATAAACAGATTATTACAGTTAGTAAGGACGAAGATTTCCTATCTATTTATTTTTTATATTTTAGTATCTATTTGAATGCTACTGTACATATAGCTTGAAGAAATGATAAGTTTTCCGTTTCAATCATCTGACTTAACAACTTGGGCCTTCTTATGAGGCCTATATTGAGAGACCAAGTTTCGGTGCCATATGTCATCACTAGGTAGGTCACACTGATCAAAGATTTCGCCTTTAGAACCTGTTGTATTTTGGACGAGAAGAGTCTCGTACTTTTCCGAATGCTTCAAATCTTTCTCGAAGTTGGACCTGCCCAACTGGACTGTTTGTCCTAGGTAGACGTACTCGTCAACAACTTCGAGATAAGAGGTTCCAACTGATACCTGGGTGGGCGCCACATTGACATTCGACATAATTTTCATCTTGTCCATGCTCAACTTAAGGCCCATCTGATGGGAAACTCTATCGAGATCACCGAGCATCTCGCGTAAGTCTTCCAGCGATTCTGCCATGCCGACGATATTTTCGGCAAATCGAAGTTGAATGATGTACTCGCCATTGATATTAATGCCGAGTCCTTGCCATTCCAGGAGCTTGAAGGCGTCCTCTAGAGCGGCGGTAAACAGTTTTGGAGATATAAAATCTCCCTGTCTAACGCCCCTTCTCAAAGGTATCACCTTCGTACACTGCTCCGTACGCGGACCGACATAGTTATTCTATATATTTACTTGAAGATTTTATCAGAACTTTGACAATCTCTTAATTATAGTTATCAAATCGAATAAAAGATTTGATTAGCACTGGTTTTAGTTATTAATAATTCTAATCGATATTCTATAATAAACATAATAACATTAATGCATCACTTCCTTAGCTGAATAATAGGATAAACAGATATCAGCGCTGATTTTTTTTGGAAATTTGAGTCACGAGAGTAGTGTTTTAGCAATAATAATTGTCATAAATGTATCATTACCAGTTGCTAGTACACAGTGGTCGAAATTCGAACATACTGCATTTTTTGAAGCATTTGCCCCTCGTTTTCCATATGCCAAATCTCACACTCCTCCGTGCGTGTAATAAGCTTATAAATGGGTACAAAGTTTTCACCTCGCGTATTTATTTATATTATATAGATAAAAATAATCAATTTTTTTTAATATTGCTGTGTCACGTCAGTACGTTAACTTTTTTTACCATTACAATAAACCAATAAAAGTTCCTTAGCTTGGATTGCAGGTACCTAGATACTGAGAATGAATAATTGTTTATAATGGATGTCATATTACATTTTATTGATTCCCCCTAAATCCCCTAAATCTCACACGAACTCAAACCAATTGTATACTTTCATTTAAGTTGTGTAAATATTTTAAATGTTTTATTGTTTACGGTGAGCAATAACTAAAATATTAAGGATCTTACCACAAAAAAATTAAACGCGTGTTTAAAAAAAGACCTATACATAAATTGGTAAGGATATTTTTAAACACGCGTTAAACAGTTGTTTAAGTTTTTTGTGGTAACAAGGTTACTATTTAAATTAGTTCATATATTCTGAACTAGAATTAATTTGTTCCAGGTATCGCATTAATACTGGTCTGTGTCGCTGCACTAGTGCAAGCTGACCATCCCCAGCGCTCCCGCAGCGGTCAAATCTGCCAATGCTCTTCTGAGGAAGCAGCGAACACTTGCTCCCGTTATGGCACCGACAGCGAACTGATTCCACACGAAAACTGCAACCAATTCTACAAATGCTCTAATGGAGAAGCTATCCCATACTTCTGTTCCGCTGAGCTACTCTACGACGACGAAGCTAAGATATGCGACTGGCCACAAAACGTCCAGTGCGCATCCAGGCCTATTGTAGACGAAAACGAAGTCGATTGCTGCCACGAGACGGATGATAGCAACCAAGGAAGCGATGCCCAACTTGAGAACGGAGACTCTAACTCCGGTTCAGCTACACAAAACGGTAACAATGGAAGCACTTGCAACTGCGATCCTGGTGACGCTCCTGACATCTGCAGCGAAGAAGGCTCAGACGGAATACTAGTAGCGCACGAGAATTGCAACTACTTCTACAAGTGTGATCACGATGTCCCCGTAGCAATTTGCTGTCCATCGGGTTTTTTGTATAACCCGTATATTCAACGATGCGACTGGGCTCAGAATGTAGATTGCGGAGATAGACCTACTGTTGAAGTCGATGGTGAAAACAATGGTGACAACGGAAATGGCAGTGGAAATGGTGACAACAACGGCAGTGGAAACGGAGATAACGGTAGCGGTAACGGTGATAATGGAACCGGTGAAAGCACCTGCAACTGCAACCCTGGTGATGCACCTGGTATCTGCGCTGCTAATGGATCCGATGGTTTACTCATTGCCCACGAAAACTGCAACCAACTCTACAAGTGCGACCACGGTGCCCCTGTAGCATTCTTCTGCCCATCAGGTCTTCTGTACAACCCTTATTCGGAACAGTGCGACTGGCCCCATAATGTACAGTGTGGAGATAGACCTATAGTAGAGATTGAGGAGGGCGGAAACAACAATGGTAATGAGGATTGTAGTGAAGAAAGTAACAATGGTAACGGTGACAATGGATCTGGCAGCGGCACCTGCAACTGCAACCCTGGTGAAGCCCCTGAGATCTGCGCCACTGATGGATCCAATGGTGTCCTTATTGCCCACGAAAACTGCAACCTCTTCTACAAGTGCGACCACGGTGCACCAGTAGCATTTAACTGTCCATCAGGACTTCTGTACAACCCTTACACTGAAGTGTGCGACTGGCCTCACAAAGTTGAGTGTGGTGATAGACCTATTGTCGAAATTGATAATGGAAATGGTGACAACAACGTTAGTGGCAACGGAGAAAATGGTAACGGTGACAACGGTGGTGGAAACGGAAATGGGGACAATGGAACCGGCAGTGGCACCTGCAACTGCAACCCTGGTGAGGCCTCTAAGATCTGCGCCGCTGATGGATCCAATGGTGTCTTTATTGCCCACGAAAACTGCAACCAATTCTACAAGTGCGACCACGGTGCACCAGTACCATTTAACTGCCCGTCAGGTCTTATGTACAACCCTTACACTGAAGTATGCGATTGGCCTCACAACGTAGAGTGCGGTGACAGACTCATTGTTGAAATTGACAATGGAAACAATGGTGACAATGGTAGTGGCAATGGAAACGGTGACAACAACGAGAATGGAAACGGAGAAAATGGTACCGGTAACGGTGATAATGGTGGTGGAAACGGAAATGGTGACACTGGAACCGGCAGTGGCACCTGCAACTGCAACCCTGGTGAAGCCCCTGAGATCTGCGCCACTGATGGATCCAATGGTGTCCTTATTGCCCACGAAAACTGCAACCTCTTCTACAAGTGCGACCACGGTGCACCAGTAGCATTTAACTGTCCATCAGGTCTTCTGTACAACCCTTACATTGAAGTTTGTGACTGGCCTCACAAAGTAGAGTGCGGAGACAGACCAATTGTTGAAGTCGACAATGGTGGTGACAACAACGGTGGTGATAACGGTGAGACTGAAGGCAATGGAAACGGTGAGAACGGTAGCGGCAATGGAAATGGTGACAGCGGCAGCGGCAACGGCAATGGTGACAATGGAACTGGCAGTGGCACCTGCAATTGCAACCCTGGCGAAGCCCCTGGCATCTGCGCCACTGAGGGATCAGATGGTATCCTTATTGCCCACGAACACTGCAACCAATTCTACAAGTGCGACCATGGTGCATCAGTAGCGTTCTACTGCCCATCGGGTCTTCTGTACAATCCTTACACTGAAGTGTGCGACTGGCCTCACAAAGTAGAGTGTGGAGACAGAACAATTGTTGAAGTCGACAACAGTGGTGAAAACAACGGTGGTGATAACGGTGAGACTGAAGGTAATGGAAACGGTGACAACGGTAGCGGCAATGGACATGGTGACAGCGGCAGCGGCAACGGCAATGGTGACAATGGAACCGACAGTGGCACCTGCAATTGCAACCCTGGTGAAGCCCCTGGCATCTGCGCCGCTGAGGGATCAGATGGTATCCTTATTGCCCACGAACACTGCAACCAATTCTACAAGTGCGACCATGGTGCATCAATAGCGTTCTACTGCCCATCAGGTCTTCTGTATAATCCTTACACTGAAGTGTGCGACTGGCCTCACAAAGTAGAGTGCGGAGATAGACCAATTGTTGAAGTCGACAACGGTGGTGACAACAACGGTGGTGATAACGGTGAGACTGAAGGCAATGGAAACGGTGAGAACGGTAGCGGCAATGGAAACGGTGACAACGGCAATGGTGACAATGGAACCGGCAGTGGCACCTGCAATTGCAACCCTGGCGAAGCCCCTGGCATCTGCGCCGCTGAGGGATCAGATGGTATCCTTATTGCCCACGAACACTGCAACCAATTCTACAAGTGCGACCATGGTGCATCAATAGCGTTCTACTGCCCATCAGGTCTTCTGTATAATCCTTACACTGAAGTGTGCGACTGGCCTCACAAAGTAGAATGCGGAGACAGACCAATTGTTGAAGTCGACAATGGTGGTGACAACAACGGTGGTGATATCGGTGAGACTGAAGGCAATGGAAACGATGAGAACGGTAGCGGCAATGGAAATGGTGACAGCGGCAGCGGCAATGGCAATGGTGACAATGGAACCGGCAGTGGCACCTGCAATTGCAACCCTGGCGAAGCCCCTGGCATCTGCGCCGCTGAGGGATCAGATGGTATCCTTATTGCCCACGAACACTGCAACCAATTCTACAAGTGCGACCATGGTGCATCAGTAGCGTTCTACTGCCCATCGGGTCTTCTGTACAATCCTTACACTGAAGTGTGCGACTGGCCTCACAAAGTAGAATGCGGAGACAGACCAATTGTTGAAGTCGACAATGGTGGTGACAACAACGGTGGTGATAACGGTGAGACTGAAGGCAATGGAAACGGTGAGAACGGTAGCGGAAATGGAAATGGTGACAGTGGCAGCGGCAACGGCAATGGTGACAATGGAACCGGCAGTGGCACCTGCAATTGCAACCCTGGCGAAGCCCCTGGCATCTGCGCCGCTGAGGGATCAGATGGTATCCTTATTGCCCACGAACACTGCAACCAATTCTACAAGTGCGACCATGGTGCATCAATAGCGTTCTACTGCCCATCAGGTCTTCTGTACAATCCTTACACTGAAGTGTGCGACTGGCCTCACAAAGTAGAGTGCGGAGACAGAACAATTGTTGAAGGCGACAACAATGGTGGTGATAACGGTGAAGGTAATGGAAACGGTGACAACGGTAGCAGTAACGGATATGGAGACAACGAGGGCACCTGCAACTGCAACCCCGAAGAAGCACCGGCTATCTGTGCCACTGGTAACTCTGAAGGCGTTCTTATTGCTCACGAGAAATGCAATAAATTCTACAAATGCTCTTTCGGTAACCCAGTAGCTTTGGTATGCCCTGACACTCTGCTTTACAATCCACTGGTTGAAGTTTGCGATTGGCCTCAAAATGTTGAATGTGGTGATAGGATGATTCCTGAAGCCGGTAGTGACAATGGTGTTGACAACAATGGTGGCGACAACAACGGTGGTGACAGCAACGGCGGTGATAACAATAGCTATGACAACAATGGAGGAGACAACAGCGAACCCAGCCAAGCCCCCGCTATCTGTGCTATCGATGGCTCCGACGGTGTCCTAGTAGCGCATGAGAACTGTGATCAATTCCACGTATGCTCAGTCGGCTCGCCCGTTGTTATCGATTGCCCCGGCAATCTGCTCTACAACCCCGAGAACGAGCAATGCGACTGGCCCAGGAACGTTGACTGCGGAGATAGGGTTATTCCGCCACCCGCGCCCAAAGGCGAAGACGGGGTTTGCCTGTGCAACCCCAGGCAAGCTCCTAGCGTTTGCTCGGGCAACAGCTCCGACGGCAAGATGATCGCTCACAAGGACTGCAATCAGTACTACGTGTGCTTCAACGGCACGCCTATTACACGCAGCTGTCCAGCTAGCTTATTCTACGACCCGCACACCAGGTCATGCAACTGGCCCGCAGCTGTCTCCTGCGAGGGACGTCTTGAAGTCACACATTTCTCTCTCAACAAGCACATGCAAGCCAGACGAGGAGTGTTCTAGATAATAAAATTGCAGCTTACTAGATTTATGACTGAATTATTTTTTATTTCTTGTTATTGTGTTACCTGATTTTGTATCGGCAGATTTTATCTAATTTTATTTATATTATGTATTTTTTCGAAAAGTTTCATGATTCTGCCTGTTATATTGAATATACAAATTTAAAATATATTAAACCATATTATTTAATTATATATTATTTTATTATAAACCCTTTATTAAAATTAGGAAAAGCTTAAAGAACTAGGTATAGAATTATAAATAATCCTTTTGACCACGGTAATACAGATCTTATATTTTAATACCACGGGGTGGGTCCCCCCACCCCGTGGTATTAGAATTAAAATCAGAGGGCATGTATAGCAGCTAATTAATCGTTTTTTTAGGCCTTTACCAACTTTCTCAGCTTGTACAGTCAACGACAAATGTTGATTATCATTTTAAGATCCTAAATTTATATATGTTGATGTCCATGGCTTTGACAAGATGCGCCTTCAAATGAAGTCTAAACGTTGTTTACACAACATAACTTTAAGTAACAGAATTATAGTAGTTTAGGGGTTACGTACCTCAAAAGGAAAAAATAACACTTATAGGATCACTTCCTATTCCATCAGTCTGTCTTTTTTTTTTATTGAATATAGCCAACCGAAAGCCGATCAAAAAGTCAACGTGGAATGGACAACTTCTAAACATAAAACTGGAAAACCGTACCACTACATTTGTTGGTCATTTGATTGTACAAATGTTTATTAAGCTGCATACAAAAAAACAGCTTAATATCAATAATATTGATGTCCTCGTTATTTGGACATACTCGTATTCGGAGTGTAGGACGCTCAGTCAAACCATCCATTTGGGAGGACAATTGTTTTTCCCAGTTTATCGTCCAATTACCTCAATATTAAAAAAAAACTTACTGTTATTCAGACAATTTCAACACTCCACCGAATCGACATGTTTTATACCAAAGTCAAATATTTTATTCATTAAAATCACAAGGATCACTTTGAAACTTACTTTACTGCCTGTTCCTTCGCGACCAAGCCAGGAAAGAAAGGCAAGAAACAAGGCTGGTTGTTTTTTTTAATGATCCTTTTACAATACATAATACAGAAAATAAATTACGTCTAAATTGTAACATTTTGAACGAGTTGGAACAATTTTAATCCCAAGCTTCTCTATCATCTAAATAATCAGATATTTTATAGTAGGCTCTTTTATAAAGATTTTGTTTTATTACGTTTTTAAATTTGTTAATTGTCAATTTTTGTACATCCCTTGGGAGTTTGTTATAAAAGCGTACACCTTGCCCTTTAAACGATTTACTAACTTTATGGACAAGTGGCAACAGCGAGTTTATCTTTATTTCTAGTATTAAAATTATGATTATCGCTATTTTTCTTAAACAAATTAATATTTTTGTGAGCATACATTAGATTTTCATAGATGTATTGACAAGGGAATGTCATAATATTTATTTCTTTAAACTTATTGCGTAATGATTCTCTGGGGTCCATATTATAAATTGCACGAACAGCCCTCTTCTGCAGCACCAAAACGGTGTTTATATATGCAGCACTCCCCCACAGCAGTATACCGTATGACATAATGCTGTGGAAGTAGCTGAAGTAAACTAGTCTAGCTGTGTCTACGTCTGTAAAAAGACGGATCTTTTTGACTGCGTATGCCGCAGAACGAAGTCTCTTCGACAACTCATCAATGTGAGGGCCCCATTGAAGCTTATTATCTAAGGTTACGAGTATACCTAAGAATAAGGTGGTGTCCACAAGTGCCAACTCCTCGTCTTTGATTTTTATATCTGCTTTAACCTGCTCTCTACATTAGCTACCTCTATCGAGAATTTACAGAGGAAAAATTTGGGCGTCTCGTCGAAACCGGCTCACGAATATTCAGCCTGTTATTACTCACTAAAAAAAAACGGGCGGTGGCTGCTGGACTATACAGCACACACAAGTAAAGAAAAAATCCGAAAATCGATAGGTTGTAGTTATATAAAAAATATTTACCTTTATTGAAAGTAGAGGTGTTTTTTTTTACTCACACACCCTGTTTTGGGGTGTCGTTGAACAGGTCTTTTATAAATATTCGAAGGATTCCTATAAATTTCTTTAATACCAGAGTCCGTTTACGAAATATAGAGCCACAAAGTTGGCATTTTCCTAATAGCCGTGTGTCCTCGCCCCCTACCAGCCAAAATGCTGTTTTTGTATGCCAAAAAAGTATCCACAATAGTAGCAAAATGTCGGAAAATAAACATTTTCGTAATAAAAGGCCAAAATCTACATTTTTTAATATCAGGCTACGATAATACCTACCATCTTGGTTAACCTACCGTTAATTTTGGTGTCCCGCAGGGTAGTATTCTGGGCCCCACTCTTTTCAATCTATACATAAATGACATACACTTCCTTTAGAGAACGCGGAAACACTATGCTACGCTGACGATACTGCTATTCTTTTCAGTGGAAGGACATTGGAGCATGCCTTTTTGTCTGCAGAGGTAGGGATGTCTAAAATTCAAACGTGGTTACAAAGTAATGTGTTAACACTGAACACTAAAAAAACAGTATACATCTGCTTCCATAAAACCATGGCCTCAAAGCCGTCATTGTCACTGTCACCTATTAAAATACACGTCTGCGATGAGAGTAGTGCAGTTTGTAACTGCGAAGAACTCACTAGAGCCGTATCTATTAAATATCTTGGGGTACTACTACATGAGAATTTCTCATTTAAAGAACACATTTTATTTTTATCGGGCAGGGTCAGAAAAGTGGTAAATGTAATGAGACAACTTCGCGATGTTGCAAACCCTATCACTATTAAGTCTGTGCACTCTGCCAATCTCTTATAATGTATTGCATCTCCTGCTGGGGATCTGCTGCAAAAACTACGATGCTGCAAGCTGAAAGAGCTCAACGCTCTGTTCTCAAGGTCATGTCAAAGAAACCACGCATGTATCCAACAGATGATCTGTACAGAGAGTGTAACGTTCTCAATGTGCGTCAGCTGTTTGTTCTGAAAATATTGTTGTAGTATTTTTATTTGTTTTTTTTTCTCTAGTTTTTTTTTACATTATATTTAATTTAGTCGTCGACTGAAGTTATAAATAAATTTTAATTGGTTAATCGTACTCAGGTCCCCGCGATATAGGCTTCGTCTAGTAGTGCAGGGATTGTAGTTAAATTATATCTGATAACCATATCTGCATAAACCCGTTTTTGTAATGTTTAAAGAATAAGGAACCTAATAAGCTATTTATGTAGCAATAAATACATTTTTCATTTTTTCATTTTCATCTACCTTTTTAGGGTTCCGTAGTCGAACTCGGAACCCTTATAGTTCAGCTATGTCTGTCTGTCTGTCCGTCCGATCAGTTATTGTCGTAGTTATCGTTGAATCAACACTCTGAAAATGTACTAAATTGTGTGACAACGTGGCTTTCCCACAATCTATTAACACTTAATGTGAAAAAAACAAATTATTTAACGTTCTCTGCAAACTCATCCTCGCAACCACCAGATAGTTTCAGTATCAAGGTGCACACATGCTGTTCCTACCCGCAGTTAGACTGTGAATGCTCTTCTCTAGGACGAGCTGCGTTTGTGAAATATTTAGGTGTTCTTATTGACGATACGCTAAACTGGAAATCCCAAATTTCATTGCTGACATCCAGAATTAGAAAACTAATTTATATTTTCAAAAAATTAAGAGTAAGTGCTGATCAACACACCCTGAAAATATTTTACTTTGCGCTCACTCAATCCATCATGTCTTACTGTATCTCTGCTTGGGGAGGTGCACCTAAGACATCACTCATTTCTCTAGAGAGAGCCCAACGTGCCGTTCTTAAGGTGATCCACCATAAGCCTAGGCTCTATTCTACCCAAGAGCTGTATGCAACTGCGGAAGTTTTGTCTGTCCGGAAACTGTTTGTGCTGACTGTTATCCTTCGTAAGCATCGCAACCTCCCCTACCAGTCCAGTGCAGTACCTAGCCGTCGTACTAACATAGCGTGCATCGTCCAACCTTGCCGTACTGTGTTGGCCTTCCGGCACTACCATTTTTTGAGCCCCATTATCTACAATAGAATAAATAAATTATTAAATATCTTCCCACTAACGTACTTTAAATGTAAAACTGTAATTATAAAATGGCTTTTCACCCTTTCTTATGATGATACGGAGGAGTTAATACAAATTAGAAAATAGTACTGATAACGAACACTCATAATCACACTTATCCTGTTTAAACATGCACATACACTACACATACTCCCACACCCCACCCACCCGTACTCACACCCACCCTTTAAGCACACCCCACATCACTCACTTCACATATAAAAACTCCCCACACATACACACCCCACACCCACACGCATACACACACACATACCCACACACACATGCATACACCCACACGCCCACACACACCCAATACACACAATACACACATAACCTTTATAATAAAAGTGCTTTTTATAAAACTTGCATCATAATATTAATATTAATTATATCATATCATAATATTAATTAAGTATAATTTTCCTTGTTTATTTTTTATTTTTCTGTCTCTTTCAACTATTTATTAGATACTCTGGAATGTCAATGTCTCCTTAGTCATAAGGTCGGGCATTGGAAAGTGCGACACAGTTTTAACTATTGCACTTTTCAGTGTTTCATCTACGTATAAAGCTATCCTGTGTGTATTTATGTTCAAAATAAATGATTGATTGATTGATTGAATAGGTCTTCTAAAAACAATATAAGGTTTTCTGAACACTTCTTTGATACAATAATCCGTTTACGAAATATAAAGCTTCAGACTTCATTATAAAGTTCATACAAAATGACCCAAACCGACGGCAAAATTAACTTTGAATTTTAAGATGACTACAGCCGTATTGACTACAGAACCCTTCTTTGTGCGTGGTCCCATACGTGCTTGACCAATTATTTGACATAGCAGAAATGGATCCCCGCGAATCTGTGGCGTTTTTGACCGTTACAACACCTTGCTGGGTTTAGGATAAATAATCTAACGACATACGGGTTTGGCTTTAATAGGAGGAGACATGGTTCTGGTCGTTAACCCACCAAGGTGTAATACCGGCCAAAAACGTCACAGTTTCGCGGGGTTCCAGTCCTAATAGGTAAGTACACAAAAAAAATTGGTATAAGCCTTAGTTTCAATATTTGCAACCCCTATTAATATAATTATGTAAACAAATGTACTTCTTTTTACAAATGTAACCTACTTTTAATTGTTGTATGATTTGAAAGTTTGCAAGTGTGTGTGGGCTTCGGATGACAATACAATAATGTGGTACCTGCCGGCGAGCTGATCTGACCATGGATCCACCTGGTATGCTTCAATGGCTTCTACTCTTCGAGTTTGGGCTTGTTTGGTTTATCCAATACATGACACTGGGTTACACGGATCTGATGATGGAGGATGTTTAAAAACCTACATGTTTTGGAACATCATGAATAAGCAAAGGATAAAATAAATATTCAAATCAAATTATAAAATATTTATTGATAGTCACAAGAACACTAAAAAGTGAGCTTTTCATAATAATAATTGATGTTTCGTAGGTAAAGTTTACGCATACATCTGGTTCAGTAAATGGCGTCTGGCTTCAGCGTGCTTGTTGATGGAGATAGAGCAGCCAGCACTGGTCGGCCAGTCGCAAACCTAAACAGAATTAAGACGACACATGAATTAAGATAAAATGTTGATTATCTTAGTAAGATTGACAGGGCTTTTTTATACTAGCTGGTGATGGAACAAGCTTATGGCCCACCTGATGTTAAGTGGTAACCATCGCCTATAACAAAGAAATGCCTCGTACGTCACGCAACTTAGAAACGTGGCCTACGATGCACTGCCGTGCATCCATCAACTTGAGGCATACAGGATGAGATGAGAACACTTTAAAACCAAATCCAACATCGACGCTTTGTAGCATTGACGCTTGACATGACGCTTGTAGCGTGCATATAAGTGTCAACGTCAGCGTCATTCAATCTATGGCCATTGCCGAAGCAATTGCCGATTAGAGAAAGAAATTGGTTTCAATCGTGGACAATACACGTTTCAATCCTGTCGGGAATAAATTGTTAGTCTTGCATTTATTAGTAAAGAAAGAGACGGTAGTTTTTATGTCAATTAGATTCGCTGATGCTAATTCTAGATCAAAAGTAGGTTGCAATTAAAACTTATGGATTCACACTTCAAAATATATAGCTACTAGCTGACCCGCCCGAGGCTTTGCTCGCGTGGATTGTCAACAAAAACATTAGCCTCTTGCGCAGTCGGGTAAAAATTAGCCTATATCCCAATCCCGATCACAATCTATCTATATACAACGGTACATAGGGAGTGCATCTTAAGATTATCTCATAATTTTAACCCCTTACTTTATCACCAAAAACGTTGAAACACGTATTTCTTTATTGCTTACCAACAGCCTAAATATGAATTTTCAAATCCCTAACTAGAGGAATTATGGAGTGCTCATACAAATTTTCAACGCCTATTTCAACCCCTTCAAGATTAGTTTTTAAGACAAAAGATAGCCTTATGTCCTTCTCCAGGATATAATCTATCTCCTTGCCAAATTTAATTACGATCCATTCAGCCGTTTAGTCGTGAAAAGGTAACAAACAAACAAACAAACAGAGTTACTTTCGCATTTATAATTAGTATGGATAGCCTAGCACGGTTAGCTTTGGCGTAACTTATACTTGAGCGTGACTTGCAAGGTTTACTTTCAATCGTAGTACAAAAACTAAAACAAAAACAAAACAGAAAAACAAAAAACTAAAATAAACAAAACAAAAACGAAAACTAAAAACCTAAACAAGATTAATAACCATTAAAATCGAACCAGACGAAGTTGACAATGAGATTCGGATCATCCAAATTAATTGTTGCTTACTTTGACTTTCTTATGTAGTCAACCAAAACAGTCTAACACTGATATTCCCTAAATTGTTCCTTTCACCTCCTCCTGTAGCTTCACCTTCTATGTGTGTCATGTAACTCTATCTTATCCCTAAGTAAATAATTCTTTATTAAATTAGTAAATACCTGAATAACAGGGTTGAAGTGAAGTCCACCAGGGCATTCCCTCAGAACTAGCTCGCCCCAGACGCAGTAGTAAAAGAGAGTGCAGTCTTCTGCGTGAGGAAGCAACCAGTGAATATGAGGGTCGACGGGGCAGCCATTGAGAAGGAAATCGACCTCAACCTCTGTGGGGGGTTGGGATTCTGGCTGGGGCTGTGGCTGGGGTTCCGGCTGGAGCTCTGGCTGGGGTTCGGGCTGAGGCCAGACTTCTACCTCGCATTCAGGCTTTTTGGTGGTAGTTGTGGTCGTAGGTTCCGGGGTAGTTGGTTCAGGTGTGGCAGGTTCAGGGGTGGCGGGTCCTGGAGTAGTAGGTTCTGGGGTGGTAGATTCTGGGGTGGTGGGTTCTGGAGTAATGGTTTCGGGGGTGGTAGGCTCTGAAGTAGTGGGTGCGAGGGTGGTAGGTTCTGTGGTGGTAGGCTCAAAGGTGGTAGATTCTGGGGTTGTAGGTTCATGGGCGGTGGGTTCTGAAGTAGTCGGTTCGGGGGTGATAGGTTCTGGGGTGGTAGGTTCTGGGGTTGTTGGTTTAGGAGTGTCAGGCACTACAGTGGTCAGAGCGGGATCGTTCCTGCCTTCGCAGTCCACGTTGTGTGACCAGTCACACGCCCATTTGTCCAGGTTAAAGTATAAGTCGCTTGGGCAGATGTATTCCACGGGCTGCCCATAAGTGCATTTGTAGAACTTGTGGCAGTCTTCGTGATGCAGCAAATGTTCGATTTCCCAGTTGGTCTCCTGCTCTGCAGGACACTCGTTTACTTGGCCGCGGGCGACCGTCACCCCAACCAAAAACAACAACACTGATATACCTGAAACGTACCAAAACACATATATGTTGGTGCGTTGATTGACCCCTAGTGTTCCGGACTCCACAACTGATAGTCAACATCGCCATATTGTATTTGAAAATGTCAAGTAGAAGTCACTTGTCAGTAGGTGAGAGCGCTGCCGGTGCCGGGCAATATCAGTGTTAATTTTGTTTCCGCACACCTACCTCTCATAATGATCTTTGGAGGTACTGTTTGATTTTTATTGCCAAAAACAATTTTTATACCGAATACGTACTTAGCGAATAATCTACAGTGTAAGATGAGTAGCACCGCAATACTAGTTTATCAGTAATTTTGTGTGATTTAATCATCGGAATTATTTCAAGATAACGCTTTGCAAAAAGCGTTCGATAATTAAACTGAAAAACCTTGATTCATCATTTATATCGATAACTTTTTACACTACTTCCACCGCAGTCTTTTGATTTTCGTTTATTCTGTCTATCCAAAGGTTGTCTGGAAGTCATCAGTTTTGTTGTACCGTTATTTATTGTTTATTTTCTTTATTACTGTATTTATGTTTGGTGTGTAATAAAGAGTATTTTATTCATTCATTTTTATCTATTCGATGTACTCTGCTGAGTGGGCGAGTAGCCGACTGAGTCGTAGGTACGAGGCGTAGGATTGATGTTTGCTGCGGTACCAACGTTTGCAGTTTTAGCAGATATATATTACTTCCTTTCTTCTCACTGCAGTCACATCTTTATCACTATTACTATAAAGTACCTACGAGTATAATTTTTAGTTACTTTTACGAGTCCCTGTTTGCGTCTGTCTGTCTACCTATTTATTCGGGCTTATCTAAAAAAACAATAGACTATTTTCACTAATAGGCTAAAGAGGCTTTTAATCAAGGATAGGTGTAGGTACCTACACAGAAATTATGTTTCGTTCATGTTATTAGTTATGCAATAACGAATTTAATCAAGAAAGTCGGAGTGAATTGTTACCGTCGGCTAATAAATAAATTTGATTTTATTTTGATTTGATAATCATTCGTAATCACGTAGACACTAAATGATTCGCGCGCGCAGCCTAAACGTTATTTGCATATAGTATTTTTATTTTTATAGTGCTATCCGAACGGAAAATTCCAATATTTTAAAACCATCTCAAAAAATGTTCAAGCTCTAGGCTTGAAAACGACGGGACTATCCCCTCTAGGCTTAATTTTTTTTGAGATGGTTTTAAGATCTTAGTATTTGCACAGTTCAGCAAAAATGACAGCAACAAAAATTACTGCATTTTTAATGACTGTCATTGTTCTGTCATCTTCCCTCCAAATATCTCGGGAACTTGAATTAGTAAGTAACTAGGTCCCTAATAAACTAATAAATAAACAATACCTGACTACAGACAAATTCATCATTTACAACATTTATGGAAGAAATAATTGCAAACAATGCCTCATAGTTCATTCATAGAGCCGGCGAAAGTCAATATAGAAATGGTGTTCTGCGTTTAGACGGAAGCATTGGCGCCAGGATGTCGGGCGCCACTGCCAGCCACCCGCCCTACGCGCTAGCCTGCAGTCTCTCCTGCCCGCCCAACATACTCGCACGAACCCTTTTAAATATGTGATAAATACAAATAAAATAATTAGCTGTATAATTTACCTAAAAACTATGAACATACAAATATTCATACTCGCTATTATAATTTCTGTCACTACCTCGAGTAAAAGCAAAGTGCCTGCAAACAAAACAACTGCTACTAATATCAAAAAGATCTTAGAAGAACATGAGCAAGCTTTATCCAAAATGAACAAAGTGAAGAACTCTTCAGTGAAAATCACAAACTATTCGAATGTCAAGATAACGGCACCACCGCCTCCTGAGAAACCTGAAACACCACCGCAAATTATTTCACCTTCTTCGTAAGTATGAAGTTGTTTTTATTATTTTTTATTGGTGATAGTCAAGCGCTTGGCCACTTAGCTTACCTCACCTGATGGTAAGTGATGGAGCACGCTTACCTAAAAATAACCTGAACTGGTTCTCTGGACTTGAAGACTTCGAGATTATACTTACTTACTACTTACTTACTGGTAAAAACATACGCCGGAAGTGAGTTCCACTCCTTACTCGAGCTAACAAAGAATTTATGTATTATTTTTGTTTTTGCATCCCCGATATGGATAATGTGGGCCATGATGATGTAAGCTTTATATCCTATACCATGCTAGGTCTTCTCCATCCACCGTTATTCTGGGGGGAATGGGGCCTTTGCCCAGCAGTGGGATACGAATGATAGATAATAATATTAACCTATGGACTCTTTTATTTTAAATAGAAATAAGAATTTGTCATGGATTTGTTATATTTCATTTTAGTATATTAAGAATGCAATGAACCTCATTCTATTTCCAAAGTTACTTACGGCCCTAGGGACGTAAATAATATTTACGTATCAGGTATCGAACTATGACCAACTTTCAGAGCATGAGTTTTAAACAGTATTTTCCTTAAAATATTGTGTTTTAAATAATAGAATGAGGCTGGCTCATTGCATTCATAATATTAACTAAAAACTACCAAGACCACCTCCATGACAAATCCTTATTTTATAAATAAAAGAGGCCATAGTTTAGTAGTGGTTTAGTATTGAAAAAAAAAAACAATGGATACCGGGAACACAAATATTGTTTTTAGCAACAAACTGTTTTTTTAATTTTCTCGCATTTGTGATGAAAAGTTATGTTAAAATAATGTACGCTTAGACCTCTGATTTGAACATTCCACATGATGTATGCATTTATCATCAGGATCAAAGAATGGGCACAAGATATATCAGATACCCTGTTCGATATAGACAGAAAAGTCGTCCGCAGAGAAGAGCTCCTAAAAGGTTTCAGTGACGTTAAAATGGAAGTTCGCGACGGGTCAGCGATCGTGGATCGGACCGCAAAGTGCTTGGAGGACCTGCTTTTGAACAGAGTGCGTGCTGCGGAGCAGATCATGAGAAAAGCTGAGGAAATAGCCACACCCACAGAACACCCGCCAGCGAGCTACTCGTTTGATTGTAGTGTCGTAAGTTTGTTTTTTTTACTTGCACGTGAAAGTGTACTAGCAGCTTCAATTCACTGCCTAGTTGGCATTTCAACCTTAATAGGCCGTTGATAAGCAATGTTAAGACTGAACAAAACTGTACAAGTGCGAGTAGGACTCGCGCATCGAGGGTTCTGAACCTAGATAAGTTTATTTATGTTAATTAAATAGCGTCATCTAGTTATGTGACCGGTAATCCAAGAAAACTTGTATGACATATATTGAACACTATCAAAATTATGGAGGATAGAGGTAAGGAGAACCGTCTTATATGATGGATAAGTCGAAAAAGTGTCCAGCTGTAAGCAAATAATTATAACTCAAAAACCCACCAAAATAGCGCTAGTGTAGCAACACGAGAAAATGATATCATTTTCTCGTGTTGCAGCATTGTAAACAGAGTGAAATGTGCTGAGTTGAAAAATTTAATATTCTTGGTGACAAGTATACTCGTATATATAGAAACTGCAATACATAAAACCTAAACTATTTACGCAATAATTACTTTATATAGTAATTAATTTAATTTACTATCCTACTCGTACAACTTTTGGCGCTATCTTTAAAATTAACCCACTTGCTACCGGGGCAATATGGCGCCACCATAATTTGACGCTTTTTGACAGACACTTTTTCATACGCAGAGATGGTTCTCCTTACCTCTACCCTCCATAATCAAAATGAAAATACATTTGATTGTTTTTCTTGCTATAGAGAAAAATCAGTTATTAAAAACTATTTATAACTATTTCAAATTTAGGTTCAGAAGTTGCTGAGATAATCAGCCGTGTGGCAGACGGACGGACAAAGTCGCTCGGGTTCCGTTTTTACCATTTTACCAACCCTAAAAATGGATAAAAATTGTGGTGACGTTTTATCAAAAAAGATCAAAGAATATTGTTTTTTGTTTTCATTTTCAAAAACATTGACAGTTCTTTAACTTCTTATCCTGAAATTTTCATCAAGTTATTCTAACGGCTTCATCACAAAGTCGTATTTCTACGTAAACCTTTATTTATAGAATTGTCGAAATTTTAAGTTGGTCATTTTGGACCATGGTGTCTGAATCACCCTATATAGAAAAACACCCACACCCGAAACTCTTGCAAACATTTGTTGCGCGGTGGAAATCGAACCCGCAACCTCCTACGAGTACGTCTGCGCGCCGGTGGTCGGCATATAGCGATACGTCAGTGTTGGGTTCCTTTGTGGTAATTATCTCGTGGTATAAAATCTCTAGTTGATAAGAATTATTTTAGTAATCGATTTGTTAAGTGACTACAGATTAGGCATCACGATTACGTTTGATTTTACATGTTCATTACTAGAATTTAAAGCTTATCAACAATACAAGTTTTTTCACTTAACGGATCAGATTACTTAGGAGAGAGAACTTAAGATAATTAATTGATCGATTGATTGAAATTTCTTTATTGCACAAAATTAACATATCTGTACATGAGCGGACTAAATTCTAGTAGTAAGCATTATCTTCCAGCTGACCTGTAAGCAAGATACAGGTAAGGTAAGGTGCTCAAGATACACATTAAAAAAATATTGGCTTCTAGACTTAAAGCAAGCTAACTATAATCTCTCAATAACCTAGGAATAGTTACACCAGCCTTAGTAGAATAACCACCGTAGAAACGTTTCTATATGGAATCCATACTAATGAATAAATGAAATGGGCGGTCTTATCACTAAACAAAGCGATCTCTTCCAGACAGCCTTTGTATGGAGAGGATCATTCCTTAATGGAAGGCTGGCAGAGGTATAAGATAGATAGATAGATAGATAGATATAGACATTCATTTCGACACAAGTAACAAACACACATAAAAAAAATATACTAATAAAAACAAATACAAAAAAATAAAAAAATAAATAAAAAAAATATACTAAAAAATATATACTATATAAAAAGAAAAAAAAACTAATAAAATAATATACAAATAAAATATAAATAAAAAATAAAAAATTAATAATAAATATAAAATAATATATAAGAAGTATAAAAAGAATATACTAATAGATTTCGGCAAGCGGGCTTTCTCTTCTTCCGTTCGACTTTGATGAAGCCCTCCTTTTCGCATTTGAAAAACTTGACAAGTAAGGTTGAGGTGTTGGAATTTGACAAGGTTAAATTAAAAAAAAACGTTTTATCTGCAAATATTTGTTCACACGGCTTACCACGATATAGGGTATCGACTGTGAAGTTTGCTTTGTTATGTTTGTTTGGTAAAATTGTATTGTTATTTTAAGGACTTGGATCAACCAAAGCAGACGTGGAGTTCTATGGATTATGATAAGTGGGAACTGTTGCCAACCTGCAAAAGCGTTCAGAAGGTTAAACTGAATCCGAGCAAGCATTTCAATACACCTATCTCTCTGGAGAAGAGCAGCGTGCATGTAGCCGCCGAAGTATTTGCATGCGGTAAGGGTACACAATAAACACACATTTCATATTCATCCTGAAAGTACAGATTTTACAACTAAAGGCTCCGTTTTGTAGCACCTAAATTACTAGGTGGATTTAGATAAATGGGTACTGTGAAATGAGTATTTGAGTTTTAGACATAGGGTATAAGAAATGACATACCTACCTATAAAAATTATGCACATAATATAAATCTATACAAACTGAAAGATAAAAACGAGCTGATAATCGCAGAGGTCTATTCCTTATTATCTGGATTATAATAGATGAAATACATTACATATTTTCTTGAAATTTCATATAGTCGATGTCATTCTCGTGATGAAGAGGTTCAGATGATTCCAATGATACCTACCTGATTTGTAAAAATCCATCAAGGCATTTAGCATACAGGATGAGCCAAATTAAGAGACCTTAGAGCATAACATACGCCATAAAAACATTTATACCCTTCTGCGCTGTTGGAACCAATCATCATCATCATCCACAGCCCGACTTCACTCACTGCTGGGTATAGGCCGGCCTCCCTAAGTTTGTACCGTCACGATCCTGCGCTAGTCTCACCCATTGACGGCCCGCGACCTTAACGATTTCGTCCACCCATCTCGCCGCCGAACGTCCTACCCTTCTACAGCCATTCCTCGGCCACCATTCAGTCGCTACCCAGCTCCACCTGTCATCACCACGTCTTGCCAAGTATCCCGCCCAAGACCATTTGAGCTCCATAACTCGATTCTCAACGTCATGAACCTTCGCGAAGATTAAATATGAATACCTACATGCCTAGCCCGAGCAGTAATAATTTAAAGCTGTAGAAATGCGTCACCAAGTAATGGTAAAAAGATAATGTTTATGATTTTTGTAGATGGCCGAGTTTTACCACACCTTGCTTGGTCAGAAGGATTACTACAAACGTTTCAAAAAAACTATGCACAGGACTCTACAATCGACTACCAATACTTTTGCAGTGCTAATGGATTCCTGAGGCATTACCCTGGTAAGAAAAAAAAACATGTTTTCCTATGTAAATTATACGAGTACCTACTCGTAAGATTTAGATCGTAAGATTCGTAAGATTAGATACGTCGTTAAGATTTATCGTCCATTACTTTAACATCCTATATTGACTTTAGCTAGCTTATGGAGCAGCAACTTCAAGTTGGATTACGACCCAGATTACGATTTATACGACTGTCGGCTACGACCCTGGTATGTGAGTGCGGGAGGCGCGCCACGAGACATCCTGATTCTTCTAGACGCTTCAGGATCTATGAACAGTTCAGTGAATGAATACTTGGCACAGCAGTTCACGCTTGCACTCCTCAGCGCGCTGACCGATGATGATCAAGTGAACGTTTTAAGATTCAACGTGGAAGTGCTGTCACCGATCAGCTGCTTCAATGATAAACTTGTGCCGGTGAGTGCATGTAGCCGAGTTCGCTGACCCAAATATCACCAATTTTTTTGATTGATGCCTGAATAGGCAACGAGTCCTTTATCAAACTAATATTATAAAAGCGAAAGTTTGGATGTTTGTTTATTTATTTGTTTATTTGTTACTCAATCACGTCGTAACGGCTGAACCGGTTTCGATGAAATTTGGTGAGTACGTAGATTATAACCTGGATTAACACATAAGATACTTTTAAGTGACAAACCACGCGTGCGAAGCCGCGGGCGGAAGCTTGTTAAGTATAAAAGCGACCGTTGGAGCTCGATTAAAGGGAAATCACGAATTATAATCAATTTCTTATCAATTTTGTAATCTAAGTGCTGATACAAGGTATGAACATGATTAGATCATGTTTTCCTATGCAGCTTAGCCTTAATCTATGCTTCCTGCTTTGACTTTCTCATGATACTTTATTACATATTATTTTCCATATTATTTTTATAAGTTTTATCTTTTCAGGCAAATCACGTAAATTCAGCCGCAATGATAGCAGCTATGAAACCATTCGAGTTGCACAACGAAACCTGGATGCCAGATATTCTCGAAAGTGCAGTGAGAATGTTGCAACGGCAGCGCGGTAAGCCCGACCGTCCACCATCTTGCCAGCAAGCAATCGTGTTGCTCACGGATAGCATGGAAGAGAATCACACATTGCTGATGAGGCAACTTGATCCATATGGACGGATAAGGTAAATCTTAGATTACCTAGTCGTAACTCTAGTAAGTGTTCGAAGTCAACTACATAGTGTTACAAGCTGAGGGTTCGGGATAAAATAATGGGAATCAGTCTGACCAAAATAACACTTTTATTCAGCACTAAACGATGAATACTCGAACTTGGTCACACGTATCACAACACACTAGTTCACACCACTGGTGCACCACTTAAAGTCACCGAAATGATCGCACGTATAGCTTAATCCAAAACTGACTCGGGAGCAACTACTGTTCACGCGAGACCCTTCCCACATCAGTCCTCCAGGGCCTCGCTGAGACTAACTCACTCAGACTGACTCAGACTGACTGTCCGGCCATCTCTCCGGCCTATTTATATCGCACACATTTCGATTGTTCGAGAACGATGTCGATCCTTCCAGGAAAGGGTCGGTCCCTCGACACAATGGCCACTCCCCATTCTGCGAAACCACAAACAATAGCAACAATAACACAGCAAGACAAAAGCGTTCGAGAAGTTACGATTATTACTCATTGTTCAACAGCCTCGGCGTAACAATAGTAAAGAAAGTAGTAGGTAGTAATTAATGGGAAATAGGATATATAGCAAACACGGAAGGTCTCACAAATATGCACAGCAGGTTATACATGAAGAATGACCGTTTTATAATTGTATACTTATGTTAGTTACACAAAAAGGCGTCCAGCTCGTCCCGCCATCTCCGGTGTGGTCTGCCGCGGCACCGCTTTGCTGTCTCAGGGCTCCACTTTGAGCTGGACGCCTTTGAGAGGGACGGGCATACGGTGGCACTGGACCATTGTGAGCGGCGGAAATGGGGGAAGGCTTTTACCCAACAATGGGACAATATGAGCTAATAGTAATAGTAAATGAGTCTTCTAGTGACGCCTGCACATAACACCGCAGCTTTTCGAGGCAGCTTTAGCTATTGCGCTACGAAGTGTTGGAACAACATCCCTTCACCTCTATGTAATGTTAGCACAGTTAATTTGTTTAGATTAAGACTCAAAGCTGATATTCTCTCATCACAGCTAAATCAACCGTAGTGGCAGTAGCTGAAGCTCTCTCTCTCTCTTTTCAGTTAACTATGGAGTCCAGTGTCTCCATGGGTAGTCTAAAATATATCAGTGAAATGTTCTTGAGTGTGATAGTTAGTAGTGATAGATTTATTGGATTAAAATAGTAGGTATTTAATTGTGTTATGTATGTATTTAATAGGATTTGTGGTATTTAATATGAGTAAGTATTTAATGTAAGTATTTAATAACGATAGTTGTGTTTTCTTATAAAAACTACCCTTGATCAAGATGAACGTGAGGTAACCTAAACTGGACTCGGCGGAAGACCAGCGCTGCGGCATATTAACATGCCGTAGCATCATGCTGAGCTGAGTACCAATTCATCCCCACACAGAGCTCTTTAATTTGTTAGTTTGTTAGTGCTTAGTTTCGGTTTTATTGTTGTTGTGTTTATTTTTTTTTTTTTATGACTGTGTGGATTTATGAATAAAATGTTTTCTTTCTTTCTTTAATAGTTACACAAACCTAATAATATCCGTTTGTACGAGTATACTGGGTTATACGACTTAGTTCCTAGACAAGGCTCCTTTACAGCCGCTTTAAAATCTTGTGTATTTAGTAATAATTATCTCGACATGGTAACATTATTTACGACATTGATTGTTTGACATATTTGACATTGATTGATTGATAACGCTTTATTGTACATTTAAAAAAGCAATAACAAAAACAAATAACAAGACACGCGGCAATACAAGTGACGGTCTTATTGCTAAAAGCGATCTCTTTCAGACAACCTTTGGATGGACTGGACATTGTTTTGTTTGTTTTGTTCACTCTCTTTGTGATGTGGTTGGTATTTTTGTTATTTTTGATAAATGTTTGTTGATATTATTTGTGCAACCTATTAATTTAGTCCCGATACCTGTCTGTTTGATACATAAATTATTGTTCATAATATTTTTAATCTGACGTAACTTATTGTTGTTGATGTACCTACCTATAGTGAAAAATAAATGTAAAAAACTTTATTGTGCACTATAAAAAATACAAGCAAAATAGAAGACATAAAGCAAATAGTACAGTCAACGCCAAAAGTCGCTGGCCATTTTCAAGTTTCCAAAAGTCCTATACACCTAAAAGATTGAAAGTTGGTGATCTGGTATGGCCACATTATTCAGTGATTATTTATGGTTACAAATATCGGTGAACATAAACGGAACAAAAATTACTAAACGCATAAAAACTTAACCACCCGTATCTCGGAAACTAAACGTTCTAAGCTAGCGGTATCTTGGGATAACTAGTAGGTATCCATGAGATCTGCATTTCTGATGACAGCTGTCAAACTTCAAACAGCCGTATCTTGGAAACTAGATGTTCTAGGCTAGAGGTATCTAGGGACAAATGGTAGGTATCAATTAGATCTGCATTTCTGATGACAGCTGTCAAACTTCAAACAGCTTTAGCTTAGCAGGTATCTTGGGGCAAATGGTAGGTATTAATGAGGTCTAGTTCACAAAATATGACTGTTTAAAATTTGACAGCTGTCATAAAAAATGCAGATCTTATTGATACCCACCATTTGTCCCAAGACACCGCTAGCCTAGAACGCCTAGTTTCCGAGATAAGGCTGTTTGAAGTTTGACAGCTGTCATCAAAAATGAAGATCTCATTGATACCTACCATTTGTCTTAAGACACCGCTAGCATAGACCATTTAGTTTCCGAGATACGACTGTTTGTAGTTTGACAGCTGTCATCAAAAATGAAGATTTCATTGATACCCACCATTTGTCCCAAGACACCACTAGCCTAGATCGTCTAGTTTCCGAGATAAGGCTGTTTGAAGTTTGACAGCTGTCATCAAAAATGCAGATCTCATTGATATCTACCATTTGTCTTAAGACACCGCTAGCCTAGAACGTCTAGTTTCCGAGATAAGGCTGTTTGAAGTTTGACAGCTGTCATCAAAAATGCAGATCTCATTGATATCTACCATTTGTCTTAAGACACCGCTAGCCTAGAACATCTATTTTCCGAGATAAGGCTGTTTGAAGTTTGACAGCTGTCATAAAAAATGCAGATCTCATTGATATCTACCATTTGTCCTAAGACACAGCTAGCTTAAAAAGTCTAGTTTCCGAGATATGGGTGGTACTTTTTATGCGTTCAGTAATTTTTGTTGCGATTGTGTTCACCGATATTTGTAACCTACTACGTTCACTGAATAATGTGGCCATACCAGATCACCAACTTTCAATCTTTTAGGTGTATAGGACTTTTGGAAGTTTGTAAATGGTCCGCTGACCATCTTTTGGCGTTGACTGTACAGTGGTCTTATCGCTTTAAAGCATATTGAGTATGGTATGTGACTTAGTTGAAATAAGGGACCGATAAAACTGAATAATTTAGTTTTGGTCGTATGCAAATTTTTGTCTAGAATAATATTTTGTTTTCTAGGCTCTTTACCCTCTGGTTGCACGACCCTAATGGTTTACGCGATAACACGCGCGCGTACGCAGACCACGTTTCATGTGACAGAGACGGTTTATTTGCGGAGTTCATCACGCACGCTGACGTCACAGAACAGGTCCTGAAAATCCTACAGGTCTTGGAGCGACCTCTGGTGGCGCAGAGAAAGGAACGATTGAGAGCCTTTAGCGACGTTTACGCTCATGTTGAGGTATATTCTAGAAGTAGATCTTACGTATTATGGACCCTATAATGTAGAGGGCGCGGCGCTTCAAAATAGACGGCTTAGAGCCATTAGAGGTGTAACATATTGAGGTAAAACTATTAAACTAAACGTTTCCAATGCTCTACAATTGTATGATTTTTATTTCAGGACCCACGAAGAGGAGAACAACAGTGGAAAAATAAAGAGAGTCATGAACAGGCTTACAGATACCGAGAATTAAGAAAAGATAAAGAGAAAATGTTGAGCCCAGCGCAACTCTACAAAGATCACATGTACCAAGAGAGTCTAGTAAGGAAAAAAGCTAATAATTTATAACAGGTTTTGTTTACTTCACACTTATATGATAATTGCAATATTTCGGATATTTGTTTGTTACTCAATCACCTCGTGGCTACTGAACCGATTTCAATGAAATTTGGTATACAGAGAGAATATGACCTGGACTAAATCATTTTTTATTGAGAAACTTGTGTTTGAAGCCGTGGCCGAAAGCTAGTTATTTAATAGTTCCTGGCAGACTGGGCGGATGGGGGAGGCTTTTGTCCAGCACTGGAGCATGAAATAGAATAGAATCTATTCTAGATATATTTTATATACACCAAACAAAATTACAATAGCAAAAATATATTCAACGAAGGTTAGTACAATGGGCCGTCTTATCGCTAAAATCAATAATATTCGAACAGATTTCGTGTATTACAGTTAGGATAACTGTAATAGTTATATTAACTCTTGGGATCACTCTCAGGATCTTATATTAACTCAACGTTAACTCGTAGACCCTCTACGCTTAGTCTACGACTATCTACGGCGTAGTGGGTCTACGAGAGACTTTCATATCTCAAGTAGCTTTTTGTCGTAGGGATCTAATGTCCGTCCGTACAAATTGTAAAATTCACCTGCCGAGTGCCAAAGGTGGATCGCTCTCGTTAGGCAACCTAGTTAGGCCACGACGAAACGTCCCGCCAATTGAGTGTCTGAGTCAAAACAGGAAGTGGAATATTTTTATGTCATTAGTATGTATGTAGTACACCATTACACCCCAGGAAATAACCACACAGTCCAATCCATCCCGAGGTTGTCTGGTAGAGATAGCTATTTAGCGATAAGACCGCCAATTGTATAACATAGACTTACGTTGTTCTTATGTAATTGTGATTTACGCTGTTTTATGATGTGCAATAAAGTATTTTCTACTCTATTCTACAATCAAAGCTTATGATGATATTACTTCCAATATGGCGCATAAAAATTATACACGCTACAATTTTATTTCTAGTTATTTTTAGTTTATTGTTAAAACAGCACTCTGTTAGTGCGTCACAAATAAGGGCGACTTGCGCAACGATGCCTATCGTATTTAGTGCCTAAATATGATTTAGATAGTTAGCAAATCTAACAAATACGTCAAATTTAAACATGTTTAGTCGCTAGTTACGTTTTAGGATCACTGTGCAAGCCGGGCTTAATGGTTTTTGAATAGATTTGATTTTCAACGACATACTTTTACACAGGATAAATATGGCTTTTACTACGAAGGGGAAGACGTTAAATATCCACTGCTAATAAGTGTGTCTGTTCCGGTATTCGAGCACACTACCCTCGAAGTAAGTACAACTTATTTATAAGGTATAAACTCAAAACTTTTTTGTTGATCTTTGATTGCTGAGTTTTGGACAAAGGGCCGGTGGCCGGTGAAATTACCGACACATGATGGCTTTACATATGTTGCCTCAAGTTAATGGACGCAAGGCAGTGCAACGTAGGGCACGTTTCTAAGGTGCGTGACCTACGAGGCAATACTACATGGCCATGGTTACCGCTTAACATCAGGTGGGACATAAGCGTATTCTTTATCCAGATTGTATAAAAAAAACCTTATTTTAACTAATAACGGGGTTTGTGAGTTTTGAGTTTCGATTAACCCCATGATTTCTAGTGAAAACATGTAATATTGATTACTATGATATTTTCAAAAGTTGTATAAAATTTGATTGATCACGACTTAGCACTACAAGAAACTTATCTACATTTATTAAAAAAAAATCTGTTTTCAGAACATTACAATAACTCTTGATGAGGTAAGGCCAATCTACGAGCTTTTGTTGGTAAATTTGTAATCTCGCGCAATTCACTGATTATAATAATTGATTGCAGGAAAAACAAAGAAACTCTACGAGAACGGTACGTTTTATGTACTTTCTCAAAATAAAATTAGAGATCTTCCAGATTAAGCGCCGGTTTCTGCCAAAGCGGAGAGGAGAGATGTGTAAATCATGTGAAAATCGTATTACGTCTTATACGTGGCATTAATATTGGTTGATGTCAATGCACTCTTTCCGCTCCGCTTTAGTGGAAACCGACTCTTGGTTTCCACTAGAGATGCGTTTCCACCGGAGCTTTACGAGGAAGCTAAGCGGTGCGCGAGGAAAAAATCGACCAATATTATAACTAGTATTTTTATTTTAGTGTTATCCGAACACATACGGAAAATTCCATGATTTTTAAAAATCACCACAAAAACCATGGTTTTAAAACCATCACAAAAATTTCAAGCTTAGACGGGACTTGAATCTGCAACCTTCCTCTTGATACGAGGATGCACTATCCAACTGTGCTACCGGGCTAATTCACGTCAGGGTCGAAATTAGTGAGATGATTCAAACTACGAATATAATTATAACTGACTAAATATTATAACTGCCCTGTAAGTAACTAAGCAAATCAAGCAATCCTATTGGTAAATTTGTCCTCGTTCACTGCTTAGCTACCACATCTCTGGTGGAAAAGCAGCCTTTGATTGCCCCTCCGCGGAAGGATAATCAAAAACTGCTTCAGCCCGCCGCGTCTATTTAAAATTTACCTACAGAGCCACTTTTTAAATAATCTTTTTCTTATCATCCTGTCGATAAGGTTATATCAAATTTTGTTTTGCCAATGTCATATTTTGTTATCAATTGCGGTGCAAGTATCCCCCTGAGCCTACCATGAGTGCAAGAATTAAAGAATAATGGGCAACACCTTAGGAAGTGTGCCATAGTCTGAGGATTTGTACCGCATAGTCAACTAGTCGCACCGACTTTTTAATGTAGCCCCATTTACTCATAGCCTGCAGCGACCCACTTGTGTCCTGCCTGAGATGATTGAGTGGGCCAACGAAGGTCTTTCCTGGTAGGTCTCTATTATTGCAATAAATAAATATTGCTTGGTTTTGACTTAATGAAGTAGTGTGCGCGCAAATAAAGACCGGAAAATCTACCATAAGAATATATGAAGACAAGATTAGATTTTGAATTTACATGTTTTTGCAGTATCCAGTGAATCGACTATTGGGAGTAGCTGGCGTTGATATACCTATTGACCATCTGAAACTGATGCTGCCTTATCATCAGGTAAGTCATTTTTTTTTTTTTTGTAAATCATTGTTGGTCTAAAGAGACCACTTTTGTGAATCTTTATGTTTAGTCAGCCGTTATCTATTGCACACGATTTCCAGATAAACTGGAAACAAACTTATCCCAATCATTTTGATAACTTTTATTGCTAGGACAAAACACTTACATGTGGTCTTCTATGAGAACTGAAATGTACCTGTTCAGTACTTTATTGCGTTCATATTTAGGTACAAAGATCTTATTGACTAGGATTTATGTATTAAAGGTACAGGGTGAATTTGTAAGAAGCCGACATCTTTTGAGGAACGGCTCTGCCCGTTATCTAAAAAAATAATCTGTGTTTATTTTAATCCAATAAAGATGAAAATGAATGATTAGGTAGATTTTCAATATAATGACTGGATTGTATTAAGAAATTTGCTCTGTACCACTTTAGACCCATTTATTCTTCCAGACTTCACTGACACGACATCATTGCTCAGCGGGATTCCACACTTAATCAATGCATAGTAGATATGCATAACGTTGTAAATCGGCTGAGTGCACCATTTCCATGCATAGCCATTCATATCTCTAATCTAGGCTTTAGATAAAACTTTAGAACAAAACATTTCTTCCGTGACGTTATTGCCATGAGGATTAGTGAAAGGTCGATAATGTGTGTCGCAATATAAATAAATTGACCTCGTTTACGAAAGGAATAATACAAAAAGTCTAAATTGATATTATTATATTAAAATAGTTAAACTGAAGAATACTCTTGCGAAATTCATCTTCATGTAGCAATTTGAAGTCATTGTTTTTACAATTCAGATTGGTGGCGGCGGCTCTTTGTTTCTCATCGATCATCGAGGCAACATCGTTATGCACGACAACGTTAAACCCACGGTTAGTATGCAGTTAGTATTAAGTCTACATATATTATAATACTAGCTGTTGCCCAAAGCAGTTATAGCAAATTGTAAGTCACTTCTGCCACGCACAAAACAAAATTAAAAAAAAATTCATTATTCATATTCATAAGGATCATGTTTATGACCACTATTTTCACTAAAAACTGAATATTTACCATGATTTGTGGGTTTTTGAGTAGCCCGATATTTCAAATTTCAGAAATCATGGTATATATCCCGTTTTTAGTGAAAATAATTAGGATTTATTAGTTACTAGCTGTTGCCCGCGACTTTGTACGCGTTACACTACTAAATGTGTAGGTAATTTAGAAATACAGCTGAACTTGCTGATGCAACTTGACTTGACACCCCATTTTTATCCTATGATGGGACCTGATTTATGGGATAAAAAGTAGCCTATGTGTTAATTCAGGTTATAATCTACGTACATACTAAATTTCATCGAAATCTGTTCAGCCGTTACGGCGTGATTGAGTAACAAACAAATAAATAAATAAACAAACATCCACACTTTTGCACCTATAATATTAGTGTGATAAAGTAAGAAAGTACTTAATAATTTAATAACGGTTATCACACTCTCGTCGCTACACACTGCGGTGCCACTGTAGCAGCTACCATGCTTCTGCAGTAAATTCTGGGTGGTGGCCGATTTATGGTCACATAATTTCTTTGTTTACTTGTGGTTGTGTGTGTCGTCAATAAATATTTTTTTATTTTTATTGAGGCATACTCGTAGGTATACATTTTTTGTAATATTGTATGTTTAAAATATTTGTACACCAGATGAATTGTACCGTTAATTGTAGTGAAACATAAACATATATAAGTTAACCATCTTTGTACTCACAGTCAGCAAATAAATTGATTTCATGTATCATTATCATAGCGGATGAGCCTGCACATTGAAAGTCGCGTACAACGATGGGAAGACTAGCGCAGAATCAAGATGGAAGATTGCACTCAGCAGCGCGTCTTTATTCATTATTGTAGGTATATGAAAAAGACATAGAACAAAGTGAAGATGTCTTTATTCATTCATACTGTACACGAAAATCTCAGAAATAGAGGGCATGTACAAAAACGAGCTTAAACCTAAAATATTTTTTCTTGTGGATGATTATGATAAATTACAGTCAAATAAAGATCGCGGAGAACCTGGATGAGAGGCGCACGGGATAGCAGAGACTGGCAGAAAACAAGGGAGGCCTGTACTCAGTAGTGAGTGATTCCGGGCCGAGACGATGAAGGGTCCAGTCTTCTTCTCATTCCGCCTTCTAAAACCTGGCTATGCCCGTGGGTGTGACTTGGTAAGGGCATCTCTGGTGCAGGCGGGACAGCCCACTAAAATTAAACTAACTGAAAAGATTTGTTTTAGCTACTACGCTAGTGGCATCAAATTTGCCTTTATAGGTATTTTACAAATCTGTACTTTGGTTTCAACAGTTTGATGGGGATATTTTGAAACCTGGGTACCGAACCATCGACTTCATAGACCTCGAGCAACCGGCGATCGAACATCCTCCTCGCCACTACCCTAAAGATTGGCTTAAGGTATGCTTTTTTAACACTTTATTAAACAAACTAAAAGGAAGAGTTACTCTTTTTAAGGTTCCGTAAAACCCCTTATGGCTTATAGTTCCGCCACGTTCTTCTTAAGGTCCGAAGTTACGTCCGTTTTATTAGTTTTTTTTAAATAGGTTAAATTTAATCTTGATTGAAATGATTGAATTGACTATCCAATTGAATTTAAGTGAGTCGGTTACTTCAGAAGTTCTTATTAAACTAAAAAAAACTATTAATCTTCTCGCACAAGAACGGTCTGGAAGTGTAGGATGGGAGGCTTATGTTCGGCAGGGGAGGTCTTAAATATGATGAATATGTCTAAACATTTGTTGAATGATTTGTAGTTAGATATTTTCTTGCTATAACAATGAACGCAATTCGTTAATTCTACATCAGGAGTCGGTTTTTAAGATTACTTGTATCAGATACATTTTAACACTTGATATCATATTATCAATGCACTAATTTATTTTCCAGTTCCGCAAATCAATTGTTATCGAAAAAGATAAAGGAAACATGACGATGTATGGCAAGAATATATTTGAAGGCGGTTTACGTTTCCATATGGAGATGAGGGAGTATCATTGGAGGAGAGTCTTGGACCATTACACTGCTGTGGTGGTTCTACCTCCGTATAGTAGACACCATGTGGTGCCGGAGACTGCGTTCTCAAGGCAAATAGCTGAAAAAGCTTTGAAGGCTCTCTCAGGAACAGATTTTTCTGTGCAGCCAGATTGGTATAACATTTGTTCAGTTCAATTGATGAACTCGAGTCCGACTATATGTTTGTAAAAATATCGTTTCGTTTTAGGTTGTATTGTAGACATATAGAGCCTCACTTCGATAATCGTGAAGCAGAGGTGTTGCACTTCATCAGAAGGCGAAGCGATGAGATAGACTTTCCCATGAATAAAACCAAATACGACTTCTCGCCAATACCGCCGACACTGCTGGAGAAGACTTATCAATGTAAGTCGTAGGACTTCTAAGTAACAGAAATAGGAAAACTGCGACTTGTTTCGCTCACAGCTTAGCTTAGGTACTAGCGAAGGCAGTATGTTTCACGTTTGTTTTAGTGCATTTATCAGTAAGAGACAGAAGCTTACCATAGGCACGCATATTGGCGATGGCTAGAAGGTTTGATGATCACCAAAACAGTAAGTATGTAATTCAAAGACTAAACTTATACTCACTAACAACCTTCAGACGTAAGCGTATTGTCAAGCAATGGTTACTTGACACTTAAGTAGGTAATAAAAACTTTACTTATACACAAACACACGCTCACTTATAAGTTTTTTTAATTTGTCAAAATGTAATGTGTTAATAAAATATATACTTTTGATGGTTTTGGCTAAATATATGAATATCGTCTATACCTAGAACTTTACATAGCGGAGAGCATTGGTGTGCCATATCACAGGTTAATCCTAGTTTGAGTGCCAACTTTATCCAAACAGAAAAAGTTTTTGTAGACTACCTACTTGACTAATTTTAGCATAATTCTTATTTGCTTTTTGTGTGACGATGTTTGCTCATACTAACGTCTCTGTACCTAGAAAGTAGTCTCTGACTACAGGTAGCATTATAAAACCACCTATGTCTGACAAAGCGTTCCCCAGGAAAATTTAAACTTGCATATGTTAAATTGTACAATTGATAAACAATTGTCTATCAACAGGTGACGAAGGACTGATGGCTAAATTATGCAAGGAAGCGATTGCAACAGAGAAGTGGGCCAGGGAACATGAGGAACCTGACTCCGACAGAGACTGCTCTACTTGTGAGCTTGGATCTTCTACTGCATTCTTTGCAAGTGGTAAGTTACAAATTAATATAAAATTAACGATGGAAACTAGCCCCAATTTTAAAACAACTTTCTAGAACAATAACAACAGCTAATTTTTCACAAACACTATCAGATTAATTATTTTCTTTTAAATACGTGTCTATTTACAGTATGACGTGTTATTGTATTAACTACCAAGTTATGTGACCTCGCATGAATGAAACAGCACTTTAGGAGGAATAAATTAATAATAATATTTGGTAGATATCTACGACTGTAAGAAGAATTACCAAAGCTGAGTAGATTACTATTTTACGAGAAGTAGTCGACCAACTTAGATATTTAGTTAGGTTTGTAAATAGATGCTGACTAAGGAACCCTTCATTTCGAGTGGTCCGACACCCGCGACACTTTATTTTATTTGATCGTTAAAGATATTCAGGAACGGCATAGGACGACCTCTATGGCGCAGTGGGCGAATAGCCGGCTGACTACAGATATTTGTTCCGGGTTTGGAAATTTTTCTTTATGTACCTATAATAATAATATAAATATTATTTAATATAATATTATAAGTAGGTATGTTAAAACTATATAAGTATTCTATCAGTTATCTGGTTCCCACAGCTCCAACAAGTATAACAATCTCCGATATCTTTTTCAGAGAGTGGTCTGACTCGATGGCAGCAGTACCACGCAACGAGCCAGCACGCGTCTCCACCAAGCGGTGCAGTGTGGGCCCGCGGTCCCACGGAGGCATGGTACAAGCGCGCCGCAGCCCGCCCGGGCACCCTCATCATTCACGCCCCGGTGGCCCCTGTCAGGAGACTTCGCAACAGCTATAAACGACCACCACCGGTAAGCGGATTATTCCCGCTGATAAATAATCAATTTATAGAGCACGGGTGGCATTTAAATTTTTTTTGTATACTCAATTACTTATTTTTTAATATAATCACAGCAGAAATAAATAATATGAGGATTATTTACCAAGTACAAATGGGGTAGATATGAATGAGATCTATATTCGGGATGGCAGCTATTAAACTTTATGGGCAGAATTTTGTAGTTTTGTTAAGAAGGTAATGCACTGCAGTCTTAAACGCAAGCCATCACGTTGTAAACAATGTATTTTTCGTATATCTAAATGGTAGGTACTGAAACATGCGTAAGGTTTTCATTATGTACCTAACATGCACCCTACTTACTTTTTAATTCGTCCTACCCATATTACGCAACAAAGAAATTGATTTTGGTTTCGGTAGCAGAACTTAGAGATTTTGATCTAAAGATCTAAGATAACTTTTTACAACGTTCCGCATTTATTGTGGAACGATAGATTAGATCGGTAAATGTCGTTTATTGTTATCAGTATGATAAATAATTTGGCGTATTTTTGCAACAATTAATAAATCGCCAAATAAGTTGCGTATTTTTTATCAAAAGAGCCGCGGGCAGAAGCTAGTTGTAAAATAAAGTGATGAATTCAGGGTCTGAAATCACAGCTAATTCCACCAAATTTGATTTACTCATACTTATCTAGTAAATTATTTTAGTATTTAGATAACAATATTAGTACCTATTAGGTGTACCCGACAAATTGTATATATTTCTCGGTTAGATTGCGATCCACTATCGCCTTATTGCGAAATTCATAGATAGAGAATTCGTATTAAAGATAAAAGACAAGATTAAAATGTTTATTGCCAAAAAAAATGCATCATTTGCCGGGTTACATAAACCAGATACAATTTTGTTAGAAGCTTGACAGCGTGACTCGTACTAACTCAATGGGGACAACAGGAATAGATTCTTAGTTTGAGTGATATATTCCTGTTGTCCCCATTGAATGGGGACGAATAAAAAAAAATGGAGCTTGCATCTTGGGATTCTAGCTCTTTATCTTCTATCTCTATCTATATCTTGGGCTCTTGATATTCTAAGTAGTTTGTCAAAAAACTAACGAACTGTTTTTCCACATCTTCTGATGAACATCAGACAGTATAGGTTAGACAGGTAACTGTTTCGTTTGTCCTTGGATTGGAACTTTGTACTGATTTTCTTAGTTGTGACAGTGCGTTAGGTCAGGGTCTACATAAGCTAGTATTTAAAGCCAAAAATACTGAATCGCTCATTACACTGGTACCTTCAGTGAAAGATTCAGTAGGACAACAGAAACATATCGTCAGCCATAAAAAATATTTAACTAAAAGAAGGGTAACTCAAGGAACAACACGCTGAAGTTTTTTGGGCACAAGTCTCGCTTATGGTAGGTATTTCTTTTGGGCAAGCCTGGGACAATAATTCCAAGGAAAATACTTTTTCTAATCGAATTAAGAAAGTTCTGCGTACTCTTCCGTGAAACAGGCATGACATTTTGTATGAAGTAGATGTATACTAGCTTACGCGCGTGGCTTCGCACGCGTGTGTTGTCAATGATTTTTATTATATACCAAATTTTATTAAAATCCATTCAGTAGTTTTTGCGTGAAAGAGTAACAAACATCCACACATACCTACATCCATACAAACTTTCGCTTATGCTTATGTATATACGCTATACGCTTATGTATATTTTCATAGTGACCTTATAGTTATATTTTTACAGCTAGGTGTTAAGTCAGAATGGCTAACGGCAGCCATGACTTTGGCCTCCGACAAGGGGCTCATTGGAGTAGCCGGCTTCCACTTCTATCCTCAGCACCTGATTGAACTACTGATTTCAGTCACTGAGATGCCTGTAAGTTATTGTATTGCCTTAATTTAACTTTTTTTGGGGCATTGACTTCATCAAATTATTCAGAAATAAGATAAGTAGGTATTACAACCCACAAGACATGTTTAGTCCTCGACTAAATTTACATCGAGGCCTCTAAGGCAATAAGCAACTGAATTATCTTCCTCTCCCTTTTTAGTGTTATGCAGACAACAAAGCCCTTTGCAAAGCTCGCTGCGAAGATATGTGGTCTTGCGTGTTGGTGGACGAAGGCGGCTGGGTGGTTGCAAGAAATAACAACGAATCATCTCCAATAGAAGGCGTGCGCGAACACCTGGCTACTTTGCACCCAGCAGCGATGGCCGCATTGCGCAAAGCAGGCGTGTTTCAGATCAACTGGGTACATGATTATCAAGGCGTGTGCTTTCCACCGTGGTTCAACAAAGCTGCTCCAGTAAGTAAAACTGAACGAGAGTTCAAATCTAGTTCCAGTATTGAGACAAAACCATCCGTAGTTCCTGAGTAGCAAAACTAACATTGCTTCTACCTATTTTTACAGATGATTCCGTCTCTAATAAAGGCATTATGGCATTCTGTAAAAGCAGTGTTTCGAATCACACAACAAGTCGCTACTCTTCTAGCGTTTGCTTCAACCAGTAAGTAGACAAAAACTTATTTTCCAAGAAAATTCTTCTTTTTCTCGAATTACAAGGACATAGGCAGACACTACCTACTTTACTTGTTATTCCGTTAATTAATAAATAGAACAGTATGAGATAGATTTTCAATTACTACGGTATATTGCTTCAGTCACTTTCCCTTCGTTTATAATTCTAATATTTTACATAAAACGTGGATTGCGTTTCGTGAATTTTATTTTATTTTAAATAACTGTAATAATTTTCAATTTAATGATTATTTATTATGATTTAATTTAATGATATATTTTTATTTTGTCATTTTATTGATTTCTTATTATTTTGCATTTAACTTATTGTATTTTATTTATAACTAGTTGGCCCGACGAACTTCGTACCGCCTTGACATGCATATGACGCGGGCTGCCAATGTACGTCAATCTGCCATCATTAGCTGCATCTATATATGAGAAAATGAATTTTCTTCGTAATTTCTTTTTGCGTGATTTTTTCTGATATTTTATTAGTTATTCTGCTATTCGGGGCGGAGACCAATCCAACAAATCAAAAATCATCAAAATCGGTCCAGCCGTTCTTGAGTTATAAGTGGTGTAACTAACCCGACTTTATTTTATATACGAGTATATAGATTATGTATTACTTTTCTGTTTTGTGTATCCTATGGACAGTCTGAAATAAATGATTCTATTCTATTCTTAAACAAAACTTTACCTTAAGCTGCGGTAGTATCAGCCGATACAGAGAAGGAAAAAGAGAAGCGACGTAGGAGATTGAAGCATGACTACGAACGGGATAAATACGAGCGGCTGTATGACCCTCGCGTGCTTATCAACAAGACAGTGTTCGCAGCTTGCGACCGGACACGGCCAGTCTATCAACTGCAGGTATGTACACTGATTTACAAGGAATTCGTACGGAAGTTGAGTTACTAGTAGGTAATATTGCTAAAATCTATAAGACTGAGCGCGAATTCTTTGTTTTTAAATGAGTTATCCAAGTTATTTCACTTAAACTTGAAGGTAGAGTGTTAGTGGTTCTGAACAGACAACAAACAAAGCTAAACTTTTGTAATTGCTAAACGTATACCTATTTATAAGAGATGATAACATTACGATTTTACCCAGTAGGTAGTTGTAACACGTTGGGCGCCAAGCAGTGTCCTATATTTTTTTTCTGTGATTATTAATAATTTTAATTGATAACTCTATTTTGACAAATCGAATTATCTATTGTTATTTGGTACCCAACGTGGGGCCACGTACCTTGTACCACGTTGGGCGCCAAATCTCTAATGACTTTTCGCTTGTCTTCACAGCACACTCAAAAAACAATAGACACACTATCGAGAGCTCCGACGGGCGGCCAACTGCAAGACTGCAGTTGGCCGCTAGTGGGTGCATTCGTGCCCCGGACCAACTTGATTCTCATAGCGCTTTTCAACTGTGACGTGCCTTACACGGGCAAGCTGCTGCCCAACCCACTAATCAACAGGCAGGTTCGTCCATCAGCTAATCTTTAAAGATAATCCCTATATGTAACGTGCCGCTTAGTTATGGAATTTTCAAAAGCTCTTGAAAATGCTAACGTCCTTTTCTAAATTATAGCCTGAAACAAAAGCAGGACAAGGCTAAGGATAAGTAAAAGGATTTGGGACAGATCTTTACTCGGTATTGTCTCTGAAAATGATACATAAGATCTCTTTTATTAAAGAGAATTTTTTCTACTTGTTTTATACAAATTTTACCGTTATTTTCCTGTCCATGTATTTTTGCGTTAAACGTTGAATATTGCTGTACCTACGTAAAGACCTTATCGCCTCGCTATTACACATATTACGCAAGAAATTAAATTTGATAATGCGGAATTATTTTCAAATTTTTTATATTTGCAAAAACTAATTTCAGTATCTAGAGGATTTGGAGCCGTTCGATCAAGGCATCAGAAAGAGTCCTGCGAGTAAGTTAGCGTGTTGGCGCAACAGAGTTCCTTTACCGGGCCGCCTCCCCCACACTGCATGCTACCCGCATAACTACTCAGAGGTACGACCTATAACTTAATATAATTGAATAACTTTTCAACTTAAGCCCTTCGCTTTCCTTACGGATATTTGTTTTATGAAAGTATAAAATCCTCATATATTTATTTGGTACCTACTTAATACTTTCTGGGTATGAGCTCTGATATAAATACATATATAGTTAGAGTACCTACTTGTTCCATTAAAATTTTATAGTACCCAGGAAATTATATACTATGAGTTCGATGCATAGACGCATGCATACATACATGTTATGTACATGTTATGAAGTATGTTTTTGTACTGTAAGAACTTGTATACCATGCTTCTGGCAATAAAAAATCATAAATTACTACGGAATAATCCGTGTTCCGTGTCCTAACTTAACATTAACAATGTAATTTCATTATTTTGTATTTAGAAATAATGTTTAACTGTTAATCTAGTATAATGTTTTTTTTATATATTTGTTAGACCTTAATAATGTTGTATTAGAATAGAATAATCATTTATTTGGTACACACAAAACGACACGTGTTCAGATGTTTACTTTAACTAATTTACTTACACACAAAGTTCTAAATTTTTCAGAGTTTATACCTATTACTACTTATGTAAAACATATGCGTGCTCGCGATACAAAAAAATGGCTTTTCACTTATACATAAGACTACAATGTATTCTACCGTATTTTAGCAAATAAATTGATTTCATTCCATTCCATAATGGGTTTGTTTATCTTATGTGTATTATTAACATAATGATGTTATTATCTTCAGGAAGTGGGCTACAGACAATGTGGTCCTTGGCTACCTAATACAGAACATGGAAACGACGCCGAGCTCCGGCAAGCCTCAAAGCTTCTTCTAATAATTATTGTTATTATTCATATATATTCGTACCGTTTGGTCTGAGCTAAACACAATTAATAGATAAGTAAGTTTACTGCCAATCGCTTTAAGTACAATTTACATTCTTAGATTTGTTACAATAAAATATCTAGTCAAACAAATTGTTGCGCTTTACCTAAAGATATATTATGTCATCAGCTTGAATTGCTAACGTATTGCAAATAAAACAAATGTTTCAAGTTAAACTCGTTTAATTCAATTATTTATTAATTTGAACATAGATACTTGGTTCGAAAATGTCTATAATACTGATACATCGTGTCTACACGCAGTCTAAAATCACATTTCCCAAGACTACTCAACATAATGCTATCTTTCTTTGAATACATTGGAATGCTTAGATTAACGTTGGAAATATAGTAGCTACAATTTCTAATGTAATATTCACTACATATCACAAAATATCCGACTGTAGTTTTCTATGTCACATATTCTCTGTTGACACAACGCACGATACCGGAAAATTTATTTTAAAAAATAGCGCCACTATTTTTGTTTATTAGATTTTGTTACTACAGATGATCCATCCAATTGTTGTAATTGTATTCAAAACTTATGAACCAAGCTTTAGCGACGCCATTTGCGATTTTATGAACCAAGACCTCCACAGGGCCATCAACTTATCTCTTCAGGTGGACAACATTGGAACTAAGCCCGACAAAAACAAATCTAGATATACAAAGGCGGTTGTTCAGTAAACACTAACAACACTGTCAATTGAACAGATAAGATGGTGGGCCTATACGGAATACAAGTCTCATCATCTGACTTAGCATGAGTTTATCATACTTTCTATGAGAAAAATTACGAAATATTATTAACTATATCATTATCTTGGTCTACCAGCATCCCTTGGCCACCACTCTGTCTCCGCTTCAGCCCTGCGATCCTCATACCCCCGTCCACAACTTTCGTGCGACGTCGGATTTCGATATACCGAGTATGGCGCGCTCCATTGTCCGTTGAGCTACTCTAATCTTATGCATGTATTCCTTTGTGAGCGGCCATGTCTCGGAACCGTAAGTAAGAATGGGCAGGACACATTGGGTAACACTCTGGTCTTGAGGCATTGAGGAATTTTAGACTTTAGGACGTCTTCTAACTTACTAAAAGGCGGCTCATCCTAGCTGGACTCGTCTCGAGATCTCATCATTAATAGTGAATATTACAATGAAAATTGTGTATTGTAGAGGGTATATTAAAGTTAAATTTTTTTAAATAATTTATTTACATATTACGAAACATAACAGCAACATTGATAAACGAACAAAATACTACACCAAATCCTTTTCAATACAAAAATAATTACGGCTAACAAAAAAACAATAATTATGATTATTATTTATTATTTTTTATTATTATCAGCCATTCGTGTCCCACTGCTGGGCAAAGGCCTCCCCCCATTCTTTCCAGACTTGGCGGTCCTGAGCTGATTGTGGCCAATCCATTAGGAATTTATCCAGCTCGTCCCGCCATCTACGTTTTGGTCTGCCGCGTCGCCTTCTCGCTGGATCAGGACGCCACTCGGTGGCTATCCTTGCCCACAGCTCACTTGGCATGCGACAGACATGCCCAGCCCAGTTCCACTTCAGCTGAGCGGCTTTGGTGGCTACGTCAACAATTTTGGTCTTTGAGCGCAGTTCAGTGTTCCGGACTCTATCCGTTCGCTTGACATCCAAGATGCTGCGTTCCATCGCACGCTGACAAACTTTGAGCTTGGACTTTAAAATGTTAGTCAGTGACCAGTTCTGCGCACCATATGTCAAAACGGGAAGGATGCATACGTCCATTAGCTTTCTCTTGAGCGTTAAAGGAAGATCTCCTTTTATCATATCTCCCATGGCCCAATAGCTCCTCCAGGCATTTTCGGTTCGCCGAGCGATTTCCTTAACCTGCCTGTCCTCGAAGGAGACTATTTGGCCTAGGTAGATATACTCTTGGACGTATGCTAGGTCTTCTGCATCCACCGTTATTCTGGTCTTAACGCTGTTGGTCATGACCTTGGTTTTTGCCCTGTTCATTCCAAGTCCAATCTCAAAGCTTGCTATGCTAAGTTCTTGAAGCATCGTTTGTAGTTCTGTGGCTGATGAAGAAAAGAGGACGATGTCGTCCGCAAAACGGAGGTTTGTCAGCTTCACTCCGCCGACGTCAACTCCCTTCTCTTCCCAGCCAGCCGCCAGCTTCCTAAACACCTCCTCAAGGGTGCTGGTGAAAAGTTTTGGGGAAAGTGGGTCTCCCTGTTTTACTCCCTTGACTATTTTAAAGGATGGTCCGATTGAATTTAACTTAATTGAGGCTGTACTATGCGTATAAATATTTCGAATAAGGTTTATGTAAGTAGGGTCTATATATTCTATATATTATATATATATATAGGTCTATATATTATATATATAGGTTTATGTAAGTAGGGTCTACATATATATAGGTATATTCCATATTCATGCCCTGACACCGTACCACCAATAACTGGCCTCGAGGTTCATAGAGTTCTCACACAAATGAAATATAACAGGTCGCCAGGGGAAGATGGAATTACTACAGAAGCCCTTAAAGTAGGAGAACCGACACTTTTGCCACACATCACCAATTTATTTAATACTATTTTAAAGTCAGGTGAATTTCCGGACCGGTTTTGTCATTCGAATATTATACTTTTTCACAAGAAAGGAGACAAAACTGATATAAATAATTACCGCCCAATTAGTCTCGTGTCTCATCTCTATAAAGCATTTATAAAAATAATTGAGTACCGTATTTCTGGGCAACTAGACATAGAACAACCGGCGGAGCAAGCAGGCTTCCGCCGAGGACTATCAACTACAGACCACCTCCAAACAATTAATGAACTCATAGAAAAATTCTGCGAATACAACATGCCTTTGTATGTTGCTTTTGTGGATTATACAAAGGCATTTGATAGTATTCACCACACAGCCATCTTCGATGCCCTTAAAAACCAGCACATAGACCCTACTTACATAATTATGATATAAATTAAAAAAAATACTTTACAATATCAACTCTCTAGCGTTTTATTTTAAAAGCTTACATACTTTTAAATACTTCCCGATAATTATGCTAATCTTAAAAGACTTAGTAAGCACTTCGGTATTACAAGTATGTCTAGCACTTCTGTTCCGTGCTTACGACAGGCTGTGTGATAGCTAAGCTAACTGTACCATGTACCATCTCGCTGAGCCGCATCGCAAACGAAGGACCGGGAGAAGGCGAAGACAGTTTGTTCGCCTTTTTGCGTTCGATGGGAGCCAGCAGGGTTCTTACGCCGGGGAATGTCCTCAATATTCCAGGACATTTCTCTCCCTCCCAGAAGGGATTCGCTTAAGGCGAGCATTCACCGACAGGGCCGCGGTTGAATCCAACCGGAACCCCGTGACCCTGTCAAGTGCAGCATCGACTCACTCATCTCAATAGTTGGACGATGCACTGGCACTGAGGTGAATGAAGGAATACCGGGGGATTTTTAGTCGGTATGCCGTTGGTTGATAACCTACGGGGGGTCCGACAAACCCCTTCAGGTCTCCCCGAGTTGGAGGACATGCGTAAAGTAGAAAATACTTTACGCCATCGTACAAAAAAATTGTACCATATTACTTTTCATTTTCCTTGGTAAAACGAGATTTTAATTTCACATCGCCTTATATGCAGTGTTTTACCAAAGTAAAATCGAATATGTTCCTTAGCACGATTAATTTTTGCATCAGCCCAATCATATTTGTGCAAGGACGTCGCACAAGGTGCTATGCTACAGATACAATAATGATTAACGTGGAAACTGAAATACCCCAATATTAAAAGTATTATTGTCTTATGGACTGATAACAAGAAGTATCATAAAAACTTAAATCTTTAACTTCAAAACGACCTACCTACAAATACATTGACAAAATAGCTTTTTATTCTAATTTTGGCTTGCCTTGAAATTCGACGAACACTCAAAAATTATTAATAAATATTTTATGTAATTTATTTGGTAACCCTGAAATATCAGACTATGAAAAACACTCTTTTTCATATTTTAACACAACTACACAAATTTGTGCCAATTAACTAACTAAAATACATAATTGTTACACAAAAACGTTGTAAGCGGCTAAAGTATATAGTTATAAAAAGAATAAAGACTATTGGAGCTTAGGAATATTTAGTTTATTTTTGAAATTAGCGAGTCTAAAGTTTTTTAAGAAGCCAATGATATTAGGTTTCATTTTAAAACTTCCATATTTATTTTTTGGTATATTTCTCATCAACTCATAATGGCCAGTGATGGCCTCATAAAATACAGAGTGTGGAGACTATTGCCGAAAAGTTCAGGAGTAAAAGATATCGCATTTGTCCACCGCCGCCGACACCGAGATGTTTTTTTTTTTATGTTACTTGTGGGAAAACAGGCTTAAGGCCCACCTGATGGTAAGCGGTCACCGTCGCCTATTGACACCGCCAATACCCGGGGTATTTATTATACCCGGGATGTCACCGAGAAACGAAATTATTAGAACCGAACGTGACGTCCCGGTGACGGCGCGGCGGCGTGCAGTGGGCATGTGGCCATACTAAATGTTTGTACTGCTACTTCAGCGCCACCGCCATCTCGTTCTCGGCGACGTCCCTGTGACGGCGCGGCGGCGTGCGGTGGACACGCAGCCATACTAAATGTACGTATCGCTACTTCAGCGCCGTCATCTCGTTCTCAGTGACGTCCCGGTGACGGCGCGGCAGCGTGCTGCGGACACGCAGCCATACTAAATGTACGTATCGCTACTTCAGCGCCGTCATCTCGTTCTCAGTGGCGTCCCTGTGACGGCGCGGCAGCGTGCGGTGGACACGCAGCCATACTAAATGTATGTATCGCTACTTCAGCGCCGTCATCTCGTTCTCAGTGACGTCCCGGTGACGGCGCGGCAGCGTGCGGTGGACACGCAGCCATACTAAATGTACGTATCGCTACTTCAGCGCCGTCATCTCGTTCTCAGTGACGTCCCGGTGACGGCGCGGCAGCGTGCGGTGGACACGCAGCCATACTAAATGTAAGTATCGCTACTTCAGCGCCGTCATCTCGTTCTCAGTGACGTCCCGGTGACGGCGCGGCAGCGTGCGGTGGACACGCAGCCATACTAAATGTACGTATCGCTACTTCAGCGCCGTCATCTCGTTCTCAGTGACGTCCCGGTGACGGCGCGGCAGCGTGCGGTGGACACGCAGCCATACTAAATGTAAGTATCGCTACTTCAGCGCCGTCATCTCGTTCTCAGTGACGTCCCGGTGACGGCGCGGCAGCGTGCGGTGGACACGCAGCCATACTAAATGTAAGTATCGCTACTTCAGCGCCGTCATCTCGTTCTCAGTGACATCCCGGTGACGGCGGAGATGAACAAACGCTCTAAAGGTGGACAAACCGCCTTATGCTTATGTATTTTTGTCACTTTCTCAGCGTCGATTCTATAGTAAGTAATTCACATTGCTATTTTTTCCCATCCACTGAAGATTCGGGAATAGTTAATATATACATCCACTTGTCGTTAGAACTCGCGATGTAAAATCAAGTAGGAGAAACTGCTACAAAAATATGATCAAATAGAAACAATATCTTTGTAATTATTATTAAAAATACTGGAGTGTATCTGCGACAAATAAATAGATTACATCTTTATTGCATAACTTGTAGTACAATTTCGACCTTATAGCTAAAAAACGATTTCTTCCTAGTAATCAAGTTATAACAATCGTTTCGATTTAATTGTGAGCCTTCATCAAGGTAAGCGCGATCCGCTCCGCGCTGCGTTTCGCCTCGCACTTCTGACTCCTGTATTTTTAATAATAATTGAAGTAAATAACGATAGTTTAATAAAACACTTATCATAAGAAATATCTTTTCTAAAGCTATGTTATATCCATATTTAATCTTAGCCCAAAATATATCTTTCTACTGTACGATTACTAACTTGGTTTATATCTTGCTGCATTAAAATAGTTTTTTCCCAAGAATCAAACATTATTTACTTATATTTATTATGTACATTTTTCGGGTATATTATTTTATTAGCCGATTAATTTGTTAATTTTATCCATTAATTATAGCAGCATAAACGTCAAATTTTACATTTTAAACTTGATATCATGAAATTCTAAATTCCTACTGAGTTAACAATAAACAGACCCTTCTCATTTATTAATATAGTGTGCTCAGCGTAACTATGCACTTGGTGCCGGTATACACCATGTTTTTTTTTACGCTTGGACGCATAACGCCTCTGAATTATAATCTTATTTTGCCTAGTTATCGAATGTTTTGATTTATTTCTACGTGGATTTTTACTTTACAGACACTTACAAAATATACTGACAAAACTCTTGAACTCACAAAAAAGTTAAAAAAAAAATCTGAAATAACAGCAATAGCTTGGTATATTTGTGAACTATATATATATATACTATAACACGACATACCAGACCACCACAAGTGCAACGTTATGTAGCGCATACTATCCTTTCACTGTTATCAATTCAATATATTGACACTTATTTTTACATCCATTTAACACTAGAGAGCAACTGCTTAGTATTAAAAATGAATTAACTTCACTAATATCTAGCTTCCAAAGATAATATCTAATTAATACAATCTTCACATACCTACCTATCTACTCATACATTATAACACGTAATTTTATACCATAAGACTCATAAGACGTGATATTAATAAAAAAAAATATGTTAACATTATAATAATATAACACTCCCAATAGTCACATAAATAATCTTCACCCAACACCAGAATTTTCTGTGGATATCAGAATCTACAAGTACCACAACCACAAATATTTGCGGTTCACGCAAACATTTGTCACGCAGCGGGAATCGAACCCACAATCCATTTTAGTCAGGAATTCGCCTCGCCTTAAACGCCTTAACTAAATATCTTTGGCATAGAATCTTGGAATTTTAATAAACAAATATAAAAACACATTTAATGTGCTAAACATAAAATAAGTAAAACAAACGTGTTTGGTACAATATCACTTTTTAGCTTAAAACGTAAAATTATGATTTATAATAAAAAAATATTGCAATAATATCAAATTATTTTTTTTCGAATGTGCAAGTAGTAACAATTATATACCTAGAATACATTACACGCAAATTGATAATCAATAAACGTAGGGCAGACAGAACGTGGCAGTATTTTTTTATATTATAATGAAGTCAGGATGATAATGATAAGATCTCAATCTGAGTATGATACATTATCGAAAACTGTATAGTTTCCTCTGTAGATGGAACTAACGGCGCTTTGATTATGATACATTCACCGGAAACTGTATAGTTTCTTCTGTAGGTGGAACTAACGGCGCTTTTATTATGATACATTCACCGGAAACTGTCCTCTATAGGTGGAACTAACGGCGCTTTTATTATGATATATTCACCGGAAACTGTATAGTTTCCTCTGTAGGTGGAACTAACGGCGCTTTTATTATGATATATTCACCGGAAACTGTATAGTTTCCTCTGTAGGTGGAACTAACGGCGCTTTTATTATGATATATTCACCAGAAACTGTAGTTTCCTCTGTAGGTGGAACTAACGGCGCTTTTATTATGATATATTCACCGGAAACTGTATAGTTTCCTCTGTAGGTGGAACTAACGGCGCTTTTATTATGATATATTCACCGGAAACTGTATAGTTTCCTCTGTAGGTGGAACTAACGGCGCTTTTATTATGATATATTCACCAGAAACTGTAGTTTCCTCTGTAGGTGGAACTAACGGCGCTTTTATTATGATATATTCACCGGAAACTGTATAGTTTCCTCTGTAGGTGGAACTAACAGCGCTTTTATTATGATAATTATATTCACCGGAAACTGTATAGTTTCCTCTGTAAGTGGAAGTAACGGCGCTTTTATTATGATATATTCACCGGAAACTGTATATGTAGTTTCCTCTGTAGATGGAACTAACGGCGCTTTGATTATGATATATTCACCGGAAACTGTATAGATTAGATTAGATTAGATAATACTTTATTGCACACCACGAAACAAATACATATAAAAAAAACAACTACGTAAATCTATGGATACAATTGGCGGTCTTATCGCTAATTAGCGATCTCTACCAGACAACCTTTGGATGGAATGGACTGTGTAGACATTACCTGGGGTGTACCTAACATACTACATGTACATACATACATACTAATACTAATAATATAAAAATAAAAAATATAAAACTTACATAAATGAAAACTACATGAATCTAAATAATAACTACTCATAATAATTTATAGATACATACTTAGACTTATTTAAGAAACAAATAATTAATAATAAATACATATATATTTAGCGACAAATACTCAGATAGTGTTCTCTGCGCATACGTTTAAAAATGGCAAGTGACTTGGCACATCTGATAGCCACCGGCAGCGCGTTCCATAACCGGACAGCCTGCACTGTAAAAGACTTATCAAAGTAGGAGGAGGAGTGTACAGGTGTCCTGAGTTGGAGTGTGTTAGATGAACGCAAGGATCGAGGATTGGATTGATAGAGGAAATGGAAGCGTTCTTTAAGATAGGAAGGTGAGGAAGGGTTGAACAGGATGTTATATAAATGCTGAAGGATGTGAGTATCCCGGCGAAGGCGTATGGGTAACCACTTGAGCTTACTGCGAAATTCGGACACATGGTCATACTTCCGCAAGCCGAAGATGAACCGGATGCCAAAGTTTTGCAAGCGCTCAAGTTTATCTAGTTGCTGTTCAGTGAGATCTAGATAAGAAGCATCAGCATAGTCTAGTATCGGGAGAAGAAGCGACTGCGCGAGCGAAATTTTAGTGGCAGTCGGAAGGAAGTTACGCAATCCCCTAAGAGATCCCGCTGAGGCAAACATCTTACGGCTGACTTCAGATATCTGAGGTCCCCATGACAGTTGCCTGTCTATGAGAACGCCTAAATTTTTCACCGTCTCACTCTGCTTAACGTAGGTGCCATCAAATATAATTTGTGGAAGGCAAGACCAGTCTATCCTCGATATCATCCTAGAACCCCCAACGACGATTACTTGAGTTTTGAGTGGGTTAACTCTAAGACCATGTGCCTTGCTCCAGTCCAGAATACGGTCTAGGTCAAGGTTTATTCTATATATAGCTTCAGGCAGCCGCTCTACTGTATCTTGTGTGTAAATTTGAAGATCGTCTGCATAGAGGTGGTAGGATGAAGTTAATTGTTGGGATATTGAGTTTATGAAAATTGCAAATAGAAGAGGTGATAAAACGCCACCCTGAGGGACACCAGCTGATATCGTGCACCACGATGAGTAACTATCATCAATGCGTATACGCTGACGGCGCCCGTTCAGATAACTGTGAAACCACTCAATCACTGTTAGAGATACGTTAAGAGAGCGTAGGGTACCAAGAAGAATTTCGAAGTCAACGTTGTTGAAAGCGTTGCTAAAATCTAAAAGTGATAGTACTGTTACTTTTCCATTGTCCATGCCATCTCGTATATCATCAGTTATTTTAACTAATGCTGACACAGTACTATGGCCTGGACGGAAACCGGATTGGAAAGGATTTAGAAGATTATTCCTGCTAAAATCTAAAAGTGATAGTACTGTTACTTTTCCATTGTCCATGCCATCTCGTATATCATCAGTTATTTTAACTAATGCTGACACAGTACTATGGCCTGGACGGAAACCGGATTGGAAAGGATTTAGAAGATTATTCCTGGAAAGAAAAGTGCTCAGTTGCTTATGAACAAGACGTTCCAGGACTTTGGATAGGAAAGGAAGAATAGAGATTGGACGGAAATCTGAGAAAGAAGCTGGATTATTCTTTTTCGGGAGAGGAGTGACTTGAGCTTCTTTCCAGAAAGTAGGGAAAACACAGTTGTATAGTTTCCTCTGTAGATGGAACTAACGGCGCTTTGATTATGATACATTCACCGGAAACTGTAGTGTCTTCTGTAGATGGAACTAACGGCGATGTTGATATATTCACCGGAAACTGTACAGTTTCCTCTGTAGATTGAACTAACGGCGCTTTGATTATGATACATTCATCGGAAACTGTATAGTTTCCTCTGTAGATGGAGCTAACGGCACTTTGAGTACGATACATTCATCGAAAACTGTATAGTTTCCTCTGTAGATGGAACTAACGGCGCTTTGATTATGATACATTCATCGGAAACTGTATAGTTTCCTCTGTAGATGGAGCTAACGGCGCTTTGAGTACGATACATTTACCGGAAACTGTATAGTTTCCTCTTTAGATGGAGCTAATGGCACTTTGAGCCGTAACGCAATATCTCAATAATTCACATTGAACGAGTAGTGAGCCCGTAGCACCTCTCCGTATCACGGGAAAGGTTGCGGTTTCAAATCCCGTCTGGTTTGTAATACCTGGGACAATTTAAAATGACTACTTCTGACACTTGAATACGGCTCCGAATGATTCTAATTAGAGGAAACCAATATCTATTATGTTTCTACTCTTACTATATTTTTTATGGTTAAAAGAGGTATTTTCAAATTATTGCTGGTAATGAATACTATAAATAGGTATTTTATGAGTATACTTCGTATTTATACGTTTTTTTTCCTTATAATGTGTGCGTAATCTAAGAATCTTTGAAATCACACTAAATCTTCTATGGTAAAAATTATATTTTCGAGAATGAATTTAATTAAAAACGGGATTATATCATGATTTGTAGCTTATGTAAATGAAATATCGTGGTATTCAAAAACTGTCAACCCGTGGTAAATTTCCCGCTATTATTAAAAACCAAAATTGTTCTAAAACCGCACAATCAGTTAAAGTAATCAATAGAAGTAATGTGATATAACGTATTTTTTAAACTTTCGCGATACGTCAGCGCCGATGCGATGGTCAGATTGAAAGTAAATCCCTAACTGTATTTTCCCCAAAGACAACGGATTTTCATTAACTTTGATGAAAGACATCGTATTTCGAAAAGTCGTAGAACATTGTTTGAAAGTGTGGACAAAAATCCCCTTTGGATTAACTATATCAAATCACCCATTAACTTGTATGTACTGTTACTATAGTTATCTTTAGTAATTTTTTATAGGTCCATAAAAATTAAGTCACCGTGTTCTCTCCTGCTAAGCTGTTCTCGTTTAAATAAATAACTTAGCAATTATGTCTCCTTAACAAAGATCTCTCACTGGTTGGTGTATTGAGAGTAGTCGCCTATTATTCTTCGAATTGTTAAAGATGAAAATATTTTAACAGTTTTCTTTGTGGAGAAATTTTATATCTATAAGTCTGTTCTCTCCAGCCAATCTGTTCTCGTTTACAAGACTAATTTATTATTATGATGTCTCCTGAATGCAGATCTCTAATTGGTTGGTGTATTTGAGAATAGTCTGGTATTCGTTGAATTGTTAAAGATGATAGATTTTAACAGATTTCTTTGTGAAGAAATTTTAGTTGTATAAATATGTTCTCTCCAGCCAAGCTGTTCTCGGTTATACAAATGAGTTATCATAATTATGTCACCTGAATAAAGATCTTTCACTGGTTTGATGTGTTCGAGGGTAGATGTCTACTATTCTTCTTCGGATTCGGAATCGGAGTCAGGGATGGTGTTGAACCAGTTCTCCCAGTTCGATGGTGGACCCATGGCGTTGCGGGTTCTGTAACATTAATCATAACCATCTAAATGTTGCCTGGGAAACGCTTTCTTTAGTGATAAGACCGCTCATTATACATTTGTTTCTCATTGTACTGATTGTAATGTTTAATAATTATCAAACTAATATTATAAATGTGAAATTTTGGATATTTGTTTGTTACTCAATCACGTCGTAATAGGTGAACCGATTTCGATGAAATTTGGTGTGTTGATAGATTAGGACCTGGATTCAAACATAAGCTACTTTTTGTTGACAAACAACGCGTGCGAAGCCGCTGGCGGAAGCTAGTCATTTATGAATTCATATTGTTGTAAAAGTTATAGCTATGTGATAGTCGGGTCAAGTTGATGGACGCAGGGGAATACTTTGTAGGGCACGTTTCTATGATGCGTGACCTACTAGGAAATACTTTGTTATAAGCGATGGTAACATTAGGCGAGCCAGAGGCTTGTTCCATCTTATCATTATCATCATCACCAGGTGGTAAAAAATAAAAATAAGTTTATAAAAACAGCAAAATAAAATCACGTAATAGTTAAGGGGAGGCTCCCTTAATTGTATGATTGTTGCCGGAACTTGCTGACACGCATATGTGTCATCATCATCAATATAAAACTTCAGTATGTTATTTTTCAGTGATTTTTCTTTCGACTACTTTATCTTATAGGGACGCTTTTGTCATACGCTCCGTTACTTTTTCTACCATCCGTAGCAAAAACACTTGGGATCTTACCACAAAATAAATTTAAGACTGTTTAACGCGTGTTTAAAAAATATCCATACAAAAATTTAAGACTGTTTCACGCGTGTTTAAAACATATCCATACAAAAATTGAAGACTGTTTAACACGTGTTTTAAAAATATCCATACAATAATTTAAGACTGTTTAACACGTGTTTAAAAATATCCATACAAAAATTGAAGACTGTTTAACGCGTGTTTAAAAAATATCCATACATAAATTGAAGACTGTTTAAAAAATATCCATACAAACATTGGCAAGGAATTTTTTTAGACACGCATTAAAGTGTTTAACTTTTTTTGTGGTAACAAAGGTAGCATTTTGTATATAGGAACCGGGCATTAGGCAGTTTTCCATATAAAATACCTTTGCGCTATAATTTTTCGTTCTGAAAATGATGCTTTCATGATAGTTTTTTGTAATTTTCTCTGAAACTGTTCGAGTCTTTTGTCAAAACCAACTCTCATAGCAAGAAAATATAGTTTAGTATATAATTTTATATATAGTTTACTCAGACCACATTTTTATAGATTGATTAATAATCGTTTAATAGAGAAAATAGCTTTTTACATTAATTAGACACGATGCTTGATGAGTGCAAGTTCCGATACAAATCATAAAATTTTAGGAGCCTATTAAGTTATAATGTAATGTTAAGACCTAATGCCTTTTTGTTACTAATGTTATCTTCATTCATTAGTGTAATTGGCTAAAGCCGTTTTTTTATGACTAGCTGACCCGCCAGCGGCTTCGCACGCGCAAAGATCATTTTTCTAAATTAAAAAAAAAACATTTTTCTATATAAACTTTGACACCCTATTTTTATCCCATGGGACCTGATTTTTGGGATAAAAATAATAATAATAATAAAAATAATAAAATCTTTATTCATTTTTCATATTGCTGAGATTAACATTACGGATTAGTATCTACTTATAGGTAACACTTTATACATTGCCTGAACTAGGAGGACCTGTATCTCAGGCAAAAAAAACTGGACTGGTGTAACTAATGAATACTCAAATTAACAAAACTTAGAATCTATTTACATAATGAAAAAGAAACCTAAAAAAACTAAGTGCACACGTGCTATACAATATTTAAAATCCTACTTTATTACGTTTAGTAACTCCTCAGTTTCCTCGTATGATAGATTGGATAGAGCAGACTGGCTCTTTACAGGAGAGAGAGTGGCTCTTTTACAGTTTGAGAAATTCATTGAGTGGATGCTTAATTTACGATTTATCCTTTTGTACAGGTATGGTCCTAGGAACATTAAAAATCTGGATGCAAAAGCATGTTTTATTGGGGTGTTGTTACTGCGGACTATATCTTTTCGTCTTTTGCTAGTACTTTTAGTGCTATAGGGAAGTGCTCTGTGCTGCCTTAAAACTACGTTTAGTATATAAAAAGTAGCCTATGTGATAATTTACGTAAATACTAAATTTCATCGAAATTGGAGCATGCTTGCCTAAAAAGAACCTGTTCTGTGAAATCCTTACTAATATTATAAATTCGCAAGTAACTCTGTCTCTCTGACTGTCTGTCTGTCTGTTTGTTACGTTTTCACGAATAAACGGCTGGACCGATTTCGATGAAATTTGGTATAAAGAAGACCAGGACTGAGTCAGGCTACATTTTACCCGACTGCACAAAAGGAATGTAACGTTTTTATTGACAAACCACGCGTGCGAATGCGCAGGCGGGACAGCTAGTAGATATATATATCGCGGGGAAATACTTACGTCTGCCTGGTGACGGGCTGCGGCAGCGTCGCGGTGGCGGGCGCGGGCGCCGCGGGGGGAGGGGCGCGCCGCTGCAGGGTCTGCGTGCCTTCCTCGGCCTCGTCTGCCCAGCCCTCTTCCAACACCCATCTGAATATACTTCAATCATTTAAAAACAAACCCGATCATTGACTACGAACATAATAGTACAATATTAAACGAGGGGATGTACCTTGCGTCACGGGCGCTATATTGAATCCCGAACGTAACGTTCTAGAGTTAACTCACGAACAGAGCGAGGGAGTTACTAGAATCCTGAGTACAGAGAAGGATATAAGCACGCCCAAGATGCAGACAGCTTTATCCACGAAGAGAATACTCTAGGTACTTTACACACATTCTGCGAGACAATAAAAACCAAATCTAGGTTGGTGCATTCTGGTTGATTCGATTTAAGAATAACTTCTTATTGTGTGGGTCTCTTTGGTTCAAATTATAATACAGATGAGGTTCCAAATTCAAATCACATTATACCCGCGAGGGCATAACGAAATTCAGTACAACTTTACTTACGGCTCAGCCGTAGGGATTTAATCACCTGCTTTCGGTGAGGTTTACATGACATATAATTTAACATTGTCGACAGGTGGTGTGAAATAGTACATTATTATACAAGGGCTCTAAGCGATCTATTATACAGCCGAGATATTTCTCGAAGAGGTTAACTACAGCCTTACTAGATTATTCTATAATGATGATGATGAATGCTTCCTGCGACCGTTATGTCTCCTCATAACCTAGTACCTAATTATCTTTTTTATATAATTACTACATGTTTTGTTATACATTAAATTAAAACACGGGTAGGGCTAATGACTAGTATTGTTGCAAAATAGGTTTTTTACAAATTCATTGCCATAGATTTTTATTAATTTTTAAACAATCTTAATATCAATTCCTAAAATATCAATGAATCAGCCTGTATAAAGTAAGTAGATAGCTGTTAAACTGGCTAAGCGGCTTCGTCACAAAGGCACCGCAGATTTACGTTAAAAATTGTTTATTGGAAATGTATTCATTACTGGATAAATATTCAAGCTACCAGTATTAAACCCACCTTTAAAATTAGCTAATATGATTCCGGATGTGTTTTAAATTTTGCCTTTATCACCAGGACCATAATAAATAACGAATCGATTGGCATTCATCAAAATCGGATGAAGTTTTAGGGCTACGGTAGAACATAGGTAAATAAAATCATACACACATAGACTGTTAAAAACGTAACCCTTCCCTTTAGCTTTGCCGTAGTCGGGTAGTTAGCGTCCGTTCAGACCACACCACACCGACAATAATCTGGGCGGCCACAAAATCCTATAAAACGTAAGACATACGAGTTCCACAACGTACCACATATCGCGACACAGTTGCGCTCAACTGTGTCGCGAACGTGTGTCAATATCGACGACATCGCGGCCAGAACGCAAATTGACGCACTTCATGGTTCCCATTCACACTAGCTATTGCCCGGCCACATTATGGTCACTGTGGTGTGGCGGTGGTCCGTCTCAACGGACGCTCACACGAGCGACTGCCCGGCCACATTATTGCTGCTGTGGTGTGGTCGTGGCCCATCTTAACGGACGCTCACACTCGCTAATGCCCAGCCACATTACTGTCGCTGTGGTGTGGTCGTGGTCCATCTTAACGGACGCTCACACTAGCTAATGCCCAGCCACATTACTGTCGCTGTGTGGTCGTGGCCCATCTTAACGGACGCTCACACTAGCTAATGCCCAGCCACATTATTGCTGCTGTGGTGTGGTCGTGGCCCATCTTAACGGACGCTCACACTCGCTAATGCCCAGCCACATTACTGTCGCTGTGGTGTGGTCGTGGTCCATCTTAACGGACGCTCACACTAGCTAATGCCCAGCCACATTACTGTCGCTGTGTGGTCGTGGCCCATCTTAACGGACGCTCACACTAGCTAATGCCCAGCCACATTACTGTCGCTGTGGTGTGGTCGTGGCCCATCTTAACGGACGCTCACACTAGCTAATGCCCAGCCACATTACTGTCGCTGTGGTGTGGTCGTGGCCCATCTTAACGGACGCTCATACTAGCTAATGCCCAGCCACATTACTGTCGCTGTGGTGTGGTCGTGGCCCATCTTAACGGACGCTCACACTAGCTAATGCCCAGCCACATTACTGTCGCTGTGGTGTGGTCGTGGTCCATCTTAACGGACGCTCACACTAGCTAATGCCCAGCCACATTACTGTCGCTGTGGTGTGGTCGTGGCCCATCTTAACGGACGCTCACACTATACTCGGCGCGGCGAACCTTGATCCCTATGACAGTTCGTGTTAGTGATGGGTCGTGTCTTTGGTCGTGTCGATAACTTTTTTTTTAGACAAAGGCGTGGCTTGGATTCAGCCACGTTGGTAAACATGTTTTAAAAAATATTATAATGTCCATTATGTTGTTGTTGTATTAATTTAAGATTTTTGGCATAGATTAAGTAGGTAAGTAAAACGAAAGTTTCCAACCTTGTTATTTTCTAATAATGTTTAACCCGGTAAACACGTTTTTGCTATATAAGTATATATTTTATCATGAAAATGAATGTTCCCCATTTATTTATTTTGTCTGAAAAAATGTTGTTATTGTAGGTTATAATATTATAGGATATTTTTAGATATAGCCACACTATTTAGTCGGTCACTACGACGCGACGCGCGCGATCATTTGCGAAAAATTGTGCACTCGTTTCCATTACCGACATTTTTTAATCGATACTTGCCGCCCTAGTCGATAAACGTCACACGACGTAAGTTTTGCAGGACGTAAACATAAATTCAGATTGAGATAACTTCTTGTAAATGATAAGAATTGTTAAAAATATCAACGGAATATCATTACTAATGGTATAAAGCTACGTAAAATTTATAAATTGCATTTTTAGACGCCCCCAATATGATCCCAATTTAATGGTGACGCCACTACAATGTTATATGGTGACATTAGCTGTCAGTGTCATAGGGATCAAGGTTCGCCGCGCCGAGTATAGCTAATGCCCAGCCACATTACTGTCGCTTTGGTGTGGTTGTGACGCCTGGTTACCTGGAGCTGGAGGCAGACTTGCAGTTCTCGCACTCGCTGCGGTAGTCGTCGGGCTCCTCGGCCGGCGGCGCCTCCGTTGAGCCGTCCTCGCTCGCGTAGCTGCACACGCACGACGGCTGCAAGCGTTACATTATTGATCGAGCGAAGCAAGATCTCCAATTTAACTTGGACGAATCAGCATTGTATGTATGTTTGTTTGTCCGAGGATAACCGAGAGGAAGTTGATCCCATCGTCTTGAAATTTGATATATAGTTGGGTAGTGATGGCACAATCCTGGTGTAACTAAATGAGCTAAAAATGTTGGGAGGTTGTAGAGATAATGGGGTTCAGTGGGGGTAAAAAAAAAACAAAATGGGACTATCCGGTCAAATGGCACGTTTAATGAAAGGTCTTCATCAATGCGTGTAGCTTTAGTGACACAAATATAGGGAAAAGTCTGAAATCCAGAATAAATACAATTTCTACCCCAAAAAAGAATACCCAATAAACATGAACTCCCGTCACATATCATTTGAATGAAACTGTAGATCAAGTTAGTTAGATATCATTTTGACGCACTATTTTGATGGTCAAGATAACAAATATATATATTTTTTTTGTTTTTACGGAGACTTACGAGATCTCAGTTCGGCGCGAACCAGAAGTTATTGTTGATCAGAAATCAGAACGTTTATTTGCCAGAATAAAGGTAAATATCTTTCGATGTTACATTTTGTTGATCCTTATATACTCTACCATCCAGATGGTGTGCATACCATCCAGATGCTGTGCAAGTATAAATTACTATATAAATTTAATTTCAATTAAGTGAATGTCTAATGTCGTGCAAAATATTATCAGTATATTTATAGCACAAAGAATTAGCAAGCTGAAGTTGCAGTGGGCGGGGCACATAGCTCGAAGAACCAACAGCCGTTGGGACAGAAAGGTTCTCGAGTGGAGACCACGCACTGGAAAACGCAGCGTAGAACGGCTCCTTACTAGATGAAAAAATGACCTGATACAGGTTGCTGGGAGCCGTTGGGTGCAGGCCACACAAGATTGGTCACTCTGGAAATCTATGTGGGAGGCCTATGTCCAGCGGTGCGCGTTCTGTGGCTGATATGATGATGACGATAATCAAGAATTGTGGAATGATTTGGTCACTGAGTGTTCTTCAAAACAGAATAAAGAGATGTAGTTCAACGGCTATTCAGGAGGTACACTATCTTATTTTAGGTTCAGACATCCTCGTGGACGAAAAAGACTGGAACGATTTATCTACTAGAAAATTATACCTTATCCACTGTAAGCGGCAGTGTATTCTGCGGCACTTGTACTGACGCGGCGATGACTGCCAGCTCCGGCTTGGCGGGCAGAGGAGGCGCGGGAGGCGTGGGGATGGGCGGCCCCGGAGGCAATAGGGGCGGGGAGGGCTCCCCGCCGACGTTGTCTTCGCTGTGGGCGCGGGACCTACCGCCGCTGCAGTTCACGTGACGAAGACTTGAACTACGGAAAACACATTGCTCAGTATAATTATATATATAGATACCTTAGATGTTCATTCATTCATTCATTCATTCATACACACAGATGAAAAAGTATGACGTGCCTGTAATTTCACCAGCATCCATACCCTTCAAAGTAAAGCACGTATTACTGGTTGGCGACAGGAATGCATTATTATTATTCATTTTATAGAAAACCAACAGCTATATTAACTTAACAATTAACTAATACAAAACATAAAGCCAATTATAGGTTTTCACGTATAGTAACTTTTTAGTATCATAACTAGGTAAGAACATAATTTTTACCAACACTCGGTGAAACAGTTATCCAACATAATAATATGTTATTAATCTACGAATTAGTTAGTTAAACCATACTAACATTACAGCCAACAAAAAAGTCTTTGCTCAATCGCTGTCTAGCTGAGTTGATACTCGTGCTGAATAGATCGAAATCATTGCTCTTGCACAATTTAACGCCACAGAAATGAATTTCGTCTGTAATTTGTTTCAACTGCAGGGGAATAAATGTATGGTGGTGCAGCTTACTCGTCCGGCGCGGAGGCGAGGTCCAGATGGCGCGGCACGCTGCGGCCGGTGTCGCGGCGCGGCGCGCAGGGCCGGTGGAACGAGCGCCGCACCTCCCCCGCACCCGCGCTCGTGTTCAACGCACCGAGCCCGCCCGGCTCCGCGCGCCGGAACGCGCCCAGCTCCAGCGCTTCTATGGCGGTCGTGATGCGCGGGATCGTGCGGTGCCTAGACACATAATACATTGATACTAGATCGTCATACAGAGTGCTTCGATGACCCGCTCTTATATTATTTGTCAGTGGTATCGGTAAGACTTACAGAGCGGTGTGCAGAGCGTGCGTGTTCGCGTAGAAGCCGGGCACGTTGTGCGGGCGCTCGTGGTCCGGCTCGCGCGGAACCGACAGCCGCCCGCTGATCGCGCCCAGCGAGCCCGTCAGACGAGAGCGGACGCCCACTCCCGCCACTGACGAATACACATAACCATGTACAATACCACGATTTAAGTTACACGCCTCGCCAATGTTCGTGTTTCCGAATCAGTACGATTATGCAACCAATGTCCGGCCGGCCCGCCCGCGGCTAGTGACGGCTCGTCTGTATTCACTAAACAAGGTCTAGTCTTAGCATTATACTGCAAACCATTTACCAATTATAGTATTTGCTTTGTGTTTTCTATTCTATCAGTAATTTTTATTTTTTATGGTGTTTTCATTCATTAATTTGTGGTAAATACTCACTATTAGCAGCGATAGCATGATGCTGCATCTGATTGACCTCGGTAGGGTGTACCGGCTGAAGCAGCGGCGCGTTGTAGCAGGTCTGAGGGTTCGCTATCTGTTAATTTAAATGTTTTTATTATATAGCCATTACCCACTGGAAGGGCATGCACAGCACAAACACCCCAATGCGGACGTCAGTGCAGCTTTTTTAATAGCGACTGTTCCTAAACGTATAGTCAACAAATAACTCTATTCATATTTTTTAAGTTCAGTGGGTTGCGATTTTGAAAGGAAAAATAAATAGTGTAATCTAGTAATACGTGGAAAAAAATTACAGTTAATCTATGACTTATTGGCAGTCCTGGATTAGCTTATAAGCTAGTTAAGCCATTGCTTAGGGCATCCCGTTTAGGGGGGCACCAGAGACAACCGAGAAAAAAAAACGAGTACACGAAAGTTAAAGCAATTTCAAAATCCGCGCGTTTTAAATTGTCGTTGACGTTCGGTTCGGTCGCAGTCAACCGAACAGGGGAAGATTGCTTAGGGCATCAAGTTACCTTAATCCGGCACTGCTTATTGGTTCATTGAGATGAGAGTTAAAGTGGTCGATAGGTAGTTGTTTCAAGATAAAATACTTTACTTGATCAGGTCCGACCAGAGTTTTGTATGTAAATGACGTGTTTTACTAATTTTAAAATTATCTTACAGAAAACTGCACTGTAATTGAGCTGAATTAAATCATTCATTAATATTTGTGCAGTAACAACACTAGCGCTTGGGGTGTGGCAACATTATTACGTAATTTGACATTTAATAAAAGTCACAAATATGAATAGAATCATTTGTGGGCGTATAGTCAGAAAATGATATCGAAGCCATACTTGTTGTACAGGTCGCGGTATGTTCACGTAGCCGTGTCCATTGCACATGTCGTCGGGGCGCACCATGCCCTCCATCGTGGTCGGATACGTGCGGTGGTATGGCGGACCCTCGTTACCCATCCTTGAAAGGCAATAATCAACTTAAGATGACACTAATATTATAAATGCGAAAGTTTGGATGTTTGTTTGTTACTCAATCACGTCGTAACGGCTGAACCGATTCGATGAAATTTGGTATGTACGTAGATTATAACCTGGATTAACACATAGGCTACTTTTTATTGACAAACCACGCGTGAGAAGCCGCGGGCAGAAGCTAGTACTTAATAAATTAAAACGTTAATAGCCAAATGAGGTATTTATGCAAATCAACTTGGACAAATCGGCGTTGTATGTATTTATTTTTGTTTGTCCGAGGATAACTTTCGAAGCGTTGGTCCGATCATCGTGAAATTTGGTATATAGGTGGCGATGGCACAATCCTGATGTGACTAAATGAGAAAAATGTGGGGAGGATGGGGGGGGGGGGGGGGATTGATGAGATATTTGAGTTCAAGAGGGATCAGGTCAAGTGTGGGACGTTTAATGAAAGGTACATTAGTACATTTCGACCCTGTTTTTATTTTTAGTTTAAGCCTAGTAGATTTTAAGTTATTAGCATTATTAAGTCTTACCGATACACGATCGATAGGTGTGATCGATCGACCCTTATTACATTATATATAGTTGGCATTATATTATTATGACTACAACAATATCTAGCTGCAAGTACTCTTATCTATCTAAAAAACCTGCTGGATCCCACTGTTAGGCAAAGGCCTCCCTTCCCTTCTTCCATTCATCACCATCACCCATATTCCCTATTTAAATTCGTAAGTATAGCTTTTGGTCTGCGAACGGCACCTACCTGTAGTTCTCCATCTGGCACTGTCCTACAACTTCTTCGTAGGGCGGTGGCGCCTCCCCGCGAGGCAGATAGTTCCCGTGCGGCTTCCACACTCCCAGCGCCGTCTCACACTGCCCGCCCATATAGCCCATACTGCCGCTGATGTAACTACAAGTAAACAGACAAATCATAACTCAACTTTCCCTTAGGACCTTTGAGAAGCTCAAACGTTTATATCTGCACATACGTATTTGTCTAAATTTTAAACACAATCCCTGGCAATATAATTGTGGTCATAAATAGAACTGCATAAATGGAAAGAGGTCTACAATCCGGTCGCGACTTTTCTCCGCCGCGCCGATTCGGTCTTGACGTGAGTGATCGAGTTGGCACTTAGGCTCGCGAATTCCGCGCGAGCATTCCAGATTAGCGTAAAAATAGATGTGACCATTTTTTCTCAACTTTATAAGTATTATCGATGAAACGTGCTTCAATCAGACTTTTCAAGTGTATCAATGCTTTTTATAATCTGGAATCAAGACATTTGTAAATATGACAGTAAACTTAAGTCATCGATACCGATCGATCGTTCAAACAGTCCGCCGAGACACGGTAAGCGAGTACCCGCTGAAACTTTAGAGGGTGTATCATGCGATATTCCTTTGCATTTTGTGCAAATATTTTAGTTATGAAAGTACTCTTACTAAATATAACGATACCTACCTATGATACAGGGAGTGTCTGTATGTAATCAGAATGTATGTGTAGTTAAAGGGTGCTACTACTACATTTACCTACACTGAAGGAGCTAAATAAAGTGCATTACGCACACCCTATTCTGCCGCTGATGTAACCAAAAATACAGTGAATCATGTTGTGAGTTAAGCTCCTAAACAAACAGATCATAATAATACATTTTGATGATGTAGATATCGAGCCGATAGTGGTTTCCGAGGTTGTTCAAATATAGATCATTGGTGTGATTCACTCAATCGAATGCGCAATTCTTACAGGCAAGATAGATTCCTAAGAGAAACTGATTGCAATTTTACAGCATTTAACGCATGTAAAATTTACAGGTTTTCATGGAACAAAAAGTCTCTGAAGGATCTGACCTTTACACCTACAGCGTAGGGCAGAATCGTAGTAGGCAGGAAATACAAAAGATTCAAATACTTACGGCGTGTAGTCGCGATGGCCATTATATAATTAAACTCACCCAATACTAGTCAAGCTCCTCTGGTCATCGGCGTGCGTGTTCCGTCGTCGCTTCTGCTTGCGTACCCTGTACACGACCAAGGCGACGGTGACGAGGACGACCGCCGCGGCGCCCCCGGCCGCTACCCTCACGTTGGCCTCAGCGCCATCTGCCGGCTTTACCACGTCGTCTAGGCAGATGAACTCGCAGCATGTTGTTCCGACGCGGAATGACCGACAATCCTGAAATACAAGTTGAATCAGCCAAAGGACGTCCACTGCTAAACATAGGCGTCGCACATAAATTTCCAGAGCGATCGATCTTGTCTTAACTTGAATATGAACCACAATCTTTTTCCATAACCTAGATATAGATAGATATAATTATAGCATAGATAATAACATCTATTATTTGTCCGTTGGATGTCCGAAATCCATCATTGCGTGAAAGCTCCTTTTCGCGTTTTGTGCCCTAGCAACTTCCTTCCAACTCTATCTACGTCACTGCCTCGAGCCGCTCTTATTTGTAATGTTTTGAGGTATTCATAATGCTCGCTATATTGAACGAGTTTTATTCATTACTAGCTGTTGCCCACGACTTCGTACGCGTTACACTACTACTGCTCCATATTTCAAGTCTCTACGATCAGCGGTTTACGCTATGCGTTGATTTTCAGTCAGTCTGTCAGAACTCCTAACGATTATTTAATATATTGATGATAATATTGTTGGTTAAGCCGCCCATTGTACCGTTATTTATTGTTTATTTCCTTTGTTACTGTATTTTTGTTTGGTGTGCGTGCAGTAAAGAGTATTTCCTTCATTCATTAAAACAGACGCTGGTAGTCAATTGAATCGTGAAACGTGTCGCAAAATCAATTTAATAGAACCCAAACACGATACATCTACTGTTATCCATTAATGAGTTCTGTAGATTCCCTCCTGGCTCCATCATGAAACCCTGGTGGTCTTACCATGATAAAATGTTTCATTATTTACCTATAAAAAGCATTTATGCAAAGTTATACGTTCGTAATTGCAGTTAACATTGTTTTAGAACAAACTACAACATCCCTTTTCAACCCTAGGGGGTGATTTTCAAAAAAGTAACTATGCCATGTTTCATTATATACCTTGTTAAGTATTTATGCAAAGTTTTACGTTTATTAACCTCAGGAATAATGTTTTACCATACAAAGTTCAGCACCCTTTTTCACCCACCCAGGGGATGATTTATGAAAAACAAAAAAATACCATTTCTTTTATTTTTGTTAAAAAATATATTTGCCAAGTTTCAAGTTTATAAATCCAGGAACCACTGTTTTTCATACAAACGTAAAACCCTCTTTTAACCCTCTTAGGGGTTGAATTTCAAAAAATCCTTTCTTAGTACACCCCTACGCATCAAGGCAAACATACCCTATAAATTTCAAGTTTCTACGACCAGCGGTTTAGGCTGTGCGTTGTCTGTTAGTTAGTCAGGACTTTGATTCTTATATAAAAGATAGCGTCGTCTTTCGCTTCGTGCGCACGACCTAGCAAAAAATATCGGTTTGAGTATTCGTACCTAATATTTCTTTGTTACATATACCTACCGATACTTCGAGAACTTCCTTCCTTTGGAGCATGGAGAGTCACAGCGAGATCAGCGAGTCGGGAGCGACGATGAGAAAACGTGCGGATGCGCCAACGCCGCCATCATCCGATTCCACGTCATCGACGGTATCATCGCGGGAGTGAGATTCGAGTCCGAGCCCAAGCCTTCCAAAACGCAGGAAGTACAAAGTACGTCAAGTAATAAATGAAATGAAATTATTATCACAGCAGGTATTCTATCTAACTACTTTGATAGCTTCTAAAAGTAACGATTCTCAGATGCCAATAGTTTTACAAACCCATGATCAAGTTATAAAATGTACCCCTGGCCCTAACGCTGTAGAGGACAATACCCACGAGGCCACCTTGACCCCTGATGAAATCTCCTTGAGGCTTTCACCCAGTGAGGAACCGAAAACAATGCTGCAGTTGGCCGAATTATCAACTACCCTAAAAGATCCTTTGTTCCCTGCGTCGGATGATAATCATCTAAAGAGTTAACTGAATTACAACTTTTTAAGAATAAGGAATGGAATTTGGTTCGTTTTTATGACACACAAAAGAAATATGCAACTACCCCCGGTTTTGTAGAACTCAAGGTAAATGATGAACTTCGCCGATTCGAACCCACGAATACTGAAGATTGCATTTAGTAGCTTTTGGATGCAATTAGTAGAACGATACTTTGCTGCTATGACAAACGCGATGCTAACTCAAAAAGATGAGTTTAGATCTACCTTGCAAAGTTTGATAGACTGGGCGAGCGAAAACAAATCGCTGCTTTCCCCAGCTTCTCTGTGTGAAAAAGTTCAAAGTATTTTCAATAAAGAATCGAAATATGCTACGGTGACAGGGGATATTTTACAAATGATTTGTGGTAGACGAGCTGAATACATGCAGTTGCGAAGGGATGCTTTGCTTCAAAAAATATCAGATGCATTTCATAGTGACGCACTCCAGGCAATACCTCCCAGTTCTGAACACCTTTTCGATGAGAGTGCCCTCTCTACTTATCTGACTAAGGTCGGAGGTACAGAAAAATTAGTAACATCACTACAAATAGTAGTAATAATTTACAGAGACCAGTAGACCAACAGTTAAACAAGCACATTTCAACAAAGGGCAACAGAGTCAGCAAAAGCCGTCCACGAGCATGAACACGGGCCGACATACAAGTGAATCATTTCGTCGGAATACCGCTGCGAAGAAAAATTCAGCTCAACCTGCAAAGCGCACAACAGGCGCGTACAAACCGGCAAGTACAAGAAACTACCAAAACAGCTACAAAGGTAGGAAACAGTACAACACTTCTACTAACTCTGACTTCACAAAGTACAGTAGGAGTCGTCGCTCATGACTCGCAGAGATTCCGGGGGGGTGCCTCAAACATTATCGGAAAATTTGGAGCAACCTGGGTGCCCCACAAAAGATGTGCAAAATTTTAAGTGGGCTCAGAATACCGTTTGTAAGGAAGCCCCCTCTAATTTTTCCAAATCACCTCGTCATGAAAAACTTTCAAACCAAATGCAGTCCTCAAATGGATCAGCAAATAAAAGATATGATAGAATCGAGAGTACTGGAGAAAGCGGAGTGTACACCGAGCTACCTGTCGACCTTTTTCCTAACACCAAAGGCAGACGGAAAGTATTAACCAATTTTCAACTTACGGCAACTGAACGGCTACATAAAGGCAAAGGATTTCCAACTGTTCAGCCACTACCACGTGCCGAGTTTCCTACAACACGAGGACTGGTTGGTGAAACTAGACCTGAGTCAAGCTTACTTTCATGTTCCAGTCGCACATCAACACCGCAGGTTCCTGAGGCTCAGCTACAAGGGTCAGCTACTGCAGATGACCAGTCTACCGTTCGGACTATCGTCGGCTCCTCAAACTTTTTCTTCACTGACAAATTGGGTAGCAGAACACCTGAGAGCCCAGAACATACTGTGCGTAGTTTACCTAGACGATTTTATGCTAGCAAACCAATCGCGAAAGGCTTTAAGCGATCAAGTCACATTTACTATAAGCCTGATGCAGAAACTAGGATGGGCGAACAATTTCAAAAAATTAATACTTATGCCCACTCATCGCCTAGAGTATCTCGGTATAGTTTGGGACACACACCTATACACCAGACCCCTATCCTAGCTGAAGTGCACCACGCTTCAGATGACACTTCAACAACGGGTAGCCAAAGGCCGTTGGTCCCTCAAACAGGCCCAGTCCCTTTTGGGGAGACTCAACTTTGCCAACTTCGTAACGCCTCGGGGGCGACTACACTGTCGGACAATGCAATACCAGAGTCGTTTTCTGCCCAACAAACGTTCGCACAAAACGCTTCCGATACCCGACAGCGTTCTGCAGGACATGGAATGGTGGTTAAGGGCGATAGGCTGTTCTCTGCCGATACATGCAGATCAAATATCTCATGTATTGACCACGGACGCTTCAGACATAGGATGGGGAGCTCAGCTAGGACAAACCCAGATGTCAGGGCAATGGTTGCAAGAGCAAGAATCATGGCATGTCACCCTGAAAGAACTTTATGCAGTGCATGCGGTAATTTTACATAGACACCGGGAGTTGTAGGATGCTCATGTGCTTCATCAACAAAGAAGTGGCACAAGGGGGGCACGAAGTCGAAAAGTCTCCTAGAATTAACAATACAATTATTAACTCTAATGGACAGTTCCAATATTTGTGTAACAGCTCAGTATTTTCCGGGACGCTTCAACAGCGAAGTCGACGCACTGTCTCGGGGGAAGCACAGCCCGGAATGGCATTTGAAGGACCAAGCGACGAGCCACATATTTCAGATGTGGGGCGAGCCAGAGGTGGATCTGTTTGCTTCGGAGACAGCTCACGTAGTCGACAGGTACGTGTCGATGGACCAACAAGATTTACAGGCAGTTCACCACAACGCATTCTTTCTGAGGTGGGACTTTGGCTTAGCCTGGATATTTCCTCCCCAAACCTAATTCCGTAGGTTTTATCATATCTAAACAGAGCGAAGGGTCACTCCACACAATTGCTCCAATTCGTTCCAAATGCTACAATGTAGACGTAATTTATTTTCTGTATTATGTATTGTTAAAGGATCATTAAAAAAAACAACCAGCCTTGTTGCTTGCCTTTCTTTCCTGGCTTGGTAGCGAAGGAACAGGCAGTAAAATTGACGTTTCAAAGTGATCCTTGAGATTTTAATGAATAAAGATATTTGACTTTTGACTATGTTCTTATAGCGCCAAAATGGCACAAAGTGTTTTGAAAAGCAGACCTAGAACATCGAGCACTCTTCAGACATATCGCATCCCGGACCTTCCACAAGTATCTACTGGTGGACACGCGGACGGGGAGGCACCCTCCACAGATCCAGAACATCCATCTAGAAGCCTGGCTGATTCCGGGTGGAATGAGGTAACACAAGATTGGTCAGAGCCGGAAAAGTCACTTCTAATGTCAAGCTAGAGAAAATCTACACTAAACACATATATGCCAGCCTGGAGAAAATGGACTAAGTGGTGTGTTTTATATTCGATTGACTACAAAAATCCAAATCCAGTTGAAGTAGCTCGCTTTCTTGCCTATTTACATAATGTTGAGAAATTAGCATATCAAACAATACTAGTTCACAAGTCAGTAATATCTACATTTACACACATAACCTCTAAATCAAATCTGTCTTGAAACTTTTTCATAAGACACATTTTAAAAGCAATTTTGGTCGCTAAGGAAAAGGTAGCATAGTAAAATCTGGTATGCAAGGCTATTACTGCAATATCTAAACATGGATTGTCCCGACATCAACAACCTTTATCAAGTATCTAGACGGACTGCACTCTTACTATTGCTTACCTCTGGCCGGCGCGTACACGATCTTACTCTATTAAAAATAAGCCCTGACTGTTTTATAGACGAAGGAGACTCCCTGGTTTTGTGGCCTAGATTTGGATCCAAGACGGACAATGCTTCCTACCGGCTGTCAGGATGGAGACTCACGGAGGACCCCAACCAGAGTCTTGACTTCGTGTACTGACGAAGGAAACTCCCTGGTTTTGTGGCCTAGATTTGGATCCAAGACGGACAATGCTTCTTACCGGTAGTCTGCATGGAGACTCAAGGAGCACCCCAACCAGAGTCTTGACTGCGTGTACTGGATTCGTCGGTTGCTGGAAGTTTTAAGTAAGCGACGAGAATCATGTAAGTGCCATGAACTATTTATTACTACTAGAGGAGACCCTAGACTAGCTTCCCAGACTATGATAGCAAACTGGGTTAGGTCTACTCTAAAAGAGGCCAATGTAGATTCAGCCCCAGGCTCGGTGAGATCAGCCGTTTCTTCCTTAAATTGGATTGAAAGCTTTCCGATTGAAATTATTCTAAAAACAGGAAATTGGAAGAGTGAGCATACATTCCGAAACTTTTATCAGAGAGAAATATTAAGTAACGAAGGTGGTACACAGAATAATCAATGTAATGATATTTCTCATTCTTTATCAAATTATTTCAATGCTGTACGGTGATTTGTTTATTGATTATATTATTATCGAAAGCGTTTGACTTTGTTGATCATAGAATACTTATAAGAATACTCAATTCGTATGGTATAAGGGGTAATGTGTCCAACCTTATCGAATCAATCTTAGTAATAGGAAGCAAATGACGCAAATCACTAGAATATGCCCAAAGTCCAAAATAGAGTGCAAATATGTGTCATCATTGCGGAGAGTGAGTGTCGGAGTGCCTCAGGGTAGCATTCTTAGACCTCTACTTTTCATAATATATATAAACAATCTACCTAAAATATCTAAACATCAAACTATTATGTTTGCAGATGATTGATGATGATGATTGAGATTGTGTTTACAGGAAATAACAAATCAGTACTTGAAAGTGATATCAACAATACTCTTAGTGACATAATAAAATGGATGACTTCAATAAATTTGAAGATTAATATAAGCAAAACAAATGTAATGATTTTTAGGAATAGAACTGTTAGAATTAAAGACATTGACATAAATTATTTAGGACAAAAAGTTAAACGCATTGACTCTACAAAATTTTTAGGCTTATTTATTGACTCAAATTTTGACTGGCACTCACATGTCGAGAGTTTGTGTCATAGACTAAGTCAACAGTCCTATGCCCTGTACATGCTCTCTAAAGTTTCAAACTCATCAACAGTTATCACTGCCTATCATGGTTATGCTGCATCAATACTCAGGTATGCTATTATATTTTGGGGTAATTCAACTGGAAAGGAATCTGTTTTCAAAGCGCAGAAGAAATGTGTGAGGGCAATATGTAAATTAAAACAAACTGACAGCTGTAAGCCTTTTTTCGTTGACCTTAATATCTTGACATTACCCTCACTGTATATATATGAAATAGCTTTATTTGTAAAGAAGAACATGTCATTATTTAATAACTTTAAAAGCCAACGTCATGGCTCCAAAATCTGTTGTCCTAAAAGTAGTACAGCATTATATAATAACAGTGTGTTCTGTATGGCACCTAGGATATTCAATCACCTACCCAAATATATATTAGAAATTGACCAAATTCATGACTTTAAATTAAAACTTAAAAAAGTACTCTTACAAAAAGCTTACTACACTATAGATGAATATTTAATGGACAAATTGCAATGACTTGACATATTTTTAATTTATTTATATTAAACTGATAATTCATGCATAATAGTGGTTAAATAATTTTGCATGCTTGTATGCTGGTCATGGCTGTACTTAGACTATTGTATTACCAACTGATGTAACCCATGTATCGCAAATAAATGAATCTTTATCTTTATTATCAATGTAACATTTTGGTATATTTTTAGTATTTTTGATACCTAAGTTTCATATTAGATATACCTAGTCAGGTCATAAGTATTGTCACACAGTAAAAACTTTTCTTTTAGAATGCTGGCCACAAAAAGTTTATAGAATTCTAATTTCGAATTGTTCATGAAAATAAAAATGTATACTATTTAGAATTTTACTCATTTTTAAATATGGAGTGGACGCTTAAAGAAGACCATTGCGTTGCATCGTTGCGGTTACGCGCCAATTCAAATTTTTGACATACTGAAAAATTTGAATATAACCAAAAGATTCGTTTATCGCACCATCAAACGATACAATGAAGACTCTAGTGTAGATGACAGGTCAAGAAGTGGTCGCCCTCGGTCTGTTAGGACTCCAGCAGTGATAAAAGCTGTGAAGGCGCGAATTCAAAGAAATCCCAAACGTAAATAGAAACTGTTGGCCCTTCAGATGGGGTTAAGCAGAACCACGGTGAAAAGGGTGTTAAATGAAGACTTAGGGCTTCGGGCATATCGAAGAAAAACAGGACATCGTTTGAATGCTCGTCTAATGGACCTGAGACTGAAGAGATGCCGCGCTTTGTTGAAGCGGTACGCGGGAAAAAAATATCGGGAAATTCTTTTTTCGGATGAAAAAATTTTTACCGCAGAAGAGAGCTACAACAGACAAAATGATAAGGTGTACGCACACAGTAGTGAAGAAGCGAGCAACCGTATTCCGCGTGTCCAACGAGGTCATTTTCCATCCTCGCTCATGGTATGGTTGGGAGTTATTGGGGCTTAGCCGAGGTACATTTTTGTGAGAAAGGTGTAAAAACGAATGTAGTTGTGTATCAAAATACAGTCCTGACGAACCTTGTGGAACCTGTTTCTCATACCATGTTCAATAACAGGCACTGGGTATTCCAACAAGATTCGGCGCCAGCTCATAGAGCGAAGAGCACACAAGACTGGCTGGCGGCGCGTGAAATCGACTTCATCCGGCACGAAGACTGGCCCTCCTCCAGTCCAGATTTGAATCCGTTAGATTACAAGATATGGCAACACTTGGAGGAAAAGGCGTGCTCAAAGCCTCATCCCAATTTGGAGTCACTCAAGACATCCTTGATTAAGGCAGCCGCCGATATTGACATGGACCTCGTTCGTGCTGCGATAGACGACTGGCCGCGCAGATTGAAGGCCTGTATTCAAAATCACGGAGGTCATTTTGAATAAACTTTAGTGTCATAAGAATCTATGTTTTGTTAAGTTCATTTTGGTATATAAATGGTTACATAATTAATAAACTTGTTTCAATTATTTTATATTAAACATGTGACAGAATTTATGACCTGACTAGGTACTAAACAGTTCAAATTTTATTTAAAATCTCTGAAACTCTGAATTGTAAAATCTTTTGTGGGAACGTGGTCAATAATTATCTGTGCATTATTAAAAGTAGTTTCCTTTTTTAGTCAAATACTCCTATTAGGGTTCCTGATTCTTATGAACCTAGATTGAAATAATCAGATACCTACTTTACCTACACATTATAGCATTATCATACAGTAGTACATATATTATTACCAGGAGATAACAAACACATCACTCAATGATGGATTTCGGACATCCAACGGACAAATAATAGAGAGTTTTACCTTAAAATAAAACTTACCTATTATTTCTCCTAAGATGTCTGAAATCCAGGTAATCCCTACCTGGTACATCATAATGAATAAAACTCGTTCAATATAGCGAGCATTATGACTACCACAAAACATTACAAATAAGCGCGGGTAGAGGCAGTGACGTAGATAGAGGTGGAAGTAAGTTGCTAGGGCACAAAACACGAAAAGAAGGAGCTTTCACTCAATAATGGATTTCGGACATCTTAGGAGAAATAATAGGTAAGTTTTATTTTAAGGTAAAACTCTCTATTTGGATTGATTTGTACGTAGACTGGTAAGTAGCCAGTACCTTGTTAATCATGTGTGTTACTGTTTTAGACTATATTATACAGGGTGTGGTGTAATGAGTGGATAATAGGGTACCTGCGGGTAGGGGCCATTGTGGCGGTTCAGAAAAATATTTGTTATGCTCAGTAAAAGTGCCTCGGTTTTCGAGATATTCGACATTTTCGAAATTTAAGAAATATTTCACCCTTCGTCACTATTTTTGGCGCCAAGACTGCAAATGAAATTTTTTTTTCTATCTGTTTTTTGGATAGTATTCTTGGATAGATGTGCTATCGAATGGAAACTATTATTTTTATAACACAAGCACAGTTATGTTTTTAAAATAAGATTTCACTAAAATTTTACTTGCTTTCGTTTGTTTTCCTGACCTTTACCCTTCTGTGGTGTAAAAAAAATGTATGGTCACTAAAATGCCAAATTTTAAAAAAATTAGCCTATTTCATCGAGATCCCGAAATGGTATATTACATATCATTGTCACAACTTGATTCAAAATTAATTCCTAGTAAACTTATCAAGGCGTAATTTAAAGAAATATTTTTAACTATTATTAGCAATAATTGTCTACTGTTCGCAGAACTACTAGTAATTCTTGCAACAGATTGGTTCCCGGCCGAGCGGCAATCGACACTATGTCTATCTTGCTCTTTCATGCTATGAGTGAAAGAGAACTATCGTTTCGCGTAACGCATTTTTATGATTTTCGAGTCAGTGTGCTATCATACTACTCCCGTACAACAACGTGTTATCCTGTTTTGGATTGATACTCGTCGATTTTGTGCAGTGATTTCGGACTTTGTTTTGCCTAGCGATTTGGACGTCTTAATTTTGTGAACCTAACGATTTTGTGCTGTGATCTCGGACTTGATTTGCTTTGTAACTTGGATTTTTTGGTATTGCATATTGATTGCAATGCCTCAGCTATACACTGCGTCTGAATATGCGCAAATGCATTTAATCTACGGCGAGTGTGGTGGTAACGCCAATCGAGCAGCAGCACTGTATCGGGAAAGATTTCCCAATGCACGCCATCCCGATTATCGTGTGTTTATTCGCGTACACAATGCTTACATGGAAGGTCGAATTCCTGGAAGTGGCATCGGTGGCACGAGTTCTGGGAGACCACAAGTACATAATGAAGAGGACGTACTTGATGAAATTGCTGCTGATCCGACCACATCTGTGCGCGTAATAGCCTCTAATACTGGCATGTCAGCAAGAACAGTGCACCGAATTTTAAAAAGAGAAAAATTACATCCTTTTCACTACCAGCGCGTGCAATGTTTGCAGCCAATATTACCCTGCACGAGTTGCATTTTGCCAAACAATGCTGAGAAAAATGAACGCTGATCCCGATTTCTTCGATAAAATTTTGTGGAGCGACGAATCCACGTGCAAAAAAGATGGGTATTTTAATATGCACAATCTGCACAGTTGGCAGCGTACAAACCCTCATTTGGCCAGAGAAGACAGGTCCCAGTACAAGTTCAAAATTAATTTATGGACTGGAATTCTAAATGGCAAAATCATCGGACCATTCGAATTGTCTGGAACATTGACTGCAGAAACGTATTTACATTTTTTACGGCACGAACTTCCACTTTTATTAGAAGATGTTTCATTAGAAGATAGAAGAAGAATGTGGCTGCAGCACGATGGTTGCCCCGCTCATTACGCCCGAAATGTTCGACAATACCTCGATGAAACATATCGTCGCCGATGGATCGGTCGTTTGGGGACAATTTTGTGGCCACCTCGTTCACCAGACCTCAACCCATTGGACTTTTTTTACTGGGGATGCCTTAAAGAAAAGGTTTATAAAGACCCAATCCATACAGTGGACCAGCTACGGGAGCGTGTGCGATTAGCTGCTCAGAAAATCACAGAGCAAAGAATTGCGAACAGGATTAAAAGATCTTTTATCAAATGGTGCAGAGCATGCATCAGAGCACGTGGTGCCTTTTCGAACACCTTTTGTAATAGTAAATTTAATAAATGAAATGCATTTAAAATTTATTGTTTCGTTTTATTTCATTACCGAATTTTAAACTAACGTTTTTAGGTGATTTTAAGTAATGAAGTAAATTTTAGTACTATTTGTAATTTTATAATAATTAGCTCTACCCATTTTAATAGGAATTACTTTTGAATCAACTTGTGGAAATACCATGTAATATACCATTTCGGAATCTCGATGAAATAGGCTAATTTTTTTAAAATTTGGCATTCAAGTGACCATACATTTTTTTTTCACCACAGAAGGGCAGGAAAACAAACGAAAGCAAGTAAAATTTTAGTGAAATCTTATTTTAAAAACATAACTGTGCTTGTGTTATAAAAATAATAGTTCCCATTCGATAGCACATCTATCCAAGAATACTATCCAAAAAATAGATAGAAAAAAAAAATCATTTGCAGTCTTGGCGCCAAAAATAGTGACGAAGGGTGAAATATTTCTTAAATTTCGAAAATGTCGAATATCTCGAAAACCGAGGCACTTTTACTGAGCATAACAAATATTTTTCTGAACCGCCAAAATGGCCCCTACCCGCAGGTACCCTATTATCCACTCATTACGCCATACCCTGTATGTTTTAATAGGAAAATGTTTTCAGAGGTGAACCAAATAATAGCTCAGTTCTTAAGCAGTTAGGTGCAAATGGCAAATAATATTAGGTCTTTATCTATGAAATTGCCGTTTTGTGTGGAATAAGTGAAAGTACTTATTTTTATAAACTTTTTTATTTCTGATATTCAAAGTAATCACCCATGCAATCGACGCATCTTTGCCAACGCATTGGCAGTTTATTGATGCCCTTCTTGTAAAAATCAGCTGGACGGGAGGCAACAAACTCTTCAAAGGCATTTTGTACTGCCTCTCGGGAATTGAATTTTTTACCCACTAAAAAGTTGTCTAAATTTTGGAAAAAGTAATAGTCGGTAGGTGCAAGGTCTGCTGAGTATGGCGGATGAGGGAGAGCTTCCAACCCCAGCTCTTGCAGCTTGGAGACTGTCTGTTGTGCAGTATGGGGTCGCGCGTTGTCGTGAAGGAGCAGTGGGGACGACCGATTAACCAAAGCTGGTTGCCGATGTGCAAGCTTCTCCATCATTGTCTCCAGTTCTTCACAGTACACATCTGCAGTAATGTTCATGCCGTTTTGTAAAAAACTGTGGTGAATCACACCCGCACTAGACCACCAAACAGTGACCATCACCTTTTTAGGGGTCATTTTTGGTTTAGGGCATTGCTTTGGTGCTGAACCAGGATCTAACCAACTTGCTGAGCGCGTTCGATTGTCGAACAGAATCCATTTTTCATCGCACGTAACAATTCGGTTCAAAATTCCTTAATTTCTTTGCCTATTGAGCAGCGCGAGGCAATTCTCGACGTGTACGTTGCGCTGGCGATCGTTAAGTTCGTGGGGCACCCATCTATCAAGTTTTTTTACCTTGCCTATTTGTCGCAAATGGATCAAAATTGTTTTGATGCTAACATCAAAAGCTGCTACTAGCTCAGCTGTAGATTGAGTTTCGTCAGCTTCTACAATCGCCTTTAATTCATCATTGTTGACCAAAGTCTCCGGACGACCACGAGCTTCATTTTTCAAGTCAAAATTTCCAGAACGGAACCGGGAAAACCAATAACGGGTTGTGCGTTCGTTTGTACAGTTCTCTCCGTAAACGTTTTTGATGTTACGTGCCGTTTGTGTCGCGTTGGTGCCACGACGGAACTCATATTCCATAATTACACGAATTTTTAAAGTATCCATTATGACGAAAAATGTTCGAATGTAATGAAAATACAACGCTAATCAATAAACAAAAGACTGAGTTTGTAAAAAGAACGTCATGTTTTTAAAACAAAATTAATTTCAATTTAGAATACAAAGCCATTCCAAACTTTTTTCTATTTGAAATGACCAGTACTGAAGAACGGCAATTTCATAGGTAAAGACCTATTATATGTAATTATATTAGTGAAAAAATACCTACAAAGATCGACTTTCCCGCGTACGAAAACCGTCCATTTTATTTATAGGTTGGCGTCCTACGCTTGCGCTAGAGTGTAAGCTCTGGTTTGTTACTTTCACTGTTTTAAATTAAGTAGTAAATAGTCAGGTCAAAAGGACAGTGATAAATATTTTGTCATTTCCGAAACGAACTATTTCCTGTCATTGCGTGGTAATTTGAATTAATCATTATTTTGTCATGGTATGGTCTAGATTTTTAGAGTTTGGTCAAAACAAAACGCTATTGTTATGACAAAATTGATCAAGAATATTACTATTTATTTCACACAGCGCTATAACAGATAACTAAATAAATAAATAAATATTGCTGGACATTTCACACAGCGCTATCTAGCCCCAAACTAAGCAGAGCTTGTACTATGGGAACCAAATAACTGATATAATACTTATATACATTTTTTTTTTGTAAATACATACTTATAATATATAGAGAAACAACCAGACCCGGAACAAATATCTGTAAATCATGCAAACATTTTGTTCCGCGGCGGGGATCGAACCCGCTACCTCCTGCGTCTCAGCCGGCTATTCGCTCACTGCACCACGGAGGTCGTCCTCTATAACTCTATAACTGATAGAATACTTATATAATATTTTTTTTGTAAATACATACCCAAACCTGTAACAAATATCTGTAGACCATCCAAACATTTGCCCCACAGCGGGAATGGAACCCGCAACCTCCTGCGTCTCAGCCGGCTATTCACCCACTACGCCACAGAGGTCTACAGATAATAAAGCGCCTCACACACGACAAATATGCTATAATATTTTATGTTACAATGTCTTAAGTTAATGTAATAGGGTGGGGAGAAGTCTTTTCACATTAAGTATGTATTAAATGTTGTATTAGGTTCATTAGGTTTCTTTAAACCTAATGAACCGTGTACTCATTTGTGATTCTTTATGACGACGTAATGAAACCGAACCATTTTAGAAGAAGCTGATAACTGGTGATGAAAAGTGGATCACGTACGACAAGAACGTGCGAAAAAGGTCGTGGTCAAATGCCGGTCAGGCTTCACAGACTGTGGCGAAACCCGGGTTAACTCGCAACAAGATGATGCTGTGTGTGTGGTGGGATTGGAAGGGCATTATTCATTATGAGCTGTTACCACCAGGCAGGACCATCGATTCTGAATTCTACTGCGAACAACTGATGAGATTAAAGCAAGAAGTTGAGAGAAAGCGGCCGGAATTAATGAACAGAAGAGGTGTGGTTTTTCATCATGATAACGCTAGACCTCACACATCTTTAGCCACTCAGCAAAGAGAGTTTGGCTGGGAGGTGTTAATGCATCCGCCGTATAGTCCTGACCTTGCACCTTCACATTTCCACATGTTTCGGTCTCTTCAGAATTCTTTAGGCAGTGTCAGGTTAACATCACAAGAGGACTGCCAAAACCACTTGTCGCGGTATTTTGATCAGAAGCCCCAAAATTTCTATAGCAATGGGATCATGTCCCTACCTACAAGATGGCAAAAAGTTATCGAACAAAATGGTACCTACATACTTTAGTTAAATGTAAACAAACTATATCAAAAAATGTTTTGAATTTTCTTTAAAAATTCGTTGAAACTTTTTCCCCAACCTAATATTATAGTATCTTAATTAAGGTATCACACATGTGCTAGAATGTTTATATAATTAAATCATTCTCTTGAGTCTTTATCAACCCTGTCTACGAATCTTTCGTATCTTACGATATATTCTGTATTTAAGATAATACAGGGTGTCCCAAAAAATAGTGTCAAGCGAAAGTCCAGAGATAGAACACCCCTTGGGGTACCCGAATCACCCCCATGTATGTTCCGCGATTTTTTATAGTTTTCGAGTTATGATTTTTTTCCGAATTTTTGAAAATTTTCGACTGGAACAACTTAAAAAATTCTTTAAAAAAAAGTAGTAAGCTTTCTTGAGATTTTTTTTTGGTACTGAATTTTTATGAGTTGTTCTTTTATGCATAAAATAATCAGCTACGTGACTTTGATCAAAACTATAAAAATGTTAGTGTAAAGTCAAAAAATTACATTAGGTGAATTATGATTTAAATTAAAAATCTAAACAAGTGATTTCATGTTTCTTAAATAAGTCTTAACAATTCTCCAGACGCTCAGCTTTCATAATCATTAAAAAAATTAGTACTTAATGGGCTACTTTGGCGAAAATCGGCCTTCAAAGACGGCGAGGTGGAAAATTCTTAAAATTAGCTATCTGATTAGAAAATAGATTTTGTCCATTTTATCATTCCTAAGCTTAATTCGTTTGTTAACTAACCAAAAATGACTGCAGGAAAGTAAGATTTAATTAATATTTCAAGGTTTTATTTATTTTAGTTTAGCTAAATTTATGAAATAAAACAACAAGTAATATTTATTAATTATTTATTTACAAAAAGTTTTCAAAATGTCAACCTTCCTGGTCGATACAAATCCTACATCGTCTTAAAAAGTTTTCCTTTAATCGTATGAAAGCTATTCTATTTGCCTTAATTTTTTCTTCGGCCTGTCTTAATTTTGTTCTTAATTCGGCCATATTGCTGACTTCTTTGGCGTAAACTAATTCTTTGTAGTAGCCCCACACAAAGAAATCGATCGGGTTCAAGTCGGGGGACTGCGGCGGATACGCAATAGGTCCTCAACGGCCGATCCACCTGCCTCTGAATCTTTCGTCCAAATGTTCTCTGACAATTCTCGCGAAGTGGCACGGAGCGCCGTCGTTTTAGAAATTCATGTGCCTAATTGTTAACAGGTCCATATCTTCTAATATGCCGTTGAGGTTATTTCGCAAGAAATTCAGGTAGGCCTCGCCGTTCAATCGGTCAGGTAGTTTGAACGGACCAATCAGCTGTCCGTTTAAGTACCTGATCATAAGTTGACACTAAATTGTTCTTGAAAGTTCGATTCGCGTGCTAGGTGTGGATTCTCGATATTCCAGGAATGGTAATTGTGGATGTTGAAAATCCCACACCGCTTAAAATGTGACTCATCGGTCCACAAAATAGTTTTGAAAAAATTTCATCATTAGCTTGACGCCGCAGCATTTCTTGACAAAACGCCACTCTTCTTGGGTAGCCTGCGGGTTTAAGCTGCTGGGCTTTTTTGTATATGGTATGGGTGAAAACCTCCTTGTTGTAGAATTCGGTGTGCCCGAGATTCCGATTCGGCGTTCTATTGTTCTCCCACTGACAGAAAGATCTCTTGCTACTTCTTCCAACACTGATTCCACAGTAACTGGGTCATGCATTTGAGATGGACGCCCGGTTCTTCTGCTTGGTATGCGGCCTTCCATGTAAGAGTTATGGACCCTTAAAATCATACGATGATCAGGCCAAGCTTCGGGCTGAGGATCACCTCTATTTTGTACTTGCTCCCTGTACAATCTGGAAGCTTCAGAAGCTTTTCCTCTTGAATAGCCATAAAAGTAATGCATCTCGGCGTAATCTCTTGGTGAAAAAGACATAGCTCACCAAATTAATGTGCTCAAATAGTCCGTTGAGAAGGCCAAGTCCGCATACACAAAAACAAATCGTAATTACACTCAGTCCGTAGAGAAAGCAAAGTTCGTCGAAATCCGTATACACAAAACCAAATCGTAATCACACTCAAAGTCCGTAAAGAGAGCAAAGTTCATCAAATAATAATAAATTGAGCGTATAGTACAGAGTTTGTATCGTAAGGCGCAAAGACAGGCAAACGACTTGCCCAGCAGAACACAATAGATCAACCCTCGCGCCACAACCTCCTCCACATCACTTTGTCATGCTCATGGCTCAACTGCGACTCAAATTGTAATTTCCGAGAAAGCATTTTGAATACAAAAACATAATTAAGCTTCGGTTGCGCGCTGCTCTGTCACCTTGGAGAGTTACAGACATAGCGATAATTCGGTTTCTTATCGGCCTATTGTTATTACAGGTAAAAGATTTGCGCCCACGTTTACAATCCGGATCATGGGTGAGAACACATTGCGCAAAATTAATAAAACTCAAATTAAACATTGAAAAAAAAAGCTCTAAAAAGCTTCCCTGCAGTCATTTTTGGTTAGTTAATAAACGAATTAAGCTTAGGAATGATAAAATGGCCAAAATCTATTTTCTAATCAGGTAGCTAATTTTAAGAATTTTCCACCTCGCCGTTTTTGAAGGCGATTTTAGCCAAAGTAGCCCATTAAGTACTACTTTTTTTAATGATTATGAAAGCTGAGAGTCTGGAGAATTCTTAGGACTTATTTAAGAACCATGAAATCACTTGTTAAGATTTTAAATTTAAAGTTGAAAATTTAAGTCATAATTCACCGAATGTAATTTTTTGACTTTACACCAATATTTTCATAGTTTTGATCAAAGTCACGTAACTGATTATTTTATGCATAAAAGAACAACTCATAAAAATTCAGTAGCAAAAAAAAATCTCAAGAAAGTTTTCTACTTTTTTTAAAGAATTTTTTAAGTTAACCAAGTCAAAAATTTTCATAAATTCGGAAAAAAAATCATAACTCGAAAACTATAAAATATCGCGGAACGTACATGGGGGTGATTCGGGTACCCCAAGGGGTGTTCTATCTCTGGACTTTCGCTTGACACTATTTTTTGGGACACCGTGTATATTTCGTATCGTATACTCTATCATATATCATTGTATCTATATTCTAGCTGAAATATCTATATTGCTCCGTATCTTATGATACTGTAAGATGAAAACCTATATTATCTTTGCCGTGTGTAATATGGTTTATTGGATTGAATGATATTTTATCTTAACATTCAATATCATGGCATCTTCATCGTGTGTGACCTACTTATGATGAACACATTATGAACTGTGTGAGTGTAGCATTATTACTTACACTGTGGTCTGACCCTTATTGAATTCTTGATCATATAAGCAAAATAAGATATGTTGAGTTTTATATAATACATTTTGATTTACCACTAGCTGACCTGCCCAGGCTTCAGACAGATTCTTTTGAATATAAAATATAGCCTTATAGCACTTAGGATAGTGTAGCTAATGTTATCAGTGAAAGAATTTTCAAAATTGGTGCAGTAATTTCGGAGATTACCTACTTCATCCAAACAAACAAACTCACCAATTTAATCTCTTTATAATATTAGTACAGACAGGCACAGGATATAGTAACAATCAAATTAAGGTCTATAACAAGAAAAGGGTACATTACATAGTGACTGAAAATGATGATAATGGTTATCCAATCCCTTTACTGAAACAAACTACCTAGGTATATCTGGCACCACTTTAACTTTTAAGTAATCCTAAAATTAATAAATAAATAAATATTGCTGGACATTTCACACAGCCCTATCTAGCCCCAAACTAAGCAGAGCTTGTACTATGGGAACCAGATAACTGATAGAATACTTATATATATATTTTTTGTAACTACATACTTATAATACATAGAAAAACAACCAGACCCGAAACAAATATCTGTAGATCATGCAAACAATGGTTCCGCGGCGGGAATCGAACCCACTACCTCCTGCGTCTCAGCCGGCTGTTCGCCCACTGCGCCACGGAGGTTGTCAAATTGATACTCTGTTACACTCATTTAGCTAATCACAACAATGCAACATTAATGAACTATCATAATAACAAAGTATTGATTGAATAAAATTTGAAAACTGCAGCTAGGTATTATTATTAAAGAGATACAAATGTGAAGGGTGTGTTTTTATGTTATTTGTTCAGATAAGATTTATCACTGTATCAATGAAACAAAGTACCTACTGATTGAGAGCCCTTATTGAGCCTCCATCAATGGCATTGGGTCAAGCCTAATTGCTATTGTAATTGCTCAAAGAAAGACAATGGTATTGCCTCATAAACTACCTGCCTAGCAAAGTAGGTACTTGCCTGAGGAGGAGAACAGAGGACTGCCTTGCAGATCTTCGGCTGGCCCATTTCACACACGCAAAGAGTGCACGTATCCGGACCAGGGACATAGTGCATGCCATTAGAAACCGATCTTCCACGTAAATCTACGCAATCCCCTTGAGCTGCCGCTCCTGAAATAGAACCTCACATTCAACTTATATCCTTCACCCAAAATGCCATAGTTCACAGCACTGCTCCTCTCACCGTAAAAATGTAAAGTCGATAAACACAACACAGCTTTGCCGAACATTTTGATGGTATTCTAATCAAATTATGAATAAAAATATTGGAATCATTTTGAGGTAGCGAACTATTGTTCTATTTTTTAATCAATATTCACTCGTCGGCCTCGCTGTTCTTGTAATATCTTTTTGATCATGCGTCTTGGTGGAAGTTTTGCTTTGCGTGCGCGAAAAGTCGAAAACCCTCTACCTCTCCTCGACTCAACCAACTCGTCTCCCCCACCCCACCCAGTGCTGCGACTAGATGTTTATGCACGATCGTACGTACGCGAGTAATTAAAAAATCGTATTCCCTACCCTATTGGAGAATAAAAAATCGCACATATTTTTGTTAAATCGAAAGGTTACTAACTATTAGCGTACGTCCTTCCTATACAAATTTTTACTTTTCATCAAATTAATCGTTTCGGGTGCTGGCTCATAATTTACACAGCACCTGAAACGTACCTAAATATGCTCAATGCTGTTTTGACAGTAATACCTAATACCTACCATTGCTAAACCAGAGCAACACAATAAAAAATATCATTTAATCAGTTTGATTCGGCTCTGTTTATAATAGACCAGCTTCTGCCAGCGGCCTCGCACGTGTGGTTTGTAAATAAAAAGTAGCTTATGTGTTAATCCAGATTATCGTGATAGAGCTTCGATCAACAATACACCTAGATCGGCGCAAAAAATTCGCCTCGGTAAATAACAGCTCACTTGCGGCGTAAGCTCTTATTTTGTTTATATGCTCAATGCTGTTTTGACAGTAATACCTAATACCTACCATTGCTAAACCAGAGCAACACAATAAAAATTATCATTTAATCAGTTTGATTCGGCTCTGTTTATAATAGACCAGCTTCTGCCAGCGGCCTCGCACGTGTGGTTTGTAAATAAAAAGTAGCTTATGTGTTAATCCAGATTATCGTGATAGAGCTTCGATCAACAATACACCTAGATCGGCGCAAAAAATTCGCCTCGGTAAATAACAGCTCACTTGCGGCGTAAGCTTTTATTTTGTTTAGTCAGGTTGAATGAAACACAGCCAACGTCAACACGTACCACAATGCCTCAATGCGCAAGTTGCAAAAATAATGCCCGGAAAAGCCATTTATCCGCGGAATGTCTTACTTTCGGTTGAGATGAAGCGAATATTGGTTAGATAGCTAGCGTAATTGGTACTTACTACTATCTATTCTGTTTTTATGTTAGAGCAGTACCTACCAGTACCGTTCACTATACTTTGACCTATCTAATTGCATTTCTAATCGATCTTATTAATGAATTGATACGGTCGAGTTTAAATTACAACTTTCTTAAAATTGATTAAGATTAGACTGGTGGGTCAGTTGCACCGCGCAGCGCATTTGTTTGTTTTTATTGTTATTTGCAATTTTGCAACTGTTGTGAATTGCCGTGAATGATTGATTAGATTAATATAAAATAAAAAAGAACCTACTTGTGCTATTTAATTAGGTTGACATTAGTAAGGTACCTACCTACTAACTTATGTCTATCTAATTAACTAGCAAATAAGTTTTCACATACTACTAAATAAATAGTGCACCTACTTACCTAGTGGGTTTTAAATGCACCACAATTTTTTATATTATGGTAGGTAGGTATTAGATTAGATCATTATATTAGAAAATTATTTATTGCATTAAAAAAAATACATAAGGTGAACTTAATGCTAATTAGCATTTTCTTCCAGCTAACCTTTGTGTAGTGTGGCGAAAGTGGTAGTGCCAAAAAATAGAGAAGTAAAAAAACTTATTGCTTAACTTACTTAGGTATGTAGGTAGCTACTTGCCTACGTTCCTACTATTTATTTTCACCTATGTCAAAATTGTGCTAGTCCTAAGCCTAGTAAAGCATGAAGGAAAATGCCATACATAAATTAATTAGGTAGGTAATAAAATAAATTTATTCAATAATCTTCACTGGGGTCAGCCAGCGCGGCCCAAACGCCATGCGCCAGCTCGTCAGATTTTACTTTGCGTTAGTGTATTCGTACACCTAACTTAACCAAACTAAACAAGCTGCCAAACCAACCGAACGTTACTGCTATTATCACGAACGTAGCTATGGTCAACCAAGCATTCGTTGGTAAGTAGGTACTGTATCAGGTAATGGTTATCGATATCGATATTGAAACCAAATATCGATACAGTAACCGTTAGCGAAAATACTCATTATCGCCCATGTCTAATAATTTGACAGTTCTTTTGGAACAAACACTTGGCGCCCTCTAGGTGGTATTAATTGAAAGTTTTCTTCATCAAAATGAATCAAGCGTGCATTCATTTTCAATTTGACAGTTGTTCTATATATCATTTAACGTTGTCTATGTCAATGTCAACCAGCACAGTAAAACACAAGCCACTAAAGGTAAGATCGCATTAGAACGGCGCTGCGCGGCGCAGCGCTGCACGTCACAATATTCTTTTGGAGGAAACTATGCCGCGACGCGCAGCTACGCCTACTACAGCGCCGCTTGAGTGCGACATGCGCCATTCAAAATCATTAAAACAATATTTGACGCTTTGTGGCGCGGCGTGCCGCACAGCGCAGCGCCGCTCTAATGCGGTCTTACCTTGAGACATCGGCCACGTAACGACTGCGAGGCCAAACTGCAAGCCAGGATGGCGCTCCGGGCACCACCCCATGTCTCTGAGATAGTCGTCTCTGACTTTGAAGCCAGGGTTAAACACGAAAGTCCGACCCTTACCCACACTTCCCAAACAACTAATCTAACTCCGCAGCCACATTACTCGCCTTGGCATGAGGAAAGTGGGCAGGGACGTAATGTGACCAAGTTATTTTCTCATGCTCATGGTCATACCCTACCATTCCTCATTTTGTCGGTTTTTTGTGTACGTGTCAAAGGGCCGGCAAAATCAACACGATTAGCCTGGCCAAGTGGCCACACACCACGCGTGCCTCATTCCACTTCGAGCGTTCAGAGAGGAAGCTCAGAGAGGTTTTGGGATTTGGAAAAATTATGCAACCTTGCTGCGATAGATGAGTGGTTAAATGAAACCACGTTAAAATTTATAAGTTAAAACATAAGTCATGTAGGGTCTGTCTTAATTTGGTTTCGTAACCACTATTACTAGACTTAACTGGGTACCTAATTAACTCATTTTTTAAAGTTGATATTGTTTGTCTCGTAGGTAGGTATCTAAGTATAGAGAGTTTTATTTTATTTTTGTTAATAAACAAGGAAAAGAACAAAAGGTAGTCATGAAAGTGACGAGTACGTAGGAACATAATACCGTAGTAAGTAAAATATTTCACTGTAGTACAGCCTAGTAGATACCTATACCTAACAAACAAACAAACATCCAAACTTTCGCATTTATAATATTATTGTCGAGTTCACACATAGGAGTGAATAATCGCGTGATAACTCGCGCGAGAAGGAATGTGTTTGGCCACCTACGGAAACATCACGGCAAGGCGAGTAGCATTAGCTGGAACATAGTGTAGCCGAGGGGTAAGTGCTGAAAACCCATGATGAATGGATAAAATGTAATGTAACCGTATGCAACGATCCTTAGTTATATAAAAATACGTATATTATGTTAAAATTCTATAAGGTCTGGAACACTATCTCTTGACAATGACAGCCACGATATAAAAACAGCTGATTGATTGATTTCTTTTATTAACTGAAATTTTTACGAAGTGTTTTATTCGTAATTTTATTTATTTTTATGAAATAAAACAATCAGTTGCATAAGAGAATATGTTCTAAAATGGCTGGTTTTGGTGATTATTCAGGATATAATAGGCCTTATGGCTTAGATCCGCACAGGGAGACCAATGACTTGTATGATACGCGATATCAGCAGATCTATGGGTACCATACCCCTGTTACCGAAGAGTTTCAAGGTCCACCCTTGGTGATGGATGATATTCCAGAAGAAGGTATGCTCCTGTTTTTTTAATTACTGGTTTGCATAGTGGTTTATACGAATCATTTGAAGCACCTACTCAATACTCGCTTTGCTAGGGCTTCCTAGGAGTGTCCCAACTGCAAACATGGCTTTGTTATTTTTTTACCCGATACGAGTTATTGGCGAAGACAAAATACAGTGTCTTTATATAACAACATTAAAAAAGATCTTGAAAATTACCTAGTTTTCATACAATTTCACTAAAACCGGGCCCTCCCGCAGCAACCTAGCTCTGTTTGCAATTGTACTCAGAAATACAAACTCTTTACATCATTGACAGAAAAATAAAATTTGTCCTTTAAAAAAAACAGTATAATTCTTTGTTATTATGAAATCAAATATTTTGAGCGTATTTTATATATCTTGTTCCAGATAACAATACCTATGTTACTACTGCTATTAATGTTGCTAGTCTTATCACTGAAAACCTGCTAAGTCATCCATTCATTGTCCTAAGAAGACAATGCCAAGTGAGTATTTGTTGTTATCATGTCTCATTTCCTAACAACATAGTACCAATTTTCCTTAAACATAATCTTGCAATTGTGCATCTTGCAAACAAAAAAAAATTATTTAGGGTTCCACACCAAAATGGTATTAACGGAACCCTTATGGTGACTTTATCCGGCTGTCCATCTCTCCGTCACAATGTTATCTCAGCAACTACTGACACTATCAATTTGAAATTTGGAATAATTCTAAAAAATGCTGACCCAACTACTGCAAGTTAAAAACCCAAATATTTTCATTATGCCAAAGGGGCCAAAATGGTGCAGTTCAAAATTTCGAAATAAGGTTATTAGGTCAAGTGGGGTATCCTTATAAAAGAAAGAGGGCAGTTTGCACATTTCAAAATAGTTTTTAATATTTTGTTGTTGTATATTTTAGGAATTATAAAAAAAATTACTACTTATCTCTAAAGTTTGCAAAGCTTGGTTTTAAAATTAATATGATAGCTTAAAATATATGCAATGATTACAGAAAAAATAAAACGAAGTCTCTATCTTTATTAGTTTGCTTATAAGTTTCCTGAGTCTACCGCTCACTTAACTAGAAGGCGCTGCCTTATTAATATATTAATATAGGTAGTTTCGGAACCCTTGGCGCGCGAGTTTTTACTGGCATTTGACCAGCCTTTTTTTCTACTTACCTAATGGATTTTCTGATATTTGCTTTCTAACTTGATTAGACCAAACAAATTATATTAAAAATAATAAAATAATTACAATTTAAAATCGGCCTATAGGTATAATTAAGTATTATTGACCTGTATTAACTCTCACCTGACACAATAATATGATCTCTACAATTTGTTTATGTTTCTTAACACAATTCATTTTTTTAGGTTCACAACAGTTTGAAAAGCTACCACATAGTCCCGTACACACTACTGCCGGTTGTAGCCAGATTGCACAGAAGACAGGATGTCACCACTCTGTGGAAAGGGATTGGCTCCACTTGCATTGTGAAGGGACTCAATCTGGCTGTTGAGGATGTTGTTACTAAAAGCACTGGGTGGCCCAAGTAATCATTTTTCAATTACAATTTACGACGACCTCCGTGGCGCATTAGGCGAATAGCCGGTTAAGACGCAGAAGGTAGCGGGTTCGATTCCCTCCACGCAACAAATGTTTGTATGATTTATACATATTTGTTCCAGGTGTGGATGTTTTTCTATATGTATATTGTAAATATGTAAATATTTACAAAAAAAAGTATGTATTATATCAGTTATCTAGTTCCCATAGTACAAGCTCTGCTTAGTTTAGGTTAGATAGCGCTGTGTGAAATTTCGAGCAATATTTATTTATTAATTATTATTTTCAGCCCTCTGTGCCCCACTGCTAGGCAAAGGCCTCTCCCATTCTTTCCAGCGCCAAGATGGTTCAATCCGCTTGGAAATTAGTGAGCTCCCTCCATCTTTTCATTTTCCTTCATTTTCATCATACGCAATTCCGAGCTATGCTCTCGAACACAAATCGCCGCGCGCCGATGTGGCTACCAAAGCCGCCAAGCGCAAGTGGGACTGGGCTGGTATTGAATAGTTTTTCAATATCCAGTCAACTAGGAGGCCTAAAGTTAAACAAGTTGTCCATTGTTAGACTGATGCAATTCAAGTACTTTATGTCTGAGGATTACATTTTTTGTGAGTCAACAATCATCATCAAATCGCATCATTAGGTAAATTATCAATATCTGCTCTTGATCCCAAAATTACTCTTTTTTACTTTTGCCCAAAAATGCTAGTTCTATGCTTAAGCAGATTTAATAACTTTGTCATAATTGACATACTGCTAAACATAAGCTTTCTCCTAGATATTATTATTTTTTTTTAATGGCAACTGATTCCTCTAATAGGGCGTGAGGAACATTCCTGCCAACTTCACGTAGTATCAATACAACAAACAAATTTTTATCCTTTCAGGGAACTCGAAAAATGTGGGTCTGTTTTGCAGTTCTTTCAACACATAACATTAAAATGGTAAGTAACTTTAATTAAGTTTTCATTATTAGTAGATGTATAAATAAATTGTGTAATATTTTGCACCAGAAATAGAATATAGTCACAGTACTACGATTTAAGTTAGATGCCTCGTCAAATTTCGTCTATCATCGGAAATACGGTATATATCAGAATCTATACACTTCTAAATACTGGAACTGCATGTGCTACGGCCATTGAAGCTTGCTGGTGGGTGACTGACGGTGACGGACGAGTCGTCACGAGCCGCGGGCCGGCCGGACATTGGTTGCATAATTGTACTAAGTCGAAAATACGAACATTATTGAGGCGTCTTACTTAAATCGTAGTACTCTTCTTTTTACTGTAGTTCTTGGTTCAGCTGTAGCAGCTATAGTATTAAGCCTTGAAATTAAGCTAAGTAAATAATACTAAATACAACTTCACACTCCACTAGATTAGCTAGCTGTACTATTTTTTGATTCTCTAAGATGATAATTTACATTTACAGTATCAGTTTAGCAGTAGTAACCCCTTTCTACGGAGCAAGCTTGGTGGAGACCGTGCAAAGCGACATCGCGAGTGACAAGCCGGCGCTGTTCGACGTGTTCCGGGAAGGGTTCGTGCGCCTGCTAGAGTGGGGCACGCCGAGCCGTGGCCGTATGCTGCCCATATGGGCTATTGTGATGCCCACTGTCGCACTAGGCCTTACCAAATACCTGGCTCAGTAAGTACAACTAGCCTATCTACACCAAATAGATAGGTACAGAAGTATAGTTCGGATGACGAAGGCGCACGATGGCGTAGACGCACAGGCAACGCTTTTTTTTAGGAGTGGAACGCCTTGCCTGAGTATGTGTTTCCTGATATCTACAACCTAAGGGTCTTCAAGTCGCGAGTGAATGGGTTTCTTCTAGGCAAGCGTGTTCCATCGTAAACTGCATCATCGCTTACCATCAGGCGAGATCGTGATCAAATGCTAGCCTATAATAAATAAAAAAAATATAATATAATATGGCGCTACAACTCTTGAGTCACGAGATTCAAATTTTTGGCAACAACAAAAGCGTTTCATCGCTAACTCTGGCGGGACCTTAGTGTGGAAGCTACTTTAAAAATAATAACAATAATAAAATCATTTATAAACTTGGACAAAAAACATTTTCACGTTAAACACTTATTTTGTCTATTCCAGCATTGCACTGAAGAGGATAACGGTGAGGGTGCTCCGCTTCCAACAGCGACACAGACACGAGCTGAGTGACTCATACAACACCAACTACACCAAGACTAACCAGAACCCCCTCATTGAAGACATCAATCTAAAGGCCAACATCTTCTCGTTTGTCACCATGGAGATCCTCTTCTATCCAGTGGAAACTATTATTCACAGACTTCATATTCAGGTAAAGTTGATACCTAATTGCACTAAATTACTAATCATCATCATATTAGCCGTAACATATCCACTACTGACAGGCCTCTCCCATAGATTTCGGAAGCTACTCCTCTTGTGCAAGTTGCTCTCAGCATCCGTTATTAGGTTGTCTTTATAGGGGTCAACCTACACTTTGCTTTCCTTTGCATGGTCTATACTCGAGTTTTTAAAACTTCAGCTTGGTATTACTATGGCCATCAGTGACTTCATATTGTCTATGGATCTTCTAATTTCTGATTCAAACTGCAGGCAATGCCCTCCCCATAACCTATACTGCCTGTCAAAACTCAGTATGGAAAAACAATAGATTTCCAAATGTACAAAATTATCTTTTTACATCCACATATTTTCTGAACAGTCATTGATTATAATCACACAATAATATTACTGCTACAAATAAATCACAAGTACTTACTCTTTTTTTTTCAGGGAACTCGCACTATAATAGACAACCTGGATACTGGCACATCAGTTACTCCAATCCTAACAGGGTATGAGGGTTTCATGGACTGCTACACCTCAACAATGGCTCGGGAAGGCATAGCTGGCTTCTACAAAGGTTTTGGAGCACTAGTATTACAATTAGCCGCACACTTGGCTATAATAAAACTAACTACATTTGTTGTATCTGAAGTGTCCAATCTTTTGAAACCTGCAAAGTCTCCTACGAACTCTGAAGACTCAGTTCATTCACAACCGAAATATATATTTAACTAGTCCAATTAAATTGTATAAAATCTCAAAATTGATGAAATGTTACCATGATGTTAATTACTTGATGTAATATATATTTGAACTGCACAATAACTAATTCAGCCATGAATTGAATTCAGTCATTTGTAGTTGAGTTTTTGTTATATTTGTAATAATTATTGGCTAGGTGTTAAGTAAAATACCATATAGCTTTCTTAGTGATGTTAGTTGATCAGGCAAGGATAAAAACACAAAATCAGATTTGTTTTGAATAAAGGATTGAATTTCAAACATCATGACTTTTTATGTAACTTCCAAAACTAAAAACAGTAGGTACCTATTAACAAAGGATTTTATTCATAAAAAAATCAATAGCTTTTCAGATTAGCAACACATTTTTATTTTCTAAACTATTTATATTTTGAAATAATTAAATAAACTCTAATGACTTAGCACAAATCTTCCTTTAAGTAGTCTCCTCATGATCACTTTTCGCCCGTTGGGAGTAGACATCCTTGTGACCCAGCCGTGACGGCGTACCCTCCTTACTTCGTTAGGCCTGGGGAAGTAGCAGCGAACTTTGGTTCTAATAGACGAGAAGGAAATGTTTTCTGGTTGTACTAAGCTGCTGGTAGTCGTTATTGCTGAGACGCTATGGAATCCCTGCCTCAATAGCCTGGAAAGACATGAATGCAATTAAAAAAGTAAACATACCCAAGTATTGAGGTTATGCACTGATAGAATTCATTATAGACTTACTTCAAAGGGTGAAATACTGCAGCCATAAATCCCGACATATTATTCAGTTAATATTCGTCAGTTTAGTCAAAATATTAGTTTTTTTTATAGCAATTTTTAGCGAACAAGCGATTGATCTGTTAGAGATGGCTATGCTTAGAGACAGAGACAGACAGCTGCGCATTTTTCCGTCAATGTCAAAAAGAACAGCTGTTGCCTGTGCTACCAAGATTCAGTGACATATTTTAGGCATTATGGAGTTTCAGATTACAAAAACTAATGAGAGTGGCAACAAGCTTGTTTACAAAAGTATGTTTTTTGATTCTGTGGTCGATCACGAAGTCAATTTCAATATGGCGGATCAAAATAACAAGGGCGCTAAAAGATTAATTTCGCTAATTGTGATATCTTTTGGTTCAGTTTCCGATTAAAACTTGCATGCATCAAATTCGTTACGTATTTATGATAATTTATGACGAAAGTATTAGATGAAAGTAAGTCAAATTATTCTAACTACTGCTAATGTATTTTCGTAGACGAACTCTTATATCTCGTATCTCCTACCTCTTTTTCAGGTCCAGAATGATAGGGATAAAAGTAAATTTTGAAATTGGCCATGAAGCCTCGGTGCGATCAAAGAAGACACCTGAAGGCTTTACTCACGACTGGGAAGTTTTCGTCCGCGGTCAAGAAGGCGCTGATATAAGTCATTTTGTTGACAAAGTAGTGTTTCAACTACACGAAACTTTTCCTAAGCCTCGGCGAGGTATGTAAATAAACTTTATTTACGCTTGCAAAGTTCCTAGTAAATAATTGCTAGTTCCCCAGGTTATTCTAACTAAAAATGCATTATTACAAACTTTAGGTATTGTGTAAGCAATTGTTTTGCTGACCACTCATGCCTATTTACAAATCATACCAAATACTATGTAGGTATTTCCTTCATAAACATGACCTTAAATTTTTTGTATACTCCATTCTGCTCTACATATTAAATGATGATGATACACTAGCATGATGTTGCATAAATTAAAAAAATTTCAAATATAATGAATAATTACCTGTTTTTTTCCAGTTGTAAAAGATCCACCTTTCACTATCAAAGAATCAGGGTATGCTGGATTTATATTTCCAATAGAAATATACCTGAAAAATAAAGATGAACCTAAAAAGATAACATTTACATATGATTTTACACTCCAACAAAGTGGCTTTCTCAAAGACCGGTACATTTTTCCAAATCCTAATGAAGACTTTAAGAAAAAGCTATTAAAAGGTGGAGGTATATTGACCAATAATTCATATTATACAAATCCAGATCAGGAAAGCCAAGGCAGGAGTAGAGACTCCTTCACTGAAGAGAAACAACAGCTACTAAGTAAACCTAAGCTTTCTTCTGAAAATGTAAAAAAACACAAAGCCAAGGAGCATAAAGATGAAGTTCCACTCAGAACAAGCAGTTTTGAGACTTTGTTTGGGCCACCTTTACAAAAACCTCACAAAGTGTCACCTGATCCTAAAAAACTTGAAAAAAATGCACCACCTCCCAAGTCAGATAAGAGAGAAAAGGAAAGATCTAGTTCAGATAAGAAATCAAAACATGAACACAAGGAATCTAAGCCAGATAAAGTTAAACTCAAAGAAGAAAAAGAAAAAGCTAAACAAGAAAAAATAAAAAGTTACATCAAAGAGCAAGAGAAATCAAAGGATAGGCCCAGTAAAAGACCAAGTGAAAGACCTGCATCGCCAGAACTTATTAAGAAGAGTCGTAGCAGTCCAAGGAGACCACCCAGTCCCCTTCCCAGATCCAGCAGTGCTTCCAGCATGAAAGAAGAATACAAAGTACAAAAACACACAGAACCAGAACCAAGAAAGCCTAAACCAGAAGAAAAACCACCTGAATTAAAGCCTGATAAGGAACAGAAAGAAAAGAAAAAAAAGGAAAAGAAAAGCCATGACAGAGATAAGGAGAGGAAGGAGAGAAAAGAACATAAAAAAGAAAATCATAAAAGCAAAGAATCACCAGTAAGTAAAGATATACCTAAAGAAGTCTTAAAAGCCAGAGATACTCCAAAAGAAAAAGAACCAATCAAAGACACAACACCTGTGAAAGAAAAACAATATAAACCAGAAAAGGCAGTCAATAAATTCAGCCTTGAAAATCTACAGAAAACCCCTCCACCTACTGATGTTGAGGAGCGATCAAGCCATCACAAAAGTAAAGATAAGCCAGACTCTGAAAGAAAACATAAGCATAAGAAAAAAGATAAAAAGCGAGATGAATCTAAAGAAAAGCACAAAGAATCTAGTAAAGAAAAGAAACACAAACATGAGAAAATTAGAGAAATACCAGTGGAGAAACCTGAGGTCATAGAGCACAGAGAAACTCCGGTATCTAAGGAGCCACCTCCTCAAGAACTCGGCTCCCCCATATCCATAGACACCGCATCACAATGCAGCTCAAAAAGTGGTCTTGCAAAAACATCACATGTAATCGATGATATCAACAGCAGTCACTCCGATTCAGAGAACTCTATGATAGCTGATGATGATGATAAACCAAAACTGAACAATGCATCACCAGAGCCTGTTAAGGAACCTTCTCCGGAACCTGAGCCAGAACCTGAGCCTGAACCAGAGCCAGAACCAGAACTTGAACCTATTGTAGAGGTTCCACCACCACAACCAAAGGAGAAATCAAAGAAACACAAAGAAAAATCATCAAAACGGGAAGAGAAACGAGAAGAAAAACGACGCAAACGCCAAGCAGCTGAAGAGGAAGAAGGTGAGAGGAAGGTAGCTAAGACTGCAGTAGTAGCAGAACCAGGCCCAGCATTTATAGAAATCGAGCGAGGGGAGAGCAGCGGCTCTGTGACCACTGAGACCAAAGTCCAAGACAATGGAGTATCAAGCAGCCTAGGTGAAGATGCAGAGCCAGGTGACCTTTCGCCTGACTACATGGTCCAACTGAGAGATCTACAGCAGAGAATCATGAAGATCAAAAACAATGAGGACCTTGAAAGGGTTGTCAACCTTATAGCGGAGACTGGACGGTATGAAGTTACTACTCAAACATTTGACTTTGACCTGTGTTTACTAGACCGATCAACAGTTCAGCAGCTCATACAGTTAGTAGGTTGCTAGCTATGGGTCCGAAATGGTAATGAACCATACTCCTGGGACAATTATCAATAATATATTTAAAAGCAATATACAACAATGCCTGTATATTGATTGCCTGCCTATACATAATAATTAAGTAGACAATAGATCACAGGTTAATCTGATGAAAAATAGAACTTTACCTAAGTTATAATTATAATCTCATAAGTGTTACACTTTATATATATATCTTCACATAACTTACTGACACTTGAGTTGTTTGTGCAATATGAATAAGAGTTGATGATATAAGACTGTTGAACGATTGTTATAGCATAATGTATATTTTATACATTATAGATTATTATTAAAGCTAAGAGAGTTTTTAATAACCTCTGGTCCCAGTGGACCATTAGAGGCTAAGTTAAATTGTAAATATTAGAGATGTCTGAAGATTATTTTGTAAAGAGTAATGTTAGAAAATGAGATGTCACATATCTTTTACCTCTCGAGGTGAAAGGTTTGCACTCTTGCAAATCTTAAATTATATCTTAAGGTACAATGATTTGGTAATAACATCACTATTTTAAGCATGTGTATTTGGTTGTTTTACGTGATGTTTGATATCTGAATATTATACTAATAAAACAGTGCTCATTTTGCTTGGTTTTACCAGAATCTGTACATTTTTATTGTTATACACATACATAACTTATTTTTTATTTAATATGTTTTAGATAATAAATAAATATATATAATACAAATTGTATTGTATGCATATCCATACCAATTTTAATAATCCCAGTTCAGAGTAGATGTCCTTGCCTACTTCAATTATCGATTGATAAAAATTTTGAATAAAAAAAACAAATTTTGCAATAAGACATTTATTTTTAAATAATAATGAAATAATTTTACAACAAAATTATTAAGATATGAATATAACCAAACCAACTGCTACGTGATGTATGCTATAAAATTAACTCGAAATATGGACCCGAAAATATTGATCATTCTAACCAAAATGATGAATGGATTAAGACAATTAAGACAATATTTATATAACTGAGAAATAACGAAAATTCGATACACATTTTACAGAAAACTAGTTATCTGAACTTACGTTGGCTGAAGTTGTTTTAAAACGATATTTTTGCGCTCGTCATTGAGTCCGTAAACATGTCAGTTTCCTTCTCAGAAATACCCTCGATTATCAATGTCAAAGCCATAGCGCGCTATAGTCGAATCCTCTGTTGTGACCAAATCCTGATTTTTGTCACAGATTCCTTCATCTCTTTTTGCCGCTCTTGGGGAGAGTGTGGCGCCATTTTGTGTAGAAATGTTCGATGTACTGGAGCGATATTCCTGCGGAGGAAGCCGCGCCAGTTACGCTGAACTCTTTGTACTGTTCGTCATCAGTACCGGGATGGTCGCCCACGAGCAGGACAAGTAATGGTGTCGATTTCGTCGGTATCGATTTGTCGGAATCACCGCTGCCAACTTGCTTATCCTCTCCAACAAAGTGGTTGCAGAATTCAAGGATTTGTATGAAGTTGTTGATGTGCTGTGGCGCCTTGCGAGGGTACTTGAGCAGTGGGAGCGCGCGCGCCTGACCCGGACGCTGCGCGCGCACAAACCTGGAGCCGCTCTTCAGCTGAAGCTCGAGCCAGCGGATCGCGTCGCGCGCTGAACTCTGCTCGCGTTTCAAATTGTCCAACTCTTGTAGAACTGAAAAACAAAATTACATTTTAAAGCATTAATCTGTTTTGGCATAGCTTTACATATTCCAAAATAGCTCTTTTATTAAAGACTTCTATGCAAAACGCGTTATTCTAAATTGAATGCTAGTGAGTATTAATACTAGGGTTCTGTGAGAACAGAAGACCTCGCGTTCCAAGTCCAAATTATTATTTATTTATTATACGCATTCCCTTGGTCCTAGGAGGTCTAATCTGGTGTCTACGGGTTCGTCTCGTGAAAATCTGATTGCTATAGGTAAGTATAAAATTTCCAAAAAAAAATTTTAAAATTAACGTTTCATAAAACTTCCCCCTTCCACTCCCCTCTTTTGGAAAATTTTTCGCAACATCTCGTGTAGAATTAAGTCCTTAGTGTGCCTTTCAAATTTGATTGAAATCCGTCGATAAATAACACTACAGCAAACTTCCCCCCTTTCCCCCCAAACAAAATTCGCGATCGACAAAATATTTAAATAAATGAAGAAACTTGTGTGTTTTCGTCAAAATCGGTTAAAAAATGCGACCTGTAGGCGAGAACAGACCGACAGCCAGACAAAAGAATGGCCAAATCTCGAAACTGAGATGCTTCGCTCACTCTGTCAATAAAATAACACAAGTCAAGTTTCAATAAATCAGTATACATAATGATTGTTTTATTTTGTATCATACCCATTTAAGTAACCATCATTTAGCTCCTACTCTGTGGCAAGTCCTTTTCTAGCATAGGAATGTTTTCAACTTACCAACAGTTGGTATGAGCAATATGAAGTTCCTAGCTCGCAGAAGTTGTTTGACGCGACGCAAGTGCTTGTGCATAACGGCTGTGTCAACAGCCAGCAAGGCAGGCGTAGCCGGTTGGCGACCACTGCGCTCTAACTCACGTACTTGTGACGTCAGCCACAGTCTCCCTAGCTTCCGCAGTAAACCTCCTTCCGATGGTGGATCCTGTTCAACAGTTTAGTTTAAATACTAACATCAATTTGCACTAATTTGTTTAATTCAAATCTAGATGGCGCTAGTTGTAAAATACCAATTATATTCGTTTTGCAAAGTTACCTAGGGTTATGCCCAAAAATAACATGAAAAATAATGATGATGAAACTTACATGGGGTTTCTTGGAATTATGCCATTCCCGGTTTCGTTTGTGAGTAATTTTGGTGCTCAATTTGGGTGTAGCCTTTTTCAAATAGAAAATTTTCATTGTCCTATTGAACCTTATTTTAGGCACAATTTTTGCTATATGGTTCCCAAAATCTATGAAGTTCAGAATTCTTATGACATTTTCTTCATAGACTGATAGGTTTTGTCTGTCCAGAATAAGCCACTCTGCTGCATCTTTATCAAATTTACAGATATTAGTCCCGCGCAAATTGACATCTTCAGGCAATGGTGTGTTCTTGAACTCCAGTTTTACTTTAGTTGCAATGCTTCTTGCATATTTCAAAACTGAACAGTCATTATCTGCATCAGATAACTTATCACTTTTGTGAATGAAATAATGTGATAAAATGTTCAGCAAATCTACTACACATTGAAAAAGTGACTCTCCACTATCTCCACAAGATAGAATCAAATCTTTCTCAGTCAGTGCCCAGTCTTGAAGTAACTTGATGCTGGCTAAAGTATTATCTCCTCGCATAAAGTTCTTCAATTTATTTTCATTGAGTTTAGGAGAATCACTGTTCTCTTTTGATTCTTCATTTTCCATTTCCTTCTCAATATTTCCATTGAGTACTGGTTCTTTTGTTGTTGGTATTTCTGGAATATCTCCATTACATTTCACAGGTTCTTCCGAGTCAGTTCCATCTGAATCATCACTGTCCGAATGATATGTAGAATCAGAATCATTTTCAGCAGCATCAGCAGAAAAAGATTCATAAGTTTCTGCATCACTGTTGTCAGATTCAACAGCACTTATGTCAGAGCTGTCAGATGATGTGACGCGTCTGCGTCGGCGCCTTTTCATTGCAGTCTTTTTGCTATTGGTCTTTGTGTCACCATTTGGAACTTTCTCACTTTCCTCTTTACCAACACTTTCCCCCATACTCTCCTCTCCACTCAAACAAGTGCCATTAGTTATATCTGGTTCTTCTGGAAGCTCAAATTCTTCCTCAGATTCATTTTTTGGACTCTCAATTTGCAGAATGTCTTTTTTAAAGGAGACAGATCTTTCCCTGTATCTGGCTGCTGGGTTTTTTAATCCCATAGCCAATAGTTGTTTCTGCAGTTTTTGCAGAAGTTGTGCTAAGAAAGCAAGTGTAAAGGCTTTGCAAGCAAATGCCTTTGTCTCATCCAGTTCTGCCATTTTGGGTATGGTGAAAAGGCAGATTTGTACCACTTTATGAACAAGATTAGCATTGAAGTATGAAGGATTGATATTCTCTTCTTCAACAGCTAGTGCATAGTCATCATAGTTTTTGTTATAGTCTGGCAGAAGTGTTATATCAAAGTCCATGGAAACCTTAAGACTGTGTGCAATAGCATTGCATCTCTGTGGAATGTTGGTATCATTTTTACCCAGATACCATATGTTTATGAGGGACAGAAAGTTGACTATGGTGTTTTGTATGTGTTCTGTTTGGGTCAAAGTCTCAGTATCATGTATAGTTTCACAAAACTGCTCATTTTTCTCAAATATCTTAATGAGGTTGTCCATAGCACCTTCAAATGGAGTTGTGCAGTTTAGACACTGAATGTAATAGCACACAGAGTCTAGGTTGTAGTTTTTGTCAAGGTATAAATTGCCTAATTGGTTGTAGGGCATGCCTAAGGACATATCTATGTGAGCAGCTTGAAGATAATAGCGAGCTGCTATGGATGATTCAAAGCTGTGGAATATCTCAGCTTGGTAACGGCTAAGGTCACCCAGGTATATCAAACAGGAGTGTAGAGCAGACTTGGCAAATAGCAGCTCTTCATCAGTCAGAGGAGTGCTCTTCTCAAAACGTTCTTCATCATCATAATCAGTGACATAATCCAACTCCCTGTGTTGCACTTTCATCTCTGAAGTTATTTTTGATATGAAATTATGGAAATGTCCTATTCCACAGACAATATGAGCAAAGATGTAATTATCATTTTCTGCATCTGTTTCTCGCAGTTTCTTCACTGTGGCCACGGTGTCATAGTACACTTTTCTCCACAACAGCTCAAGGGTTTTCTTTCCATAGTTCAGAGGGTCGAGGAAAAATAATTTTTCACAATTATCCCTTAGCTTTTGTCGTTGGATTTCAATATGCATGGAAAAGAGGTCCGTGATAGATTCGCTTGATACTGTCATATCGCCAACACGCCTCGCCAATTCACTCACATAGCTAGAAATTTAAATTTACATGAAATTGTATCACAGTCATGTCACTACTATCAAGATATTTATTTCAGTACACGGGTTGTTTTTCATAAATATGTTTTCATGGTAAGGGGATACAAGCAACAAATACATGAAAAATACAAGAACTCACCGATAGAGTTTTTTGGCACGTTCATTGCGCTCAGCAACTTTAGCCTCCAAAATTTCATCACTCCCGTTCTTCATTTTCAGGTCATTTTCCACTGCTTGTTCAAGATATCGATAGCATGGATTCTTCTATCAAGTTACAAATATTTGATGCGTGTAACCATTTTCATAAAAACATTTTCATGTTGTTTCCAGAAAAGCTTAAATGTGATTGTGACACTGACAGTGAAAGAAAATGAAAATGATAAATTGGAAAAAAAAATCATGTCAGGACTAATGCAGACGATCAGTTTAATTCAATTCAAACGTTAGGTTATTGGATATAACTTTTGAATGTCAAAATTATGGTAAATATTCCGTTTTTGGTACAATGTTCTGTGATTAAAACCATGTTCAACAGCATCGTAGAACAAGTTCTAAGATATTTTATCATCTGTAGATAATACATGACAATAAAAATATGACTTTGACATTTGATTCATGTTGTGTGTGTTGTGATTTTGCATTTTGTTATGTTGTTGTGGTCACTTGTGGATAATTGTAGGTATTGTTTTAGAAAACGAATTACCACTTTCTAGAATAAATTATTTATGCATAAGCTTATTTCTCTCAACGCAAAGTCTAGGAGTTAGATCAGCGCATCTCTGAAAAATTGTATAAGTCGGTTTTCAACTTTATAATAAAAATAACATCTACAATTTATCATCGATAGTAATATTTGCTTGTCACAAGTAAGTAGATTGATTTAATTTTCGTAATTCGTTATATAATTTTCTTTATTTAGGTTTGTAAGATGGAAGTACAACCCTGTTTATTTTTGGGCATCAAAGTGAAGCCTGGACCCATTGAGCGCTTTAAACTAGAAAACTACACCCTTGATAACACTGTCGACAACCTAAAAGCTGAAGCTGAAAAGAAGACCAACCTACCATCATCATCCTTAGGTAATACTTACATATAACTGTTATTTTTATTAGGTTTTTGTACCTGTGAGGCTTAGGATTATGGTCTATAACACAAACTAAGGCAGACCTTTACCCAGCCATAACACGTAAAGATCACCTATTGTGCATCCATAATCCATCTATCTATCAATATAAAGATTCTTAAATAGTTCTTTGAATTACTAGGTTTATTTCCTATCCCACATCTTTTCACAGATAAATTTTTAAATTATGCATGACTAGCTGTCGCCCTACCCATGCATGGTTGGTTAAAACAATACCTAAGTTACAAAAGTTAAAAAGTAGCCTATGTCCCAATCTTGGTCATAAACTATCTATATACCAAATTTCATCAAAATCTATCCAGCCATATAGGGTGTGATAATGTAACAAACCAGACCAGACCAATGGTCTGATGAATTGAGATTGCATGCGGGTCCAATATGGCACAGAATAACTCAAACAAGAGCAGAGTGGAAAGAGCTAGAGGAGGCCTTCGTGTCGCAAAGACACGCCAACACCAAATAACCATGACATATCTACTTAATAATATAAAATCAACAAATATTAACGATAAATGTTAATATCAATCTAATGTTCAATGTATGTTATGTGAATATAATTAATAGCATGTTAAAATTAACTGTGGAATGTATAAAAAAGAAATATGTAAGTACTTGTGTTGGCAATAATATAAAATATAAAAATAATAATGTAACAGAGGGACAGAGTTATTTTGAAGTTTTCTGTTAAAATATATTCTACTAACTCTTAACTGTAAAGTAAAACATGGCCGTACCTGATTTATACATTTTTGTCATCTTTTTTATCACCCATGTTTTGTAATATAAAATATTAGGAATTATGTATAAATCTTCGAGCTATGTACCCCGCCCACTGCCACTTCAGCTTGCTAATCCTTTCTGCTATGTCAGTGACTTTAGTTCTTCTACTTGGCACATAGCTCAAAGAATTTACTGCCATTGGGGCAGAAAGGTTTTCGAGTGGAGACAAAACTGGAAAGCGCAGCGTAGGACCGCCATTAGAGGGATAGACTACCTGGTAAAGGTTGCTGGGAGCTGTTGGGTGTAGGCCTCACAAGATCGGTCACTCTGGAAATCTATCCTGTGGCTGATACGATGATGATGATGTATAAATCCATTTGACCTGTCTTTCAGAACTGATACATCATGGTAAGATTTTGAAAGAAAGTTACACACTTCAAGATAGTGGTGTTAAGAATGGTGAAATGGTGCATGTGGTGAAGAAGAAGGAGCAGCAGGCACCGGCTCCAGCTCCGAGGTATACTGATGCTGAGCTGCAGCAGCTGAACAGCTCATTGAGGACCTTAGGGTGTACTCCTAATGCACCGGGTTGGACTAGAGCTATGCAGGTATCTTTATAAACTCATAACAGCCCTTTCTGTTTATAATAGAATCCTACTAAATATTGCATCCACATCAAAATAGAAAAATATATTATCCTTACTAATATTATGAATTCGATAGTAACTCTGCCCTCTATTTGTTACGTTTCCACAACTAACCTGCTGGAACGGTATCTATGAAATTTGGTGTATAGATCGATTACAACCGGGGTCCAGACATAGGCAACTTTTTACAAGATAAATTCATTATTACAGGCCCATAGCCTATTTGCATTCCTGCATTAACATTACTCTGTTACTTCAGTTACTAAATGAAGAACCAGTAATATCGGAGATAATCGACCAAGCGCCGTCTTTAGGCGAAGACTGCGTGGCCTTATCTATTCTCCACGAGGTGGAGTTATTGGCTGCGCTCGGAGCTAATATTCAGACGATGAGGCGAGGAGCCAACGCCCATCAGGAACTGCCGGTGGCGCTTCGACATCTGACGAGGTTGGTGCGCGCGAGAGCTAGTACCACACCGGCCAATGACAATGGTACGATTTCTTATCCTTCCTCTCTTTATTTCTTTAAAAATACAGTAGTCTCAGTAATCCAGCACACTCCGCTCACGCCTCCCTCACCCCTCCCTCACCCCTCCCTACTCTCGTTCCGCGCTTGCGCACATATTTGATTTACATATTATGAATTTTTCTATACAATCCAATAATTCGGCACCCCCTAGTTTTTAACAGTGCCGGATTAGTGAGACTCTTGTATTTATAATTTTAAGTTAATGTTTATGTCGTAAACGGTTCCCACGATACAGCCTAGTGTGGGGCTATTGGCAAATAACTGACCACTATTACAATTATTGTGTTTTATGTGTGTTCATCGTGTTGTTTTGTTCAAATAAATAAATTGTAATTATCTGCCATCGACTCTTTAGTCATAATCAGTTGTGATCTGTGTTGATTTTATGTAGGGTGTGATTAAAATAAACAACACCGTTTTATTTATTGAGAACTACTCAGTTACTTTGCTCCAATTCCAGTAGGTAAATGCCATCTTTTTAGTCATGTTACATTTTTGTGCATATTCAAAAGGTGTTTAGCCAGTTGGTTTGTCGAGTTTTTCCTTTTATCTCTTACAGTCGCCTAGTCGTTTAAAGGGCAAGGTGTACGCTTTTATAACAAACTTCCAAGTGATGTACTAAAGTTGTCAATTAACAAATTTAAAAACGTAATTAAACAAATCTTTATAATATAAAGATGATAGAGAAGCTTGCGATTGAAATTGCTCCAACTCGGTCAAAAATATTACAATTTAGCCGTAATTTATTTTCTTTATCGTTATGTATTCTAAAAGGATCATTAAAAATAATAACCAGAATTGTTTCTTGCTTATTATTATTATATGCAAAAACATGTAAATGGTAATAAGACGTTTTTAAAGTGTTCTTGTTAGAAATAAGTACTGTTTGTTTTCCGAATAAAATAATATAAAATAAAATTTTCTTTCCTGGCTTGGTCGTGAAGGAATAGGCAGTAAAATTGACGTTTCAAAGTGATCCCTTGCGCTTTTAATGAATAAAAACATTTTGATTTGTTCAATTTCAATCGTTTCTGGGTTTTGTGCACGACATAAAACCAACAAACAATTTCCTCATACTTGTAAAAATGATCGCAGATGAAACTTGGATAAAAAAATCCTTCACTTATTACAGTCCCAACATCCGGCTTCGCGTATTCTCTCGAAGCCCTGTCTGAAGACGAAGATGCAGATGAGGAAGAAACTGAAGAGACAGAGAGGAGTCCCATCACTCAGGAGCAGTTAGCCGCGGCGCTCCAGGTAATGGAACTTACTATTTTACAACAAGGGATTTAAAGTAGACTCGTAAAGTGTTTCATATTGCATTTTGGTTCCAATATAGGTCATTTCTATTATTTTTTAGGGTACCGTACCTCAAAAGGGAAAACGAATCCTTATAAGATGACTTCGTTGCCCATCTATCTGTCTGGACCGCGTGGAGGTATCAAGTTGAAATCGGAAAATCGTTAATTTGTAGTTACTATTACTATTAGCCCATATTGTCCCATTGTTGATTAAAGACCTCCCCCCATTTCCGCCATTCACAACGGTCCAGTGCCACCGTATGCCAGTCCCTCAAAGGCGTCCAACTCATCCCGCCACCTCCGTAGTTATATCAAATAAAAAATCGGTGCGTCAGTTAGACTCGAACTTGTCCGTCCGGTTATTTATTTATCCCTATCAATAAAAGTTCTCAAAAGGAATCTGCATGGTTACTGTCTAACTTTGAAGACAAAGACGAGATGTCATTATCGATGTATGTATTTCCTCCTCACTTTCCGATCTTGTGGATTACAGACAAAAATCATACAAAAAGTTCCTAAACAAATGAGGACAAGTAAAATTCATGCGCAATATCCCAAGCTGGAAGCTGACGATGAAAATCGATCATCTGTGGCGTTTCGGCCACAGATAGGGTAGGTAGGTAGGTCCTACAGGATGTGGAATGCAAGACGAGTTACATTTCCACACTTGTAACGACCGGTAGGGAGCACACTGAATCACTGGCTTCAGAAGCGACGGGGTTCCGGTCCAGGGCGCGTCAGGGTAGGTGACAGGCTCGATCCAGGAACGTAGCTGCGGTAGGTAGGTACCGCTCGCCTACTCGACGGTAAGGTCACAATCGTCGTAACACGGCAATCGTACTCTTACAGATGGATCCGGGAAGGAGCGAGCCCCGCGCTATTATAGGTGGATACCGTAGCATACCGCTTAGGTACAAGGCCCAGCGATTAGAATGTTTGAAATCGAGGGTGAATAATGGCAGTTAGCGTGACTAGCAGACAGCTTTTTATACATAGAAAAGAAAGATGAGGCAGATAGATATATAGCAGTGGCATTAGAAATAATAGAATGCAATGACAATGCAATAATATAGGACCATGGAGGTGATCTCACGATGGAGGCATCCGCCTCCTAGGCATCCGCTAGACAATGGAACTTCTGAATAGATTGTAGTGGACTACTAGTGTTTGGGCTCATTTTAATCTGTTTGCGGTTCTAGTTAAGAATTTTATAGAGGCTTGTTTTGAAAAAGTAATTTTATTATAGTTTTAGGTAGTTTAGGCTAACATTGTGACGGCACTAGGCGCAACGTTACACATCCATTTTTAACATCTCGTCTTCAAAGTTAGACATTAACGTCGGTATCACATAAAATGTACCGTGTTGTTGGATTATAATGAATTGACTAGTGTTAGATTTAAAAAAATTGGTACAGCAGGCGGCGACCGAGGCGGTGTCAGCATCGGCATCCGTGTCTCGCAGCGGCAGCAGCCAGGAGAGCCTCCTGCGCCTGCTGCGCGGCCCCGCCCTCGACTCCACTCGCACGCCACCTGCCGCAGGTCAGTTGTACCAACCAACAGACACATACATAGTCCTGGACACACTAGGAGTCCATGTCTCGCAGCGGCAGCAGTCAGGAGAGCCTCCAGCAGCTCATGCTCTACAGAGTTTGCCTGCCAACAATAAATGAATGAATTAATATACTTCTCACACCACCTACTCGATAATGTCAAATGTAACATAAATATATGTCATGTAAACCTCACCGAAAGCAGGTGATCAAATCCCTACGCCTGAGCAGGGTCTAAAGTTGTATTGAATTGAATTATGCCCTCGTGGGCATAGAATTGAATTTGGAACCTCATCTGTCGGTATTAAAATTTGAACTAAAGAGACCCATACAATAAGAACTTATTCGTAAATCGAATTAACCTCTGCACAGAATGCACCAACCTAGATTTGGTTTTTATTGTCTCGCAGAAAGTGTGTAAAGTAGAGTATTCTCCTCGTGGATAAAGCTGTCTGCATCTTGGGCGTGCTTATATCCCTCTCTGTATTCAGGATTCTAGTAACTCCCTCGCTCCGCTCGTTAGTTAACTCTAGAATCCTTCGTTACGTTCGGGATTCAATATAGCGCCCGTGACGCAGGACACTGCTTTATCCACTCGTTTAATAATCTACTATTATCGCACACTACAATAGAAACAAACATTAATAAAAGACAGCCACAAGCATAATGGGCGGCCTTATCGCAAAGAAGCTATTTCTTCCAGATGACCTTTGGGTGGAGAGGATTATAGTAATTTCACACAGCGCTATCTAGCCCCAAACTAAGCAGAGCTTGTACTCTGGGAACCAGATAACTGATAGAATACTTATAGGTATACTTTTTTTTTAAATATGTAGTACATACTTATAATATATAGAAAAACATCCAGACCCAGAAGAAATATCTGTAGATTATGCAAATATTTGTTCCGCAGCAATATTTTTTTATAATGAACAGGTGGTGGTCGAACTGCAGCGGGTACGGGCACGCCTCTCATCACGCCCGAGATGTTCAGCGAGGCAATCACTGAAGCGATGAGCCGAGCCGCCCCCGCCAACCCTCCCGGCCTGCCGATGGAACAAACCACTGAAGGTATCATACAATAACAATCATAAATACATTATTTGGGGTTCCGGAAATATCTTAAAAAGGCCGTGCGAAGCCAGGCCAGGTTGCTAGTCACACTAATTCTACTAATATTATAAACGCGAAAGTTTGTATTCAGATTCAGATTCATTTATTCCACACAGATACCACAGTACACTTGGAAAAGTCAATATTTTACAAACAGAATAACAATTTGAATATAGCAATATAAACAAATAAAAAAGAAAGTAATTAATTTAAACTAACATAAAACATTGTGAACATAGTACAAATTTACATCTCAAAGAATAGCAATATCAAATAATTATAACAAAAATATACAGGGCGTCCCAAAAAATAGCGTCAAGCGAAAGTCCAGAGAAAGAACACCCCTTGGGGTACCCGAATCACCCCCATGTATGTTCCGCGACTTTTTATAGTTTTCGAGTTATGAATTTTTTTCTGAATTTCTGAAAATATATGACTTGAACAACTTAAAAAAATTCTTTAAAAAAAAGTAGAAAACTTTCTTGAGATTTTTTTTTGCTACTGAATTTTTATGAGTTGTTCTTTCATGCATAAAATAATCAGCTACGTGGCTTTGATCAAAACTATCAAAATGTTGGTGTAAAGTCAAAAAATTACAATCGGTGAATTATGACTTAAACTTTCGACTTTAAATTAAAAATCTTAACAAGTGATTTCATGGTTCTTAAATAAATCTTAAGAATTCTCCAGACTCTCAGCTTTCATAATCATTAAAAAAAAGTAGTACTTAATGGGCTACTTTGGCGAAAATCGGCCTTCAAAGACGGCGAGGTGGAAAATTCTTAAAATTAGCTATCTGATTAGAAAATAGATTTTGGCCATTTTATCATTCCTAAGCTTAATTCGTTGGTTAACTAACCAAAAATGACTGCAGGGAAGCTTTTTAGGGCTTATTTTTTCAATGTTTAATTTAAGTTTTATTAATTTTGCGCGATGTGTTCTCACCTATGATCTAGATTGTAAACGTGGGCGCAACTCTTTTACCTGTGATAACAATAGGCTGATAAGAGACCGAATTATCGCTATGTCTGTAACTCTCCTAGGTGACAACAGAGCAGCGCGCAACCGAAACTTTATTATGTTTTTGTATTCAAAATGCATTCTCGGAATTTACAATTTGAGTCGCAGTTGGGCCATGAGCATGACAAAGTGATGTGGAGGGTGTTACGGCGCGAGGGTTGATCTATTGTGTTCTGCTGGGCCAGTCGTTTGCCTGCCTCGTAATCGTAATCACACTCAAAGTCTGTAAAGAAAGCAAAGTTCATCAAATAATAATAAATTGAGCGTGTACAGAGTGTGTATCGTAAGGCGCAAAGGCAGGCCCAGCAGAACACAATAGATCAACCCTCGCGCCACAACCTCCTCCACATCACTTTGTCATGCTCATGGCCCAACTGTGACTCAAATTGTAATTTCCGAGAATGCATTTTGAATACAAAAACATAATAAAGCTTCGGTTGCGCGCTGCTCTGTCACCTTGGAGAGTTACAGACATAGCGATAATTCGGTCTCTTATCGGCCTACTGTTATTACAGGTAAAAGATTTGCGCCCACGTTTACAATCCGAATCATGGGTGAGAAAACATCGCAAAATTAATAAAACTTAAATAAAGCATTGAAAAAAAATGCTCTAAAAAGCTTCCCTGCAGTCATTTTTGGTTAGTTTAACAAACGAATTAAGCTTAGGAATGATAAAATGGCGAAATCTATTTTCTAATCAGACAGCTAATTTTAAGAATTTTCCACCTCGCCGTCTTTGAAGGCCGATTTTCGCCAAAGTAGCCTACTAAAGACCTAAAGAGTACTACTTTTTTTTAATGATTATGAAAGCTGAGAGTCTGGAAAATTCTTAAGACTTATTTAAGAACCATGAAATCACTTGTTAAGATTTTTAATTTAAAGTTGAAAATTTAAGTCATAATTCACCGAATGTAATTTTTTGACTTTACACCAACATTTTCATAGTTTTGATCAAAGTCACGTAGCTGATTATTTTATGTATAAAAGAACAACTCATAAAAATTCAGTAGCAAAAAAAAATCTCAAGAAAGTTTACTGCTTTTTTTTTAAGAATTTTTTAAGTTGGTCAAGTCGAAAATTTTCAAAAATTCGGAAAAAAATTCATAACTCAAAAACTATAAAAAATCGCGGAACATACATGTGGGGGATTCGGGTACCCCAAGGGGTGTTCTATCTCTGGACTTTCGCTTGACACTATTTTTTGGGGCACCCTGTATAAAATAAATAAATTCACAGTGTACTAAGATCATCAGCAAGTCCTTCATCAATCGTATATGATTTGTCCAATAACATCTTTCTAATTTTATTACTAAAGTCTGTATGACTTGTATTCCGCAGATTATGTGATAATTTATTAAATAATTTAACACTTAGACATAAGAAGCTTTTTCCAACTTTAGCTAGTGTGTGTGTAGGAAGACAAATATTATTTTTATTTCTAATATTATATTTATGAATGTCACTATTAAATTCCAATTTATTTAAGTTCAATTTACATACATAAGATTTTGTAATATGTACTCTCCTGTCATCGCCATAATTTCTAGTTGTCTAAACTTTTGTCTGCAAGATTCTAGATTTTTCATGAGTAGGATTGAACGTATTGCTCTTTTTTCCAGTATAAAAATTATATTTGATTGGGAGGCATTACCCCATTCAAGGATACCATACGTCATGATAGAATGGAAATATCCGTGATAAACCATTTTAGCTGTACTTATATCGCTCAGTTGTCTCATCGTTTTTATTGCGTATACGGCTGATTTTAATCTCCCAACTAGACTGTCAATATGCTTACTCCAAATTACTTTATCGTCAATATATACACCTAGAAATTTGATGTGATCAAGAGTTGTCATGAAATGTTTATCAATTATATTATTTATTAAATTATCATTAACATTATTTCCATGTCCTAAAAAAAATTTTACAATATTGGTATTTTCCACATTAAGCAATAAATTATTAGCATTGAAACAGTCCTTAAAGTTCGCTATTAACTTATCTAATTTTGTACATAGGTTTGTTCTGTTCTTGTCACTTACTACCACAGTAGTATCGTCAGCGAAAAGAACTATGTCCGTCTCATTTTCTACACAAACTACGATGTCATTTACATAAAGGATAAATAAGAGAGGTCCTAGAATTGACCCTTGTGGTACACCCATTGCAATATTTTGTGCTCCAAACTTTTGCCCATTACACTCTAAAATTTGTTTCCTATTATCTAAGTACGACGTAAGAATAGATAGCTCTCTATCTCTAACACCGTAGTGTTCCAAATTCAATAAAATAATTTTATGGCTGACGCAGTCAAGTTCAAGTCAGCAGACAATAATAATAATAATAATAAATATTACTGGACATTTCACACAACGCTTTCTAGCCCCAAACTAAGCAGAACTTGTACTATGGGAACCAGATAACTGATAGAATACTTATATACTTTTTTGTTTGTAAATACATACTTATAATATATAGAAAAACACCCAGACACGGAACAAATATCTGTAGATCATGCAAACATTTGTTCCGCGGCGGGAATCGAACCCGCTACCTCCTGCGTCTCAGCCGGCTATACGCCCTCTGCACCACGGAGGCAGTCACTGCACCACGGACAAGTCGCAAAAAAGGCCGTATGTGTTTTTACGGCTGTCCAGGTTCCATAGAATTTTCTCGATAAGAGAGGCTATTGCCGGAGAAGTGTTCTTATTTCTCTGAAACCCAAACTGTCTGTTATTTATTATATTGTTAGTTTCTAGGAATGAATATAGCTCATTGGTAATATATTTCTCAAAAATTTAACTAAACACGGGCAAAAGTGAAATCTTAATATTGTTACGCCGAGGCTGTTAAACAATGAGTAATAATCGAACCTTCTCGAACGCTTTTGTCTTGCTGTGTTATTGTTGCTATTGTTTGTGGTTTCGCAGAATGGGGAGTGGCCATTGTGTCGAGGGACCGACCCTTTCCTGGAAGGATCGACATCGTTCTCGAACAATCGAAATGTGTGCGATATAAATAGGCCGGAGAGATGGCCGGACAGTCAGTCTCGAGTCTGAGTGAGTCACAGCGAGGCCCTGGAGGACTGACGTGGAGAAGGGTCTCGCGAGTCAGTCTGGATTAAGCTATACGTGCGAACATTTCGGTGACTTTAAGTGGTGCACCAGTGGTGTGAATTAGTGTGTTGTGATACTACGTGTGACCAAGTTCGTGTATTCATCGTTTAGTGCTGAATAAAAGTGTTATTTTGGTTAGATCGATTCCCATTATTTTATCCCGAACCCTCAGCTCGTAACAATTTGGTGTCAGAAGTGGGATAAAATAATGCCGGTTCTACCAAAGGATAACGTGGACGGTGTCAGGACGAGTGGTCAACGATAACAGGAAATGGATGAAAGGCGGTTTGGGGAGTCTCCGGTTCAAGAAGCTCGGCAGAGTCGTCAGCCGATGGAGATGGAATCAGCCGCCGCCGAATCATTTGGAGCATCATCATCATCATCCGTGGGGCAAGCTCCTGTGACAGGCGATCTTGCTGCTATTATGGCCATGCTTTGTCGTCAGCCAGAAGAGCAGGCTTGGTTGCAGGAGGAACAACGCCGTCAGCATTAAGAAGAGAAGCGTCGTCACCAGGAAGAGCAGGCTCGGTTGCAGGAGGAACAACGCCGTCAGCATTAAGAAGAGAAGCGTCGTCAGCAGGAAGAGCAGGCTCGGTTGCAGAAGGAACAGCGACATGAACAGGTGGAGCAGACTCGGTTGCAAGAGGAACAGCGACGTCAGGATAAAGAAGAGCAGCGTCGTCAACAGGAAGATCAGCGACGTTGACTATAAGAGCGTGCTCGACTGATGAGGGAATCGTTCGGTTCATCTGGAAAGGAATTCCAGGAAGTGAAAGAACAGATAGAAATCATGAGAGCCGTGTTTTGGAGGCTGGAATTGGGATCGCTGATGAGAAAGGGACTCTGGGTGTCCTGTAGTACTGGAGACGGCAATGTGGCTCCTCTAGTTGCTACATCTTCAGCGCGAGGTGCGCCTAAAATTGTTCGTGTCGATCGGCTGCCGCGATATGGGGCTAAGAATGCTCGGGACGAGCATGTTTTAGGAGGGGGCAGTGTTACGCCGAGGCTGTTAAACAATGAGTAATAATCGAACCTTCTCGAACGCTTTTGTCTTGCTGTGTTATTGTTGCTATTGTTTGTGGTTTCGCAGAATGGGGAGTGGCCATTGTGTCGAGGGACCGACCCTTTCCTGGAAGGATCGACATCGTTCTCGAACAATCGAAATGTGTGCGATATAAATAGGCCGGAGAGATGGCCGGACAGTCAGTCTCGAGTCTGAGTGAGTCACAGCGAGGCCCTGGAGGACTGACGTGGAGAAGGGTCTCGCGAGTCAGTCTGGATTAAGCTATACGTGCGAACATTTCGGTGACTAAGTGGTGCACCAGTGGTGTGAATTAGTGTGTTGTGATACGTGTGACCAAGTTCGTGTATTCATCGTTTAGTGCTGAATAAAAGTGTTATTTTGGTTAGATCGATTCCCATTATTTTATCCCGAACCCTCAGCTCGTAACAATATATATAAATGTCCTGTCACGATGTTTGTCCGCGATGGATTCCTAAACTACTTAACCGATTTTAAATTAAATTGTCACACCGTGACCAGTCTGGTACAACTTGAGAGATAGGATAGCTTACATCTTTAATTATAGTCGCAATTTTATTTTATTGCAAATTATTTGTCTATAATTAATTGACAGTCACAATTATCTGTTAACTCCAAAAGATTCTAACAGATGTCGATACTTTTCGACTGGATTGAATAAGTAATCAATAGATGGCACTGCTATGGTAAACCGACAAATCTAATAAATATATAAATCTCCTTTATGCGAAAGTTAGGATGTTGGTTTGTTACTCAATCATGCCGTAACGGCTGAACCGATTTCGATGAAATTTGGTATATACGTATATTATAACCTGGATTACCTCATAGGCTATTTTTTATCATATAAATCAGGTCTCATGGGGTAAAAATGGGGTGTCAAAATTTCTATGAAAAAATTATTTTGATCTTTGCGCGTGCGAAGCCGCTGGCGGGTCAGCTAGTAGATCTATAATTATTTCGGTCAGAATGAGAACCTTTCTTGTACAATGGAATCACTTTTGCTAATTTGAGCACGTCAGGAAAGGTACCACTATGTATACATTGATTTATTACAACTGTCAAGGGTGATGCTATTTCATTTTTAATTTTCTTAATGAGTAGAGTAGACACATCCCACAGATCACGTGAACTTTTACATTTTAATTGATTAATTATTTTAATAATACATCTTTAAGCATAAACAGACTGGAATTATATAATGTAAACTTTTTAATATATTTCATAGCTTCAATGTCTGAATTCATTAGATTTCTGGTCAATGTTGTTGCTATTTGAGCAAAAAAGTCATTGAAATGGTTAGCAATATCAGATGGTAACGTAAGAATTTCTTTTTTATAGCTTGTTATATTTTCTATTATTCTGCGATTTATGGAACCTTTGCCAGTTTCCTGCTTTATAATTTTCCATGTAGATTTGATGATGTTTTTAGAATTAAAAACTTTGTTTCGTATATACATTCTTTTGGCTATAAGGCAACAGCTTTTAACAGTTTTACTGTAGAGACTTATGTGATTTCTAAGGTCTTCATCGTTTGTCAAAGATAATAAATAGTAAAGATCTTTCATATGATTTTGTGAAACTCTTAGACCCACGGCTGCCCAATCATTAAACGACTTCTTCACTTTATTGCGTATAGTTTTAACAGGCATAGCCCCATTTAGTACTCTTAAAGTTTTTACAAAAAAACAATCAAAACATGTCAATTTACAATTTGAAAATTCATTACACCTAACTTAAGAAACTCAATAGAATTATCATTCAACATTCTCCTTTTAACAATATAATAATTTGAATTTTTATCAGTATCATCACATTGACAATTTAATGTAACATATTGTGCAAAATGGTCCGATTGTATACCAATTATCACTTGAGCATTTGCAACCTCGACATTTGTAAAAATGTTGTCAATACAAGACTGAGTATTTTTAGTCATTCTTGTAATGTCAAATATATTTCTCTAAAGACTATAACAATCTAATAAATCTACAAGTGACGTACCGTCATTTCTACCATTTTGATCAGAAAATGAGAAATGAGCGTCTCCACATACTACTATGTCTTTAGGTACTTTGGTTTTGTTTGTATGGATGGATGTTTGTTACTCTTTCGCGTAGGAACGGCTGAACTGATTGCGATTAAATTTGGTATGTACGTAGATCATAACCTGGATTAACACATAGGCTACTTTGTATTGGTAAACCACGCGTGCGAAGCCGCGGCGGAAGCTCGTAATATTATAAATGTGAAAGTTTGGATGTTTGTTTATTACTCAATCACGTCGTAATGGCTGAACCGATTTCAATGAAATTTGGTGTGTTAGTGTGTTGATAGAATAAAACCTGGTTTTCAAACATAGGCTACTTTTTGTTGACAAACACGCGTGCAAAGCCGCTGGCGGAAGTCAGTTTCAAACAAAAACTTGTTTAATTTGCAGCTTCATCATCTCAAAGCCCGCTGCCTCGCGACGAGGACTACTCCACTCAGCTGAATCACATGCATGAGATGGGACTGTTGGACGACGCACTCAATGTCCGCGCTCTCCTCATCTGTGCAGGTACCTAACTACCTGTCTAATACTCCACTCAGCTGAATCACATGTACGAGATGGGACTGTTGAACGACGCACTCAATGTCCGTGCTCTCCTCATCTGTGCAGGTACCTAACTACCTATCTACTATGACTAACATCAATCCCTTTGTAGACCGACACATTCTCCGGATGACGAAATCACCTCGGCGATATCCGTGTCACGTACCTTCGACAGAGAAAACGGTTCACAGATACACCGACCCCGCCGGCGGGGTCGACGAATCCCTTCAGTTGCCGCCAGAGTTCGGAATAAAACTTCTATTTCTATGGTTGCCTTGCCGCCTACACTAGGTAAAAACATATACCTGGGGGCTTCTCTCGCAACTATTGTGGATACATTTTTGGTATGTATTATGCGCGGTCCGACACGCGCTTAAGCAATTAGGTATTTGTTTCTAAGTTATCATGTTTTGTACACAGGTGATGTTAATGCAGCCATCAACTTGGTATTCAGTGGCGCTATTGGAGATGATTAGTGTAGTGTGCTCATATATATTAAGTTCTTCCTTTTTACATAAATCAATAATGGACATTATAATGATTATGAAATAGCTCATGTATTATTTCCTCCCTTTTGAATACAAATATCTACAAAATGGTTAACAATTAAAAGACAATCTTATCATGTAACGATTTATTTACTAGTACTAGTTAATTTTAAAATTATTGCGTAAAACTTAAATATCACAGGATGTAAAATCCATAGGGGGAAAGTAATAATAATGTTAGATATCATATAAATTAGGCATTAAATTCAAATTATAAGTAAGTATTATGCACATATGCATAGCTAATCATAAAATTAAAATAGATATCTAAATATTCAAAATCTTTGAACGGGTACAATTGAATACAAAATGCTATGTGGTCTACACATAAATGTTGGGAAGTACTTTCAAATGCAATTATTGTTAGTAGAATACAACATCAAGTTAATACTAAATGGACACAAATCTAAGATAACTCCTCCATTAGAATAAGATGACCAAAATCTTGATAACCTTGTAACTACTAATTAGCTCTCTGTTAGAGACAAACCTAGTGCAAGAATTAATTAATTGCTAAAACTATGTTTTATTGCAATTTTCTAGAATTATTAATGCATATGCATTCAGTGTTTCATTTTGTAATTCATTTTCTGTTTGGAATACTTTTTGAAGGTGGTGTTATAGTTTTGAGCGCGGCATTGCTCCCGCTTGCTCATGCGTCGGAAGTACCACGCTGCGGTGTTCGGGTTACTCTCTCTGAAGAGCTCATGCTCTAACTTCCTCCTAGCTTCAGCTCTTAGAGCATATCTCTTATCATACCATTCCAGATCTTTATTTTTACCTTTCTTCCCCTTTTCATCAAGCTCTATCAGGTTCCTTTCTTCACTTATCTTTTTATTCTGATCCGTTTCAGACAATTTAGCTAAGTAGTTTTCAAAAGCATGATTCAAATACTTCGTTTCCGAAGCGATGTTGTTTCCCAGATTAACCTTTGATGATGTCATGGAATAATCATCAAAATCTTTCATGTATCCTCCTTTCATCTCCCACTGCTCATATTTATTATTTCTTTTTTGCTTTTTATATATTTTATGGCGATCATGTTTCTTCTTATCTCTTTTTATTTTGGGACCCATATATCTATCATCTTTTTTGATATTGTCTTCACTAGACGATATTAAATTGAACAACATATCAACATCTCCATTCTTCCGGTTGTGTCCGTAGCCTTTCATGCTCCTGGCGGGTAGTTCATAGATATCATTAATTTTACTATATACCTTTTGGTTGTCAGAGTTTGTTTTGAGTGAGTCAGCATAGCTGATCTTTGTTTCTTTGGTATGGGGAGTCTCATTTGGAATGGCTTCCAGTTGTTTGAGGTTAATTTTATCAGAACTCTCAGATGACATTTCTTCAGTAATTTGTCTTTTTAAGTTTTTGACTTTGTTATCCACTTTTCTAATAGCTCCCATTTGTTTCCTGAGTTTCCAAGCTTTGTGTGACTGAGGTCCTGTGTCAGATTCTGGTATTCTAAAGTCATTGTTGAGTAAAATGTTATCTTCATCATATTCAGCCAAATTATGAAATTTTAATGATCCTATATGATTTTCATTATTGTAAAATTTAAATTGTACTTGCTCTTTACTGGCTTCAGAATGTTCCTCTTTAATGTTTTGTTTATTCATCATATTATTTTCATGGTTCAATCTTCTTTGAATATGTTCATCAAGCCAGCTTCTGTTCTGGTTATAAACTTTCTGCAGTTTACCAACACCATTCAGAAATTCCCTTTCATGTAATGGCAGCTCAGAGGAGTCCATCGTCTTTGCAGATTCACCCTCTTGATCAACACATTTGATAGCTTTCTCTACCTTATTATTATTTAAAGGTTCTTCAAAGACTTTTCGGCATCTGTGTTGCTTTACAGGCTTCCTCTTCTCACCTGACTTTGTCTGTTGCATTTGTTGAATATTATTAGCAAAAGTTAATACTTTCAGTTTATTCCTCAAATAAGCATTTTCTTCTTGCAATTTGTACAAATTTGACAATATTTTATTGACAGATGGTGTTGGGACCGTGCATTCATTCTTAGCACCCCACATGTGTCCAAAGGCCACTCCAGCTGCTGTGATAACACTTCCCAGCATTATGATGTTGAGCACCATGCTTAATCTTTTGTTGCGTCGGTGGACATATGTCTTTAGTTTAAGAGAGCCATCCCCAAGGAAATCATCTTCTTTGCATATTGATTCAATAGTTTTCTGTGGTGGCTGTTGATTATTCAAAAGGTGTGGAATATCATGTGGTTGCGGTGGACAGTTCTCCGAAGATAAACATTTGTTACAGGTGATATCACATAGTCCTGATTCAGGGTCACTGTCACTGATGATAGATATTCCATCTGTATCTTCATCTTTCTCTAGGTGCACTTCATCATGGTCTCTGAAAACATTATATTGCACTTTTATCAGATGCAAGCAAAGGTTTGTCTCAAGATAATATGCTTATCATGGAAAAAATAAAATAAAATTATAAGTCACAAGTTTATATTCACAGAACTACTTAGTGATTGCCTATCACATTAAAACACGCTTGTCCTGATAGTTTTTTAATGATGTATGTGAATAATTATTGGTTGCTTTAATTACAATGCATAAACTGTGGCTAGGTTTAATGTGAGTACTCTCTATCCATAATGTCGAAATATACTTCTGCATTCAATCAGGTATCAAATAAATTTCTTCGCGGCAGAAGTTCTAAAGCTACGAAATTATTGATTAGACCTGTCAAGTAAACAGTGCCTTCTGGGTCAAGGACACGAAATATGCGCAAATAAACGAACACCAACTTAGGGGTTTAAATTTCTCCGTATTGCAAATTCGTGAAAAGCAACAGATCTCACCTCTCGAATGGAGTTGGAGAATTTTCTGAGAAATCTGGTCCATCTTCTCCGTATGCTGGATGATTCTCCAGTAATGTCCAGCTTTCTCCCGAATCAGAATCACTGTGGTCAACCGTTGAACCGTCCATTTGTGAACGCTGAAAGTAACATTTACGTGTTTTTTTTACAAAGAGGAAATGAAAAGAAAATGGGTTACGGTTTCAGGGTAAAACGCATTACGTTTTTACTTCTGGATTGCTCCTATGAATAAAACAAGCAGTTTTTTTACAAAGCCCAGCCAGACTGAAAATTTACATTGTCCAATTAACTAATATAACATTTTTATATTTTTTATTAAACTAAAATAATAATTCACGCGCAATTCGGCTCGGCGACTGTGTTTTGTTTTTTTATATCATTCAACCATTCATTCAAAACCAATCGCTATAGACTAAAAATGACCTACAGACTTAGAGCAGTATGCTCTAAGCCTACAGACGTAGACTGAGAATAAAATATAGACGAGGCCCGCGCGGAGCCAAGTACATTGAAATTCTGGGTTGCCACATCATACAATTTTTGCCCCGATTTTTTAAAAGACACTGCATTGTGCCCGCTGCTCCATCCTCGTGCATTCTAAAGCAACAACCAGCAAAACAGTATGAACCTTGTATAAATTTGCCAACGATAGATGTTGCAGAATAAATAAAAACAAGTCACTCACAAACAAGACGACCTCCGTGGTGCAGTGGGCGAATAGCCGGCTGAGACGCAGGAGGTAGCGGATTCCATTCCCATCGCGGAACACAATGTTTGCATGACTTACAGATATTTGTTCCGGGTCTGGTTGTTTCTCTATATATTATAAGTATGTATTTACAAAAAAAATGTATAGGTACATGTATTCAATCAGTTATTTGGTTCCCATAGTACAAGCTCTGCTTAGTTTGGGGCTAGATAGCGCTGTGTGAAATGTCCAGCAATATTTATTTATTAAGTAATTTTTTAACTTCATATAATTATTATTCACGTGCAAATTTTCGAAAATATTTATTCTTAGCAGTAACGGATAGAAAAAAGACAGGAATTGGATATACAAATTAGGCGCATAAATTATTCTACACAATATAAGAGAATGAAATAACAAATACGCATTTCTATCAGTGACTTTTTTTTAAATGTCTTGGTTAACAGGATCTATTTATTTAAATGCATCAGCAGTCTCTTGTTTGATAAATGATCCAGACTTTAAGTCTTCGATCACACATGAAAGTTCAGCATTCTTTTTCTGCAGTTGCCAATTTTTGAAGCGAACAGCATTGCACATGTTGAAGTTGGCTGAGACTCGGGTGTTACGTTCAAATTGTTCGATTCATCAAAGTTCTGAAACGATTAGAATACATTTGGTAACAACGTTAGCAAGATGGCATAGCTTTTTTATATTAATTTAGGATATAAAAAGCATAGCTATATTTTTTGCGATTAAATGGCATTTATAATAATAAAAGGATTTTGAGACTTTATTATACAACAAAAAATGTGGCCGTCTCGGGACGCCCGGCAGATGTCAAACATCTAAATAAATTATAATAATTAAAGAAAACCGTGTCTTATCTTATCATACGCAATATAAATAAGTATGTCGGTCCAACCAACGGCCCAACTTCCCAAATTGGTATTTAATTGACAGATGATGATATTATCTTATGGCATTGCTCTGAAGCCATGACATGAAGCCTTTCGTTGTTGATGAAGCAAAAGCTGGGTACTCACTTAGCAGTGTAGCACGTAACGTATCAGATACGGTATCAACCTGCAAGTGGGTACGGCTCGTTCACGGTCCTCCGCATATCTAGCTAAGCTACGAGCTGCCGGATCCGCAGTGCTCGCAACGACGTCACGCCGACAACATGTCTCAAATGGTGGCTAGTGCTGCGTTCATATTCATGTACCTATAATATTTTAGATAATTATAAAAGCCCACGTCGATTTTGGCAAAGTGAAATTTTCAAAGATAGAAATCGTTCTAACAATTTAGTAATGGATATGAAGTCTCAAGAGATTAGTGGGCATTTCAAGAATTTCACTCGTATGTCGAGTACAGATTTTGAGTATCTAATTAATTTAATTGGATCTCAAATTCGCACTAGAGACACAAGGTTTAGAAAAGCGATACCCGTTCAAGACAAATTGGCTTTAACATTGAGATTTTTAGCAAGTGGTGATTCATTCACTAGTTTACAGTAGGTATACCTTCAGAATGTCTAAGCAAGTTATAAGTAAATTCGTTCCAGAAGTTTGTGCAGCAATCATCAATGCATTAAAAGACAATGTAAAGGTAAGTAATTGAACTTTTTAATATAGAAACTAAATCAATGACATAGGCAAATAAAATACTGTAGGTAACTTAAACATAATCATCCATGTCCAAAAGCTCAGACAATTCACTTTGTGGAGATGACATAGCATATTGTTCGTTAGTTGATAGATGTTGAGGAGATGGTTGACCCGGAGATGATTGTCCTACAGACGCATATATTTGGGATACCTGTTCCATATTTTTGGATGTACTAGGACATATATAGGTAATATCCAACATTGGCTGGTTGGCTATACGCCTGCATCGAGGTTGGTTGAACTGAAGAATATCCTTGAGACGTTTGTGTCCTATTGCTTGTGTGCTGGTAGGGATATTCATCGAAGAAATGGCAGTCTGCCTTAAAAATTAAGTCACATATGCCTTGTTGCACGATATTTTTAGTGTGCTCAGAATATTTCATCATTTTACTTCCTTCAAAAGTCAAAAAAGATTTAATTTCCTCATTTTGCGTGTTGGTATTTGACGAGGCTAGTTTTAAAATTCCAAAAGCTTCTTTCAGCATTTGTAACTTTGGATCGCGTTTTTCTTTTTTACTTGGCGGCCCAGATTGTACTGAGCTATTTGGTGTCTCCGAAATTCCTTCTGCTCCAGCTGCATCTTCATTGTCCTCACGTTCCGTTGTTCCTATTGCTTACCTAACATATGATAAAAGTTTAACTGGTGTGTTATCGCTTGCAGATTCCTGACAACTCACTGGACTGGAAAAATATATCCGATGACTTTAACAATTTATGGAATTTTCTTCACGGCGTCGGAGCAATAGACGGAAAGCATGTGTTGCTACAAGCACCGTTCAACAGCGGAGCAGAATATTTTAATTATAAGTCAACATACAGCATCGTTCTGTTTGCCATGGTGGATGCAAATTATAACATTCTTTTCGCGGATGCCGGATGCCAAGGGTGAATCTCGGATGGAGGAGTGTTTAAGAATGCAAACTACATGACATGATCGAAAATAATATTCTTCAATTGCCCACACCTGTACCTTTGCAAGGCCGAAATAAGCAACTGCCATACTTCATTCTGGGTGATTCTGCCTTTGCGTTAAGTGAAAATGTGATGAAACCTTACCCCGGGCATGCTCACGCCAAAGGGTCAAAAGAAAGAATTTTCAATTATATACTCAGTAGAGCTAGGAGGGTGGTTGAGAACGTCTTCGGGATCATGTCAGCCGTGTTCAGGGTACTAAGAAAACCAATGCATATTGAGCCAGATAAAGCAACAACAGTAGTGATGGCCATCGTTCACTTGCACAATTTTTTGAGGCGCAGCTCCTCCCGACCGCTTTATATACCAGGTGGCAGTTTCGACACAGAAGACGAAAATGGAGAACTAATTAATGGAGCCTGGCGGCGTGATCAAGAAATGACGTCATTCCATGCTATAAGAAATGTTGCTCGGCGTTCTCCGGCGGCGGCTAAAGAATTTAGAAATGATTTAGCAGGCTACTTCACTGCAGAAGGAAGGCTTTCCTGGCAGGACGAGTATGCATGAATTAAAAACCTACCCAGTGGTAGTGGTAGTTTGAATGGCTTTTGTCACCCTGACTATTCATAGTATAAGATAAGATTAAATAAAGGAACTTACAGTATGTATTCAATCTGTTTTGGCGTGGAGTGTCTCGGTTTAATAAAAATGACATTGCATCAAAAGCAAACCATTTACTTTTATATATCTCTGAAGTTCCTGTAAAAGAACGTTAATACCACATTTTGTAAACAATACCTATTAATGTTAAGAGCGAGTGATAGCCTAGTGGTATGACCGTTGGACTGCCAAGTCAAAGGTCGCTGGTTCGAACCCAAGACACACACCTCTTACTTTAAGTTATGTGTGTTTTCTCGCTGCATCGGGTTAGATTAGATGCCGACCCCAATATGATTGGGAATAATAAGGCTAGGAGGAGGACCTATTAATGTTAAGAACATTGTTATAGTTACGCATTTGTGAAAAATATTAATAAACGTTTCATACCTTTACCAGTTCCATTACTTTTTTATTTTAATTCTCTCTCCTGTAGCAAGACAATAAAGTACCTAATCATCTTATTTTTACAGTTTTCTCCCGACGTACCTATAGCTTGTCCAATAGTTTCCCAAGCATCCACTTTTAGATGTTTTTGATGTGAAACATCTATAGCCGCACGTAAAACCGATTTCTGGCGTGGCGACGCATACGCTATATGATGGTATATATACATACAGTCTTTATGCAGTAGTGTGTACGGTGTGGCGACGCGTCGCCATGCGCAATCGACTGTACGATTCTCTATTCTCCTATCTATTGCTGAAAACTGCATTAATCCCTAATTTATTGTAATTATTAAGCATATCTGGAAAAAAATCGTAATATTTTATTTTATCATTATGACATATTTAGTTTCTATCACAATATGTTCTTTTCTGCATATTACTTTTGCAAAATAATGTCGATGTTTCACATCTGCCAGGCGTCCCGTGACGGCTCACATTTTTTGATGTGAAACATCTATAGCCGCACGTAAAACCGATTTCTGCCGTGGCGACGCGTCGCCACGCTATATATATATATATATATACATATATATACGTAAATGTGGGAAGCTACGGAAAAGATTCGAGATAGCAAAGATAGCAAAGTATTCGAAAATTCTGAGTTTTTTCGAAAACTTATAAAAGGTTTATTCAACTAGTTGAAAATGATAATTATTGGCTTTACTAGACTAAAGTCTATATGCCGTAGTGTGTACGGTGTGGCGACGATTTATAATATTATTGTTATTTTTTTCAGTGTTAAATCTAATTGAGGTTTACCAGAATACTCCAGTACTGTGGGACCCTAAAAATAAGAATTATTACAAAAAACATCTAAAAGTGGATGCTTGGGAAACTATTGGACAAGCTATAGGTACGTCGGACGAAAACTGTAAAAATAAGATGATTACTTTTTTGTCTTGCTACAGGAGAGAGAGAATGAAAATAAAAAAAAGTAATGGAACTGGTAAAGGTATGAAACATTTATTAATATTTTTTTAATAGTAAGAGGTGTGTGCCTTGGGTCCGAACCAGCGACCTTTGACTTGGCAGTCCAACGGTCATACCACTAGGCTATCACTCGCTCTTAACATTAATAGGTATTGTTTACAAAATGTGGTAATTAACGTTCTTTTACAGGAACTTCAGAGATATATAAAAGTAAATGGTTTGCTTTTGATGCAATGTCATTTTTATTAAACCGAGACACTCCACGCCAAAACAGATTGAATACATACTGTAAGTTCCTTTATTTAATCTTATCTTATACTATGAATAGTCAGGGTGACAAAAGCCATTCAAACTACCACTACCACTGGGTAGGTTTTTAATTCATGCATACTCGTCCTGCCAGGAAAGCCTTCCTTCTGCAGTGAAGTAGCCTGCTAAATCATTTCTAAATTCTTTAGCCGCCGCCGGAGAACGCCGAGCAACATTTCTTATAGCATGGAATGACGTCATTTCTTGATCACGCCGCCAGGCTCCATTAATTAGTTCTCCATTTTCGTCTTCTGTGTCGAAACTGCCACCTGGTATATAAAGCGGTCGGGAGGAGCTGCGCCTCAAAAAATTGTGCAAGTGAACGATGGCCATCACTACTGTTGTTGCTTTATCTGGCTCAATATGCATTGGTTTTCTTAGTACCCTGAACACGGCTGACATGATCCCGAAGACGTTCTCAACCACCCTCCTAGCTCTACTGAGTATATAATTGAAAATTCTTTCTTTTGACCCTTTGGCGTGAGCATGCCCGGGGTAAGGTTTCATCACATTTTCACTTAACGCAAAGGCAGAATCACCCAGAATGAAGTATGGCAGTTGCTTATTTCGGCCTTGCAAAGGTACAGGTGTGGGCAATTGAAGAATATTATTTTCGATCATGTCATGTAGTTTGCATTCTTAAACACTCCTCCATCCGAGATTCACCCTTGGCATCCGGCATCCGCGAAAAGAATGTTATAATTTGCATCCACCATGGCAAACAGAACGATGCTGTATGTTGACTTATAATTAAAATATTCTGCTCCGCTGTTGAACGGTGCTTGTAGCAACACATGCTTTCCGTCTATTGCTCCGACGCCGTGAAGAAAATTCCATAAATTGTTAAAGTCATCGGATATATTTTTCCAGTCCAGTGAGTTGTCAGGAATCTGCAAGCGATAACACACCAGTTAAACTTTTATCATATGTTAGGTAAGCAATAGGAACAACGGAACGTGAGGACAATGAAGATGCAGCTGGAGCAGAAGGAATTTCGGAGACACCAAATAGCTCAGTACAATCTGGGCCGCCAAGTAAAAAAGAAAAACGCGATCCAAAGTTACAAATGCTGAAAGAAGCTTTTGGAATTTTAAAACTAGCCTCGTCAAATACCAACACGCAAAATGAGGAAATTAAATCTTTTTTGACTTTTGAAGGAAGTAAAATGATGAAATATTCTGAGCACACTAAAAATATCGTGCAACAAGGCATATGTGACTTAATTTTTAAGGCAGACTGCCATTTCTTCGATGAATATCCCTACCAGCACACAAGCAATAGGACACAAACGTCTCAAGGATATTCTTCAGTTCAACCAACCTCGATGCAGGCGTATAGCCAACCAGCCAATGTTGGATATTACCTATATATGTCCTAGTACATCCAAAAATATGCAACAGGTATCCCAAATATATGCGTCTGTAGGACAATCATCTCCGGGTCAACCATCTCCTCAACATCTATCAACTAACGAACAATATGCTATGTCATCTCCACAAAGTGAATTGTCTGAGCTTTTGGACATGGATGATTATGTTTAAGTTACCTACAGTATTTTATTTGCCTATTTCATTGATTTAGTTTCTATATTAAAAAGTTCAATTACTTACCTTTACATTGTCTTTTAATGCATTGATGATTGCTGCACAAACTTCTGGAATGAATTTACTTATAACTTGCTTAGACATCCTGAAGGTACCTATACTGTAAACTAGTGAATGAATCACCACTTGCTAAAAATCTCAATGTTAAAGCCAATTTGTCTTGAACGGGTATCGCTTTTCTAAACCTTGTGTCTCTAGTGCGAATTTGAGGTCCAATTAAATTAATTAGATACTCAAAATCTGTACTCGACATACGAGTGAAATTCTTGAAATGCCCACTAATCTCTTGAGACTTCATATCCATTACTAAATTGTTAGAACGAATTCTATCTTTGAAAATTTCACTTTGCCAAAATCGACGTGGGCTTTTATAATTATCTAAAATATTATAGATGAATATGAACGCAGCACTAGCCACCATTTGAGACATGTTGTCGGCGTGACGTCGTTGCGAGCACTGCGGTTCCGGCAGCTCGTAGCTAGATACGCGGAGGACCGTGGACGAGCCGTACCCACTTGCAGGTTGATACCGTATCTGATACGTTACGTGCTACACTGCTAAGTGAGTACCCAGCTCTATGTGCTACACTGCTAAGTGAGTACCCAGCTAAACATCAAACTTTCACATTTATAATTTTAGTGTGGTGTGGTTGAGTAGTTTAAAAGATTAAGGTAACAGACAGCGGAAGTGAATTCATTTTATACTATGTAAAGATTTTATAAAAAAGTAATTAGAAACTTGTGTGTAGGTATTAAAAAAATCATATATTTACCGTGCTATTTATAATACAAATATCTATTCAATTCATAGACCTACCTTATTACAAAAGTTTAGGTAAGAAATATACAACAAAATTTTGCTATTTTTATTAGTAAATATTTAGCAAGCTACATTATTACAACATCACATGATTACAAATTTACTTAAAGTAATATTACAAAGCTTTTGGGTAAATACATATGAATATACATTGTTGTTCAGCCTATTATGTACAAAACCAGGATCCTTTCTATCTAATTCTGGTGGGAGAAATAAGAGATCTGCACTGACGTCCCGCATTGGTATGTATTGTGTATTACCTCTCTATTAACCTGACCCCAGCCATCCTCTTTGAAATAAGTAACGGAGTAGGACTTTGTGTTGGTTCCAACAGTTTTTCAGCGTTCCTGTGGATGTTGATGTAGTAGCGGTGTCGGTGGAAGATGAGGATTCGATGACCCCTTACAGATCCGTTCTCAGTCTTGCATCGTTTGTGGCAGTGCAGTGGAGTATCACATGCTCCACAGTCTCTTCCTCCCGAAGGCATCTGTGGCAAAGCCCACTGTCCGTGGCTCCAGTCTTTAGAAGGTCATGGGATTAAATTTGTAGTGTCCCATGATGATTCCCACCATCATCCTTTATCAATTAAAAAAAATAACCTAAAACAGTCAATATACCTAATTACATTTAATATAGCCTATGTCACTCTCGTGATCCGTGATCCATACTTAATGAATAAATAACATCGATTTAGCACGATATTTTAGACAACGAAACAAAGTCAACAAAACGTCCACAGTTGAACTGTGTTATTGTTGGACACCTGGGGTATTTTATAATAACCTCAAATAATAACCTATAAAAATCTAACAACCTAAGAAGTTATCTAGTTCACGTGAATCTAAAATATATGTGCAAAGTAACGTAATACAGAAAAAAATTGAATTCACTATAGTATTTAACTGAGAAATCAAATAAAAATGAAAAAAAAACTTACTTTTTCCTCTAAAAATTTAAAATAGCTCCACAGACACGTTGTTCCGCAACCGAAGTGCACGCAAACTGAGGTGTTGCGGGGGGTGTAGGAGGCGGACTGGGCTAGGCATAGAGCACCATCTGGCAACGTCGCATTTCCGAAATATGACGCTGTTTCATTGTGTAGGTACGACTGTTTCAATGTTAGACACTCGACCCTATCCCAATTTATGTAACTAGCTGGCTTCACACTTCAGTCAGTCAGTTCAATTAACATGAATGCCCGTTACTTGTAATTTGAATGAAACTGTAGGTTACGTTGGTTGTGCATTTCGTGGCACAATTTTACTAGTCAAAGCTTAAAGCTGGCTTGAAAAACAATCCCTAAACACATTTAGCGACTAAACATGATTAAATTTGACGTATTTGTATGATTTGACGACTTCTTAAATAATATTTAGCCGCTAAATACGTTTAGGCATTGTTGTGTAAGTGGCCCGAAGAATAATATTTTTTTTGTTTTTTAGGAGGCTCGCGAGATCTCAGTTCGGGCGAACCACTTGTTTAGAACGCCAATGCAGCGCTCTACACCAAATTGTTATTAATTAATATTTAGTCAATTCTGATACAAAGATATTTTTACATAAGTACCTACATTGAATCATATTTTTTCCTATTGAAATAGAACTTCTCATGTTCATGTGTTCTCACTATAGCCACATAAGTGTCGTCAATGCACCACACTAAGGAAATACCATTTTTTGATTAAATCTGCAAAAATTTGTTGTTAAAATTTTACTTTGTGGTCTCAGATTATACAAACAAACAGATAGAGCGCGCCGAACGTGCGAGTGAAGCCACACAAGCGAATACAAATTTAAAAGCGAATACAATCTCGCGGCAGTGCTAAAGATAGCGTCGTACTGCTTGAACGTCTCGAGTGATTCATTATTTTCTGTCAAAAATGCCGTCTTGTGTTATTAAACAGTGTAAAAGTTGTTCCCAAAAACAAAAAAAAGTGGATGGAATATCATTTCACAAGTAACTATAAATTATTTAATTGATTTTATTATTTATTCACCCAATAATTAAACGGTTGTCTCGAAACACAAAACCTCGACATTAGTTCGACTGTGTTGCCAGTTTTCGGCAAAATGTTTTCCCTTCAATTGGGGAAACTACCTGTTGATCTAGGCGTTAGCTAGCCTGACTGTTAAATGTACGGACGTGGGTTCGATTCCCACGCGTAATCTCACGCCTAAATTGTTATTCCGAATTTGTATGTATTTCTATAATTATGTTATTGCCGTTTACTGTGATTCGGTGATTAATATCTTATGCGGGATTTTAAATATAATTGTATGTATATGTATAACAATTTAGTTCCGTATGTATATATGTAATGTATATACATTACATATACATATACCTAACTACACATATATAATAAATGATATATATAGAGAAGTAATAGTGATCCGCCCTCGCTTCGTTCGGGAAAAATATCCTACCAGAACATTTTACCGGGATAAAATATCCTATATGTTAATCCAGATCATATTCAATATGTACAAAATTTCACAGAGTGAATCTGGTGAAGTTGTTGATAGAAAAGTATTTAATGGTGCGATTGCACTATATAGCAAAATTAGAAACTAATTCTCGACATGTAGAAGCCAAACGGCAATATTACAAGAAATTAGTGCAAAATTAAGGTGGTTAATTTTTTTGGCAATATAATTAATTATGATTTTAATAAATATTTTGGATTCATACGTATGTTTTTTTTATCAGTCTAATGAAATGAATATGATACTACAGAAAAAACTAAAGTAAGTATTATTATAAAGTCCATTTTTCCAAAAAGTGTTATTGTATTTTTTCAAATTCTAATAACGTCTGCGTTGTTGGCTAGTCTCTGAACCTGGACCTGGTCTAGAACCTGTTGTCGTAAAAGGACATTAAAAAAATACAGGGAGTTTTTTCTTTTTCTGGTATCATTACACGCACACTGATGCACGTGTCCCTACAGAGCTATTTCTAATCGCCACGCACACATGAACGATAAGTGGCGTCATACTGTTTGTTGCGTACACTCGATCTGTTTGTTTGTATAATCTGAGTTTGTGGTTATGTATGGTTTACATACATTTCTTAGGTAATTTGGCTGAAATAGTTAAAGAGGCTAGTCTCTCCTAACTTACTTACGCGCGTCTTACGATCTAGGTAGGTAACAGTAACTGGTAATGAATGCCATTATTTTTATATAGGTAACTAAACAACAAAAGTTTATTTATTACATTTGAGTACCTATTAACAAATAGACAAACAGCGTTTTGTCATATCATTGGTTGTGACTTAGGACAAGAATATTTTGTCAAAATACGTAGGTAGGAGTTCCCTTGATTTTATAGTAGGCAAAAAACCTACATCAAACACAAGTAAATATCAGGCTTACATGTTAGACCGCATTTTACTTCAGAGTTTGGCTGAAAAATGATGTAACCGCATTAAAAATGTACACCACTTGGTATATTCGAGCAAATCAAACTAAGAATAGCTAAGCAATCGAATAATTTATAACATGTTTTCTTAATTTGGATTCAAGACAAGAAGAGAAATCGAGAGATCTCTGCTTCATTTGACCTATCATCCGTCATTCGGATGTCAATGAAGCTGAGATTTATCTTACACAATTCGAATTAATGCATCGGATATTGATAATCTGTGATTGCATCCGTCTTTCATTCATTTCTTACGGTCGTCGATCTCGTAGGGGACATTACTTTACCAGGCATGATTCGAAGTTAGGGTTTTACTACACGATCAAGCACTATTCTCGAAATACTTACGAGCTTGCATGGCCTCTCCTTGTAATATATTTCTATGAGGGAGGGCATGGGCATCTTGGGCGGCATAAAAGACTAAATAGATAATCTTAAAATATGTTTTAGAACATTGGAAACAACAAAAAAGGGTTTCTGTTAAAACAAGTTTTAAAATAAAACAACATTTGGAATGTTATTTATTATTAATATAATTACAGATTATATTTACTTATGCTTGGGTCTTCAATGGCATACTGCTTATCACAAGTGAATGAAATCGTCATAGCATATCTGGTACCAGATTTAACTTTTTCTACATAATGTAAATTTTCTTTTCCGCTAGTAAACATGCTAACTCGGCCTCTCCTAGGTTCAATGGTTCTATTAGATTTTTTATCAATAAATACAAACCTTCCACCTTTAAAATCATTGTTAAAGTCATTTAGATACAGCAGTGTTGTATAGTGGAATGACTTATAGGTTTCCTGAAATAAATTGATCTTATTAGAGTAATCTCTAGATATTGGTAGTGAATTGTTAGGTATTGCAGTAATATTTGTCATACTTTATCCACATGAGGGTGCCAGTATTCATCATGGACAGTAACTGCTTCTTTTGAAGTAATTTCAGAAAAGAATGTTGGATGGGTCAAATAAATATTATCTGGATTCAAATTGAAATGATGAACCACAGCATATTTAATTTTTTCCTTGATAATCTGAAATGTGAGAAAAGCAGGTAGTAAGTAATGTAATTACAATATAAATAATATTACGGTAATTTAAAATTTATACCTACTGATGTAAGTACTTACTCTATAAACATTGAAGTCACTTTCTCGGAAGATATTTTTGCTTTTATCAATTTTGTAAATGTTGACAAAGTTCTGACCTAATGATAGAGCTCCACTATGAAGATCTAAAATAGATGCCCCTCCAGAGGAGCCACCCAGCTTTAATCCTTTTTTTGCTATTTCCAACAGCTCTGTTACTTCGGGCCTTGATACCACTTTATCAGTAACAAATCTTTTACATTCTTTAGGGCGACAGCCATTGAATTTGTTAATTTCCTGTAGAAATTCTGGAGAACATTCAATGATTTGCCCTTTTCCAGGCAATATATCTGATTGCTTCGCGAATGTATTAAAGTTGTCATCTTTTGTAGAGAAATAAACGATTGTTAGTAACGAAATAATAACTGAAATACGGGATATTATTCTGAGGGAGCTTATTGGTGAACTCCTTTGCAAAACCCTGAAAATTTTAATAAGCTAAGTGGATAAAACGCTTACGGCATCACACAATTAAATGATCTATTCATCTGCCAGTCAATAAATAATTGTGAAATGTACTTTATTTAGTGTAAAGACATCTTCTGGAGCTTTGGAGCTTCTAATTAATTAAATCATTTCATACCGCTCTTTGTTTTCGTTAGAATTATCTGCTTCTTTCTCATTGAAAACGTTAGTTTTTTTACTGATATCCTTATTTTTCTGCCTTTTTCTTATCTCAGACATTATTTTGTATGATAGATTGTAAATTGACTAAATTGCAAGCAAGACACAACGCAGAGCAACAAAACAAACGCGCACCACCGACAGTGAGTCGCACAGAGTTGACTGACAGTGACTGTTGAGTGTTGACAGATTGTATCTTGAGTTTTGGGCAGGGATGTTAGACGCTATACTCAGAAATCCATACCGAGCTACAAGCTACAACTTGGCAAAAAAGAGTAGAAAATCCGGAGGCCGCCACTGTGCTGCTCTTATGGCAACCCGCTGTGACCGTATAGCGTACGCGTACCAACCTATAGTCTTGATACTTTTGTTACTATTTTTTTGTACATATAGTTTATTTATTAAAATCAGTAAATATCATTTAATTAAACAATAATTTATTACCTAAAAATAAATATATTATGCTAGTAGGTAATACTGTTTTTAAAATTTTCTCTCTATTTTTTTCTAGGATTAAAATAAGACGCAGATACAATGTTATTGTAATTAATCTAATATATTTTCCTCCAAATATTCCACCCCCTCCATTTCATCCGAGTCTTGGCTAGAGTTAGCCGCATATTCGTCTAAATCGTTCTCCGATTCAGAGGAACTACTATCGTCTTCGAGGTTTATTATAATTCGCTCCATGTCTTCGTACATAGTTAGTTCCCGCTCGTAATAATCTTTTTCTATTTTGATTACATGCTGGCATGAATTCTTCCAATCTTCCTCCGTAATTGATTGGAATGCGCGCTCAGCTGCTTCCTATAAAGACGAAACATTTTAATTAAACCTTTATCAACATTAAAAGTAAAACATCAATATAATCTCTCTCAATATCATACTTTAATAAGCCAAACTGTACCTTTATGTCGATCGAGCCTACATTTTGGGCTGCAATTTTATGTTTCGCTATTCCCCAAATCAGCTCAATAGGATTTAGATCACAGTGGTAAGGTGGAAGTCTTACCACTGTATGTCCATGTTCTCCTAACAGCTCGTCTATTTCAAATTTCGGCTCGGGCTTGTGCCGTTTGACCAGCATCAACAGCTGTGGCTTTTTCAACGACACATCAAATGGAATTCCATTTTTGAATAACCATTCCTTTATATCGGCTACTTTAGTAGCAGAGGTAGGCGCTTTGTTCAATACCACGGAATGATACGGCGCATTATCCATTACCACAATAGATGCAGGTGGTAAATTTGGAATCAACCTATCTCAACCCATTTTTGAAAATTGGTTTTATTCATTTCCGAATGGTAGTCGGCATTTTTATTTGTTCTAGTAAATATGAGCAAAGCATTAGGAATAAACCCTTTTTCACTGCCAGCATGAACAATAATATAGCGTTTACCCTTTGAAACATTCTGCTTTACTCCACTTACATCAATCGACTGCCAGCACTTTTTTAATTTATACGATTGGTGAACGTAGCTTTCATCGAGGTAAACTATGGGCTTTCTAAGCTCTTCGGGCAAATTTCTATTGCTGATAATTTTATTTAAATACGCTGCCCGTTTCGCTGCTATATTCGGCCGTTCAATTAATGCACTTCTTTCTGACTGACATCTTTTATATTTGAATCCTAGGGCGATAAGTATTTTCCGTAAATGCTCACGGCTTCCGTCATATCCCAAATCTTCTCTTACTACTGGCAGTAAGTTTCGTAAGGTTGGTACTTGAAAATAAAATAACTATGTAAAAATTTTAAATTTGAAAGTTGCAGTGACGTGTCAAACGAATGAACACTGCTAGTACGTATTATTTATTCAGTTAAATTTTAATACCAATAATAATAATGATAAATGTACCTGTTTTCTCACAGTGTAAAAAAATTGAACTTTTTGTCTGATGGCACATAAGTCAAAGTTATCCAACTGTTTTTTAGGACGACCTTTTCTATTTTTTCCGGGTGTAGAAAATACGCCTTTGTTTCGATCTCCTTCCAGCACGACTCTTCTTACAGTGCTTACTGATTTACCTGAGGTGAATAAATAAATATACAAACAAAATATTAATAAAAATACATTTTTGGTAAATTTCTAATTGTAATGATTTTCATTCAACAATAAAGTTATGTAGAAATCGAATTTAAATTTAGGTACATATTGCAAAGTACGCCACTCAAGTATCAACACTGATCTGTCGCACTATACCAAAGTAATGTTAGACAAAATGTAAACATAACCTATGTGCTCGATGATTATTGTTCAAAATTCCACTTATTTCGTATGCAAGCTATTCAAAACAGAATAGCATTCATCAATTTACACTTAATTCATCTAAAAACAACAATACAAACAGTTACATACCTGTCATATCAGCGGTTCTTTGGTAAACATCGTTGAGATCGGTAAGAATGGTTTTGGCCTCTTTTTCTGCCAAACATCGCCTATAAACCTTATAAATAATTTGTCTGCCAGCACTTCGGATGGTTTTATTCATTTTTAAGTTAGTTTTATCACGCTTTTATGGCACAAATTATAAATTGTATAAACTTCCGAACTTTGTTTACTTCAAACAATTCAAACGTCATCATTTTTTAAATGTTGCCAGCAAACAAAAAAATTAGTTCCGTTTCTACTCATTTTTGCCAAACTGTATATACCTAGCTGAAAGCTGGTATTGAAAACGAAAACCTGGTACCCCTGTGCTCCGCTGCAGCGCTGTCAACACTGATATATAAACTGTGTTGGAAATCGTATCTTAATGAAATAAATTTTTATTTCAATTTCTTGTACCGTTAATAGAAGGCAGTAATTGTCGAACGCACCGAAGAAAACCTTTCCTTTTGATATTGTATTGCATTTCGGATATAAAATATATTGTGAAAAATAAATAAATAATTCGTAACGAAGATTTTTATCGGAAACGAGGGTTCGTTCTGTTATATCCTCGTATTGTAAGGAGTTATGCTTACGAGATACTTACATAACATTATATATTCTATGTGTATTTCTTAGCAGTGACCTATCTTCAGTCACGGTCTGATCTTCTGAAAGAGCGGTTGCGTCCGGGGGTTAAAATAAAATCCTTAATTGTATTTTAATCCTTTATTAAACTCTAATCAGTAAAATATATTTTTTAAAACCCCTTCGGACTTCTGTCGTATAACATTTGGTGGCAGCGGTGGGATACCGAATTTCCCAGTGTCCCTAAATTCCTCAGCCGGACTCAAACAAATTCCTCAGTATCCTGGAATAAAACTATCCAACTGAAATTAAGAAAATTTTATTTGAAAATCATGATATCCCTATAGCGGGTCATTTAGGCTCAGCACGCATGTACAATAGATTAAAGCAAACATACTATTGGAAAGGCATGCGAAGTGATATAGAAGCCTATGTAAAACAATGTAAATCCTGTCAAAAGAATGTTGCCGCACACACTTCTCTATTCAAATGTTTCCAATATTCCTTTGACATTACTCGTGGACTCCGGTGCCGCAGTATGTCTCCTGAAGAAGTCATGTATTCTGAATAATCCAAAATTAATCCAAGAATCCATAAAACTCAAAGGCATAGACCCTGGTGACGTTCCAACGCCAACCGAGGGTCATAACTCCAGTTGACTAACAACAAATTCATATCCTACAGATTCCATGTCATCAAAGACATAAGCTTACCTTATGATGGCATTATCGGTTCGGATCTGCTCACAGCTTTCGGGTGTAAAATCGATTACACCACCGATGTCCTGACGTTAGGAAAACAAGACATTAAATTGCATTTTTTAAATTATATTATATAAAGCTCGATTACCACTGACTGACTGACTGACTGACTGACTGATTGACTCATTGACATGTTTGTTCTCCCAGATGCCACCTCGTAGGGTGAAATGTTTGGTGGGATCGTATAGAGGGAGTTCCGATGAGTTGGGAATAAATCCTAAAGTACCCCTTTTGTCCCCCATTCGCTCACATCGACCTCGTATCTCGGAAAGTATAGGTCTTAGAGAGTTGGTGCAAAAACTAATGTTGCAGAGGACATCTTTTTATATCCGGTTCCATGAAAAAAAAATTGTCTTTCATACAAAAAAAAAATTGTCCCATACAAAATATTTCTGTATGAATACCGTAAACCGTATATTTCGTTTGCCGTAATTTTCATACTGTTTTTGTAGGGAGCCAATGGCTTGTGTGTACTATAAAATTACTGTAAATTTGCTTGATTCTATATAATGTTGGTGGAGGGGCATGAGACAACTTTCATAGTTTTTGCAAAGGTCATCATCATCATTTTGGAACATCCAATTTTTTTTTTTTTTTAGTATGCAATGTTCATCATGTTTATTTTGGAACATCAATTTTTTTTTAATTATGCCTCATCCACAATGATCACTTTTGGAACGTCATTTTTTTTTTTTTTTTTATTCTGCAAAATCCTTTGTGATCATTTTGGTACATCATTTTTTTTAATTATGCCTCATCCACAATGATCACTTTGGAACGTCAATTTTTTTTTATTATGCATCATCCACTGTGATCATTTTGGAACATCATTTTTTGAATTACGCCTCATCCACAATGATCACTTTGGAACGTCAATTATTTTTTATTTTTTTATTATGCATCATCCACTGTGATCATTTTGGAACATCATTTTTTTTTTCAATTATGCCTCATCCACTATGATCACTTTGGAACGTCATTGTTTTTTTTTTTTATTATGCAACATCCACTGTGATATTTTGGTACATCATTTTTTTTAATTATGCCTCATCCACAATGATCACTTTGGAACGTCAATTTTTTTTTTTTTTTTATTATGCAAAATCCTTTGTGATCATTTTGGAAAATCAATTTTTTTTAATTATGCCTCATCCACAATGATCACTTTTAGAACGTCAATTTTTTATTTTTTTATTATGCAAAATACTTTGTGATCATTTTGGAAAATCAATTTTTTTTAAATTATGCCTCATCCACAATGATCATTTTGGAACGTCAATTTTTTTTTTTTTTTTTTTATTATGTAAAATCCACTGTGATCATTTTGGAACATCAATTTTTTTTAATTATGCCTCATCCACAATGATCACTTTTGGAACGTCAATTTTTTTTTATTATGCAAAATCCTTTGTGATCATTTTGGAAAATCAATTTTTTTTAATTATGCCTCATCCACAATGATCATTTTGGAACGTCAATTTTTTTTTATTATGCAAAATCCTTTGTGATCATTTTGGAAAATCAATTTTTTTTAATTATGCCTCATCCACAATGATCACTTTTGGAACGTCAATTTTTTTTTTACTATGCAAAATCCTTTGTGATCATTTTGGAATATCATTTTGTTTTAAATTATGCCTCATCCACAATGATCACTTTTGGAACGTCATTTTTTTTTATTATGCAAAATCCTTTGTGATCATTTTGGAAAATCATTTTTTTTAAATTATGCCTCATCCACAATGATCACTTTGGAACGTCAATTTTTTTTTATTATGCAAAATCCTTTGTGATCATTTTGGAAAATCAATTTTTTTTAATTATGCCTCATCCACAATGATCACTTTTGGAACGTCAATTTTTTTTTTACTATGCAAAATCCTTTGTGATCATTTTGGAATATCATTTTGTTTTAAATTATGCCTCATCCACAATGATCACTTTTGGAACGTCATTTTTTTTTATTATGCAAAATCCTTTGTGATCATTTTGGAAAATCATTTTTTTTAAATTATGCCTCATCCACAATGATCATTTTGGAACGTCAATTTCTTTTTTTTTATTATGCAACATCCACTGTGATAATTTTGGAACATCAATTTTTTTTAATTATGCCTCATCAGCAATGATCATTTTGGAACGTCAATTTTTTTTTAAATTATGCCTCATCCACAATGATCACTTTTGGAACGTCAATTTTTTTTTATTATGCAACATCCACTGTGATCATTTTTGAACGTCAATTTTTTTTTTATTATGCGACATCCACTATTCGAACATTCTCTTTGAATGCTTGTTACACTTCGTCATCCTCTTTTATTGTTTCTTCCGCCTCCACATCTTCTATTTTTGCATGTTCCACTTCGTTATCCTTTTAAAATGCTTCTTCTACTTCATATCCTCTTTAATTGCTTCAGTTACTTCATTATGCGCTCTACAAAATTGTGGTGTTTCATACAAAACTTCAATCGCTCATATCTTCTAAACGGGAATAGATAGCCCTAGCAAACTTGTACAAAATATTGGTGTAAATTTTTGGTGGAACTGTTTTTTTTTGTCATCCTTGACATCCTTTTTGAATGCTTCTCTCACTTCGTCATCTTCTTTGAATGTTTTTTCCACTTCGACATCATCTTTGACTGGTTCTTTAACTTCGATATCCTCTTTGATTGCTTCTCCCACTTCGATATCGTCTTTGACTGCTTCTTCCATTTCGATATCGTCTTTGATTGCTTTTTCACTTCGTCATCTTCTTTGAATGCTTCTACCACCTTGGTATCCTCTTTGATTGCTTACTCAACTTCAATTTCCTCTTTGATTGTTTCTGCCACTTCGATATCCTATTTGATTGCTTTTCCCACTTCAACATTCTCTTTGATAGTTTCTTCCACTTCGATATCCAATCAACAAATTTATGATTTTTCTTACAAAACTTTAATCGCTCGTATCTTCTAAACGGGAAGAGATAGCACTAGCAAACTTTGACAAAATATTAGTACAAATTTTTGATCATTATCATTTTACAACATACATTTATATTATGCAACGTCAATCCTGATCATTTTGGAACGTCCAGATTTTTTTTATGCAACGTTCATCATGATCTTTTTTGCAACGTTCAATTTTTTTTATACAACTATTATCATGATCATTTTGGAACATCCAATTTTTTTCTCTTTGATTGCTTGTTCCACTTCGATATCCTCTTTGATTGCTTCTTCCACATTGATATCCTATTTGATTGCTTCTTTAACTTTGATATCCTCTACGATTGCTTGTTCCACTTCGATATCCTCTTTTATTCCTTCTTCATCTTCAATATCCATTGGATTGCTTCTTCATCTTTGATATCCTCTTTGATGGCATTTTCACTTCGGTATCCTCTGTAAGGGCTCCTTCCTCTTTGATTTCCGTTTGATTGCTTCTTGCACTGCAATATTTTCTTTGATTGCGTCTTCATATTCGATATCGTTTTTGATTGCATTTTTACTTCGATATCCTGTGATGGCTTCTTCCACTTTGATATCCTCTTTGATTGCTTCTTCCACTTCGATATCCGCTTTGATTGCTTGTTCCATTTTGATATCGTCTTTGACTATTTCTTTCACTTCGATATCGTCTTTGATTGCTTTTTTCACTTCGTCATCCTCTTTGAATACTTCTACCAACTCGGTATCCTCTTTGATTCCTTAGTCAACTTCAATTTCCTCTTTGATTGTTTTTGCTACTTCGATATCCTATTTGATTGCTTCTCCCACTTCAATATCCTCTTTGTTTACTCCTTCCACTTCGATATCATCTTCGATTTCCTTTTGATTGCTTCTTGCACTGCATTATTCTCTTTGATTGCGTCTTCATCTTCGATATCGTCTTTGATAGCATTTTCACTTCGATATCCTCTGTGATGGCTTCTTCCACTTCGATACCCTCTTTGATTGCTTCTTCCACTTCGATATCCTCTTTGATTGTTTCTTCCGCCTCGACATCTTCTATTTTTGCATGTTCCACTTCGTTATCCCTTTAAAATGCTTCTTCTACTTTCATATCCTCTTTAATTGCTTCAGTTACTTCATTGTGTTCTCTACAAAATTGTGGTCTTTCATACAAAACTTCAATCGCTCGTATCTTCTAAACGGGAAGAGATAGCCCTAGCAAACTTGTACAAAATATTGGTATAAATTTTTGGTGCAACTGTTTTTTTATTGTCATCCTTGACATCCTTTTTGAATGCTTCTCTCACTTCGTCATCTTCTTTGAATGTTTTTTCCACTTCGACATCATCTTTGACTGCTTCTTTAACTTCGATATCCTCTTACTCAACTTCAATTTCCTCTTTGATTGTTTCTCCCTCTTCGATATCGTCTTTGACTGCTTCTTCCATTTCGATATCGTCTTTGATTGCTTTTTTCACTTCGTCATCTTCTTTGAATGCTTCTACCGCCTCGGTATCCTCTTTGATTGCTTACTCAACTTCAATTTCCTCTTTGATTGTTTCTGCCACTTCGATATCCTATTTGATTACTTCGTCCACTTCAACATTCTCTTTGATAGTTTCTTCCACTTCGATATCCAATCAACAAATTTATGATTTTTCTTACAAAACTTTAATCGCTCGTATCTTCTAAACGGGAAGAGATAGCACTAGCAAACTTTGACAAAATATTAGTACAAATTTTTGATCATTATCATTTTGCAACATACATTTATATTATGCAACGTCAATCATGATCATTTTGGAACGTCCAGATTTTTTTTTTATGCAACGTTCATCATGATCTTTTTTGCAACGTTCAATTTTTTTTATACAACCATTATCATGATCATTTTGGAACATCCAATTTTTTTCTCTTTGATTGCTTGTTTATCTTTGATTGCTTCTTTAACTTTGATATCCTCTACGATTGCTTGTTCCGCTTCGATATCCTCTTTTATTCCTTCTTCATCTTCAATATCCATTGGATTGCTTCTTCCACTTCGATATCGTCTTTGATTGCTTTTTTTACTTCGTCATCCTCTTAGAATGCTTCTACCACCTTGGTATCCTCTTTGGTTTCTTCCTCAACTTTAATTTCCTCTTTGATTGTTTCTGCTACTTCGATATCCTATTTGATTGCTTCTTTCACTTCAATATCCTCTTTGATTGCTTCTTCCACTTCGATATCATCTTTGATTGCTGCTTCCACTTGGAAATCCTCTTTGATTTGATTGCTTCTTCCATTTCGATATCGTCTTTGACTGCTTCTTACACATGGATATCCTCTTTGATGGCTTTTAACAGCTCGATATCCTCTTTAATTACTTCTTCGACTAAAAGAAAAACACGCGAGCTGCGAGCAGCTCGCGCACAACGCAACCTCTAGTTATATTATATAAAGCTCGATTACCACTGACTGACTCACTGACTCATTGACATCATTGTTCTCCCAGATGCCACCTCGTAGGGGGGAAGTGTTTGGTGGGATCGTATAGAGGGAGTTCCGGTGAGTTGGGAATAAATCCTAAAGTACCCCTTTTGTCCCCCATTCGCTCCCATCGACATCGTATCTCGGAAAGTATAGGTCTTACAGCGTTGGTGCAAAAACTAATGTTGCTGAGGACATTTTTTTATATCCGGATCCATGAAAAAAAAATTGTCTTTCATACAAAAAAAAAATTGTCCCATACAAAATATTTCTGTATGAATACCGTAAACCGTAAATTTCGTTTGCCGTAATTTTCATACTGTTTTTGTAGGGAGCCCACGGCTTGTGTGTACTATAAAATTACTGTAAATTTGCTTGATTCTATATAATGGTGGTGGAGGGGCATGAGATAACTTTCATAGTTTTTGCAAAGGTCATCATCATCATTTTGGAACATCAAATTTTTTTTTTTTTTAGTACGTTCATCATGTTTATTTTGGAACATCCACATTTTTTTAATTATGCCTCATCCACAATGATCACTTTGGAACGTCAATTTTTTTTTTGTATTATGCAACATCCACTGTGATCATTTTGGTACATCATTTCTTTAATTACGCCTCATCCACAATGATCACTTTGGAACGTCAATTATTTTATTTTTTTTATTATGCATCATCCACTGTGATCATTTTGGAACATCATTTTTTTTAATTATGCCTCATCCACAATGATCACTTTGGAACGTCAATTATTATTATTTTTTTTGTATTATGCAACATCCACTGTGATCATTTTGGTACATCATTTTTTTAATTACGGCTCATCCACAATGATCACTTTGGAACGTCAATTTTTTTTTATTATGCAACATCCACTATGATCATTTTGGTACATCATTTTTTAAATTATGCCTCATCCACAATGATCACTTTGGAACGTCAATTACTTTTTTTTTTATTATACAACATCCACTGTGATCATTTTGGTACATAATTTTTTTAATTACGCCTCATCCACAATGATCACTTTGGAACGTCAATTTTTTTTTTATTATGCAACATCCACTGTGATCATTTTGGTATATAATTTTTTTTTAATTATGCCTCATCCACAATGATCACTTTGGAACGTCAATTATTATTATTTTTTTTGTATTATGCAACATCCACTGTGATCATTTTGGTACATCATTTTTTTTAATTATGCCTCATCCACAATGATCACTTTGGAACGTCAATTATTATTATTTTTTTATGCATCATCCACTGTGATCATTTTGGAACATCATTTTTTTTAATTATGCCTCATCCACAATGATCACTTTGGAACGTCAATTATTATTTTTTTTGTATTATGCAACATCTACTGTGATCATTGTGGTACATCGTTTTTTTAATTACGCCTCATCCACAATGATCACTTTGAAACGTCAATTTTTTTTTATTATGCATCATCCACTGTGATCATTTTGGAACATAATTTTTTTTTTTTAATTATGCCTCATCCACATGATCATTTTGGAACGTCAATTTTTTTTTATTATGCAACATCCACTGTGATCATTTTCGAAAATCATTTTTTTTTTGTAGCACAAATTTTTGGTGGAATCGTTATTTTACGGTCATCATCGCCCTTGCCATCATTTTGAATTCTTCTCTCACTTCCTTTTCGTTTTCGAATGTTTCTTCCACATTGATATCCTCTTTAATTGTTTCTATAACTTCGAAATCCTCTTTGATGGCATTTTTACTTCAATATACTTTTGAATTGTTTTTTCTATTTTTATATTTTCTTCAATTACTTCTCTTACTTCAATATCGACTCCACAAAATTATGGGTTTTAATACAAATCTTAAATCGCTCGTATCTTCTAAACGGGAAGAGTTACCCCCAGCAAACTTTTACAAAATATTGGTACTAATTTTTGGTGGAATAGTTTTTTTAATACCATCATTGCCCTTGAGATCCTTTTTGAATGCTTCTCTTACTTCGTCTTCCGCTTTGAATGCTTCTTTCACCTCGATATCCTCTATTTTTGCTTCTTCCACTTTGATATCCTTTTTAATTGCTTTTTCTACTTATATATTTTCTTCAATTGCTTCTTTTACTTCAATTTCCACTCTACAAAATTATGGGTTTTAATACAAATCTTAAATCGCTCGTATCTTCTAAACGGGAACAGTTACGCCTAGCAAACTTTTACAAAATATTGGTACAAATTTTTGGTGGAATAGTTTTTTTAATACCATCATTGCCCTTGACATCCGTTTTGAATGATTCTCTTACTTCGTCTTCCACTTTAAATGCTTCTTTCACCTCGATATCCTCTATTTTTGCTTCTTCCACTTTGATATCCTTTTTAATTGCTTTATCTACTTATATATTTTCTTCAATTGCTTCTTTTACTTCAATTCCCACTCTACAAAATTATGGGTTTTAATACAAATCTTAAATCGCTCGTATCTTCTAAACGGGAACAGTTACGCCTAGCAAACTTTTACAAAATATTGGTACAAATTTTTGGTCGAATATTTTTTTTTATTACCATCATTGATCTTGACATCCTTTTTGAATGCTTCTTTCACCTCGATATCCTCTATTTTTGCTTTTTCCACTTTGATATCCTTTTTAATTGCTTTTTCTACTTATATATTTTCTTAATTGCTTCTTTTACTACAATTTCCACTCTACAAAATTATGGGTTTTAATACAAATCTTAAATCGCTCGTATCTTCTAAACGGGAACAGTTACGCCTAGCAAACTTTTACAAAATATTGGTTCAAATTTTTGGTCGAATAGTTTTTTTATTACCATCATTGCCCTTGACGTCTGTTTTGAATGCTTCTCTTACTTCGTCTTCCACTTTAAATGCTTCTTTCACCTCGATATCCTCTATTTTTGCTTCTTCCACTTTGATATCCTTTTTAATTGCTTTATCTACTTATATATTTTCTTCAATAGCTTCTTTTACTTCAATTCCCACTCTACAAAATTATGGGTTTTAATACAAATCTTAAATCGCTCGTATCTTCTAAACGGGAACAGTTACGCCTAACAAACTTTTACAAAATATTGGTACAAATTTTTGGTCGAATATTTTTTTTATTACCATCATTGATCTTGAAATCCTTTTTGAATGCTTCTTTAACCTCGATATCCTCTATTTTTGCTTTTTCCACTTTGATATCCTTTTTAATTGCTTTTTCTACTTATATATTTTCTTCAATTGCTTCTTTTACTACAATTTCCACTCTACAAAATTATGGGTTTTAATACAAACCTTAAATCGCTCGTATCTTCTAAACGGGAACAGTTACGCCTAGCAAACTTTTACAAAATATTGGTACAAATTTTAGGTCGAATAGTTTTTTATTACCATCATTGCTCTTGACATCCTTTTTGAATGCTTCTCTCACTTGGTCTTCCTCCTTGAATGCTTCTTTCACCTCGATATCCTCTATTTTTGCTTCTTCCACTTTGATATCCTTTTTAATGTCTTTTTCTACTTATATGTCTTCTTCAATTGCTTCTTTTACTTCAATGTCCACTCCACAAAATTATGGGTTTTCATACAAAACTTAAATCGCTCGTATCTTTTAAACGGGAAGAGATAGCTCGAGGAAACTTTTACAAAATATTAGTATAAGTTTTTGGTGAAACCGTTTTTTATTTTTATCCTTGTCCTCGACGTCTTTTACTCAATTTCAATTTCCTCTTTAATTGTTTCTGCTACTTCGATATCCTATTTGATTGCTTCTTTCACTTCAATATCCTCTTTGATTGCTTCTTCCACTTGGATATCCTCTTTGATTTGATTGCTTCTTCCATTTCGATCGTCTTTGACTGCTTCTTACACATGGATATCCTCTTCGATAACTTTAAACAGCTTGATATCCTCTTTGATTGCTTCTTCCACTTTGATATCCTCTTTTATTGCTTCTACCAATTCGATATCATCTTCGATTTCCTTTTGATTGCTTCTTGCACTGCAATATTCTCTTTGATTGCGTCTACATCTTCGATATCATTTTTGATAGCATTTTCACTTCGATATCCTCTGTGATGGCTTCTTCCACTTCGATACCCTCTTTGATTGCTTCTTCCACTTCGATATCCTCTTTGATTGCTTCTTCCACTTCGATATCCTCTTTGATTGCTTACTCAACTTTAATTTCCTCTTTGATTGTTTCTGCTGCTTCAATATCCTATTTGATTGCTTCTTTCACTTCAATATCCTCTTTAATTGCTGCTTCCACTTGGAAATCCTCTTTGATTTGATTGCTTCTTCCATTTCGGTATCGTCTTTGACTGCTTCTTACACATGGATATCCTCTTTGATGGCTTTTAACAGCTCGATATCCTCTTTAATTACTTCTTCGACTAAAAGAAAAACACGCGAGCTGCGAGCAGCTCGCGCACAACGCAACCTCTAGTTATATTATATAAAGCTCGATTACCACTGACTGACTGACTGACTCATTGACATGTTTGTTCTCCCAGATGCCACCTCGTAGGGTGAAAATGTTTGGTGGGATCGTATAGAGGGAGTTCCGATGAGTTGGGAATAAATCCTAAAGTACCCCTTTTGTCCCCCATTCGCTCCCATCGACCTCGTATCTCGGAAAGTATAGGTCTTAGAGAGTTGGTGCAAAAACTAATGTTGCAGAGGACATTTTTTTATATCCGGTTCCATGAAAAAAAAATTGTCTTTCATACAAAAAAAAAATTGTCCCATACAAAATATTTCTGTATGAATACCGTAAACCGTATATTTCGTTTGCCGTAATTTTCATACTGTTTTTGTAGGGAGCCCATGGCTTGTGTGTACTATAAAATTACTGTAAATTTGCTTGATTCTATATAATGGTGGTGGAGGGGCATGAGACAACTTTCATAGTTTTTGCAAAGGTCATCATCATCATTTTGGAACATCCATTTTTTTTTTTTTTAGTATGCAACGTTCATCATGTTTATTTTGGAACATCCACATTTTTTTAATTTTGCCTCATCCACAATGATCACTTTGGAACGTCAATTATTTTTTTTTTATTATGCAACATCCACTGTGATCATTTTGGTACATCATTTTTTTTAATTATGCCTCATCCACAATGATCACTTTGGAACGTCAATTATTTTTTTTTATTATGCATCATCCACTGTGATATTTTGGTACATCATTTTTTTTAATTATGCCTCATCCACAATGATCACTTTGGAACGTCAATTTTTTTTTTATTATGCAAAATACTTTGTGATCATTTTGGAAAATCAATTTTTTTTAAATTATGCCTCATCCACAATAATCATTTTGGAACGTCAATTTTTTTTTTTTTTTTATTATGCAAAATCCACTGTGATCATTTTGGAACATCAATTTTTTTTAATTATGGCTCATCCACAATGATCACTTTTGGAACGTCATTTTTTTTTTATTATGCAAACTCCTTTGTGATCATTTTGGAAAATCAATTTTTTTTTAATTATGCCTCATCCACAATGATAATTTTGGAACGTCAATTTTTTTTTTTATTATGCAAAATCCTTTGTGATCATTTTGGAAAATCAATTTTTTTTAATTATGCCTCATCCACAATGATCACTTTTGGAACGTCAGTTTTTTTTTACTATGCAAAATCCTTTGTGATCATTTTGGAACATCATTTTGTTTTAAATTATGCCTCATCCACAATGATCACTTTTGGAACGTCATTTTTTTTTTATTATGCAAAATCCTTTGTGATCATTTTGGAAAATCATTTTTTTTAAATTATGCCTCATCCACAATGATCATTTTGGAACGTCAATTTCTTTTTTTTTATTATGCAACATCCACTGTGATAATTTTGGAACATCAATTTTTTTTAATTATGCCTCATCCGCAATGATCATTTTGGAACGTCAATTTTTTTTTAAATTATGCCTCATCCACAATGATCACTTTTGGAACATCAATTTTTTTTTATTTATGCCTCATCCACTATGATCATTTTGGAACGTCAATTTTTTTTTATTATGCGACATCCACTATTCGAATATTCTCTTTGATTGCTTGTTACACTTCGTCATCCTCTTTTATTGTTTCTTCCGCCTCCACATCTCCTATTTTTGCATGTTCCACTTCGTTATCCTTTTAAAATGCTTCTTCTACTTCATATCCTCTTTAATTGCTTCAGTTACTTCATTATGCGCTCTACAAAATTGTGGTGTTTCATACAAAACTTCAATCGCTCATATCTTCTAAACGGGAAGAGATAGACCTAGCAAACTTGTACAAAATATTGGTATAAACTTTTGGTGGAACTGTTTTTTTATTGTCATCCTTGACATCCTTTTTGAATGCTTCTCTCACTTCGTCATCTTCTTTGAATGTTTTTTCCACTTCGACATCATCTTTGACTGCTTCTTTAACTTCGATATCCTCTTTGATTGCTTCTCCCACTTCGATATCGTCTTTGACTGCTTCTTCCATTTCGATATCGTCTTTGATTGCTTTTTCACTTCGTCATCTTCTTTGAATGCTTCTACCACCTTGGTATCCTCTTTGATTGCTTACTCAACTTCAATTTCCGCTTTGATTGTTTCTGCCACTTCGATATCCTATTTGATTGCTTCTTCCACTTCAACATTCTCTTTGATAGTTTCTTCCACTTCGATATCCAATCAACAAATTTATGATTTTTCTTACAAAACTTTAATCGCTCGTATCTTCTAAACGGGAAGAGATAGCACTAGCAAACTTTGACAAAATATTAGTACAAATTTTTGATCATTATCATTTTACAACATACATTTATATTATGCAACGTCAATCCTGATCATTTTGGAACGTCCAGATTTTTTTTATGCAACGTTCATCATGATCTTTTTTGCAATGTTCAATTTTTTTTATACAACTATTATCATGATCATTTTGGAACATCCAATTTTTTTCTCTTTGATTGCTTGTTCCACTTCGATATCCTCTTTGATTGCTTCTTCCACATTGATATCCTATTTGACTGCTTCTTTAACTTTGATATCCTCTACGATTGCTTGTTCCACTTCGATATCCTCTTTTATTCCTTCTTCATGTTCAATATCCATTGGATTGCTTCTTCATCTTTGATATCCTCTTTGATGGCATTTTCACTTCGGTATCCTCTGTAAGGGCTCCTTCCTCTTTGATTTCCGTTTGATTGCTTCTTGCACTGCAATATTTTCTTTGATTGCGTCTTCATATTCGATATCGTTTTTGATTGCATTTTTACTTCGATATCCTGTGATGGCTTCTTCCACTTTGATATCCTCTTTGATTGCTTCTTCCACTTCGATATCCGCTTTGATTGCTTGTTCCATTTTGATATCGTCTTTGACTATTTCTTTCACTTCGATATCGTCTTTGATTGCTTTTTTCACTTCGTCATCCTCTTTGAATACTTCTACCAACTCGGTATCCTCTTTGATTCCTTAGTCAACTTCAATTTTCTCTTTGATTGTTTTTGCTACTTCGATATCCTATTTGATTGCTTCTCCCACTTCAATATCCTCTTTGTTTACTCCTTCCACTTCGATATCATCTTCGATTTCCTTTTGATTGCTTCTTGCACTGCATTATTCTCTTTGATTGCGTCTTCATCTTCGATATCGTCTTTGACAGCATTTTCACTTCGATATCCTCTGTGATGGCTTCTTCCACTTCGATACCCTCTTTGATTGCTTCTTCCACTTCGATATCCTCTTTGATTGTTTCTTCCGCCTCCACATCTCCTATTTTTGCATGTTCCACTTCGTTATCCTTTTAAAATGCTTCTTCTACTTTCATATCCTCTTTAATTGCTTCAGTTACTTCATTATGCTCTCTACAAAATTGGGGTCTTTTATACAAAACTTCAATCGCTCGTATCTTCTAAACGGGAAGAGATAGCCCTAGCAAACTTGTACAAAATATTGGTATAAATTTTTGGTGCAACTGTTTTTTAATTGTCATCCTTGACATCCTTTTTGAATGCTTCTCTCACTTCGTCATCTTCTTTGAATGTTTTTTCCACTTCGACATCATCTTTGACTGCTTCTTTAACTTCGATATCCTCTTTGATTGCTTCTCCCACTTCGATATCGTCTTTGACTGCTTCTTCCATTTCGATATCGTCTTTGATTGCTTTTTTCACTTCGTCATCTTCTTTGAATGCTTCTACCGCCTCGGTATCCTCTTTGATTGCTTACTCAACTTCAATTTCCTCTTTGATTGTTTCTGCCACTTCGATATCCTATTTGATTGCTTCTTCCACTTCAACATTCTCTTTGATAGTTTCTTCCACTACGATATCCAATCAACAAATTTATGATTTTTCTTACAAAACTTTAATCGCTCGTATCTTCTAAACGGGAAGAGATAGCACTAGCAAACTTTGACGAAATATTAGTACAAATTTTTGATCATTATCATTTTGCAACATACATTTATATTATGCAACGTCAATCATGATCATTTTGGAACGTCCAGATTTTTTTTTATGCAACGTTCATCATGATCTTTTTTGCAACGTTCAATTTTTTTTTATACAACCATTATCATGATCATTTTGGAACATCCAACTTTTTTCTCTTTGATTGCTTGTTCCACTTCGATATCCTCTTTGATTGCTTCTTCCACATTGGTATCCTCTTTGATTGCTTCTTTAACTTGATATCCTCTACGATTGCTTGTTCCGCTTCGATATCCCCTTTTATTCCTTCTTCATCTTCAATATCCATTGGATTGCTTCTTCCACTTCGATATCGTCTTTGATTGCTTTTTTTACTTCGTCATCCTCTTAGAATGCTTCTGCCACCTTGGTATCCTCTTTGATTTCTTTCTCAACTTTAATTTCCTCTTTGATTGTTTCTGCTACTTCGATATCCTATATGATTGCTTCTTTCACTTCAATATCCTCTTTGATTGCTTCTTCCACTTCGATATCATCTTTGATTGCTGCTTCCACTTGGAAATCCTCTTTGATTTGATTGCTTCTTCCATTTCGATATCGTCTTTGACTGCATCTTAAACATGGATATCCTCTTTGATGGCTTTTAACAGCTCGATATCCTCTTTAATTACTTCTTCGACTAAAAGAAAAACACGCGAGCTGCGAGCAGCTCGCGCACAACGCAACCTCTAGTTATATTATATAAAGCTCGATTACCACTGACTGACTGACTGACTCATTGACATGTTTGTTCTCCCAGATGCCCCCTCGTAGGGTGAAAATGTTTGGTGCCATCGTATAGAGGGAGTTCCGATGAGTTGGGAATAAATCCTAAAGTACCCCTTTTGTCCCCCATTCGCTCCCATCGACATCGTATCTCGGAAAGTATAGGTCTTAGAGCGTTGGTGCAAAAACTAATGTTGCAGAGGACATTTTTTTATATCCGGTTCCATGAAAAAAAAATTGTCTTTCATACAAAAAAAAAATTGTCCCATACAAAATATTTCTGTATGAATACCGTAAACCGTATATTTCGTTTACCGTACTGTTCATACTGTTTTTGTAGGGAGGCCATGGCTTGTGTGTACTATAAAATTACTGTAAATTTGCTTGATTCTATATAATGGTGGTGGAGGGGCATGAGACAACTTTCATAGTTTTTGCAAAGGTCATCATCATCATTTTGGAACATCCATTTTTTTTTTTTTAGTATGCAACGTTCATCATGTTTATTTTGGAACATCAATTTTTTTTTAATTTTGCTTCATCCACAATGATCACTTTGGAACGTCAATTTTTTTATTTTATTATGCAACATCCACTGAGATCATTTTGGTACATCATTTTTTTAATTATGCCTCATCCACAATGATCACTTTGGAACGTCAATTTTTTTTTTTATTATTCAACATCCACTGTGATCATTTTGGTACATCATTTTTTTAATTACGCCTCATCCACAATGATCACTTTGGAACGTCAATTATTTTTTTTTTTACTATGCAAAATCCTTTGTGATCATTTTGGAAAATCAATTTTTTTTTAATTATGCCTCATCCACAATGATCACTTTGGAACGTCAATTATTTTTTTTTTTTACTATGCAAAATCCTTTGTGATCATTTTGGAAAATCAATTTTTTTTAAATTATGCCTCATCCACAATGATCACTTTGGAACGTCAATTTTTTTTTATTATGCATTATCCTTTGTGATCATTTTGGAAAATATTTTTTTTTTAATTATGCCTCATCCACAATGATCATTTTGGAACGTCAATTTTTTTTTATCATGCAACATCCTTTGTGATCATTTTGGAAAATCAAATTTTTTTTAATTATGCCTCATCCACAATGATCACTTTTGGAACGTCAATTTTTTTTTTATTATGCAACATCCACTGTGATCATTTTGGAACATCAATTTTTTTTAAATCATCCACATTGATCACTTTTGGAACGTCAAATTTTTTTTTATTATGCAACATCCTTTGTGATCATTTTGGAAAATCAATTTTTTTTAATTATGCCTCATTCACAATGATCCTTTTGGAACGTCAATTTTTTTTTATTATGCAAAATCCACTGTTATCATTTTGGAACGTCAATTTTTTTTTTATAATGTAAGATCCACTATGATCATTTTGGAACATCATTTTATTTTAATTATGCTTCATCCACTATGATCATTTTGGAACGTCGAAATACTTTTTGATTGCTTCTTGCACTTCGATATCCTCTCCTCAAAATTATGATTTTTCCTAAAAAACTTTAATCGTTCGTATCTTTTAAACGGTAAGAGATAGACATAACAAACTTTTATAAAATGGTAGCACAAGTTTTTGGTGGAATCGTTATTTTACGGTCATTATCGCCCTTGACATCATTTTGAATTCTTCTCTCACTTACTTTTCGTCTTCGAATGTTTCTTCCACTTTGATATCCTCTTTGATTGTTTCTATAACTTCGAAATCCTCTTTGATGGCAATTTTACTTCAATATACTTTTGAATTGCTTTTTCTACTTTTATATTTTCTTCAATTACTTCATTTACTTCAATTTCCACTCTACAAAATTATGGGTTTTCATACAAATATTAAATCGCTCGTATCTTCTAAACGGGAACAGTTACGCCTAGCAAACTTTTACAAAATATTGGTACTAATTTTTGGTGGAATAGATTTTTTAATACCATCATTGCCCTTGAGATCCTGTTTGAATGCTTCTCTTACTTCGTCTTCCGCTTTGAATGCTTCTTTCACCTCGATATCCTCTATTTTTGCTTCTTCCACTTTGATATCCTTTTTAATTGCTTTTTCTACTTATATATTTTCTTCAATTGCTTCTTTTACTTCAATTTCCACTCTACAAAATTATGGGTTTTAATACAAATCTTAAATCGCTCGTATCTTCTAAACGGGAAGAGTTACGCCTAGCAAACTTTTACAAAATATTGGTACAAATTTTTGGAGGAATAGTTTTTTTAATACCATCATTGCCCTTGACATCCTTTTTGAATGCTTCTCTTACTTTGTCTTCCGCTTTGAATGCTTCTTTCACCTCAATATCCTCTATTTTTGCTTCTTCCACTTTGATATCCTTTTAATTTGCTTTTTCTACTTATATATTTTCTTCAATTGCTTCTTTTACTTCAATTTCCACTCTACAAAATTATGGGTTTTAATACAAATCTTAAATCGCTCGTATCTTCTAAACGGGAAGAGTTACCCCCAGCAAACTTTTACAAAATATTGGTACTAATTTTTGGTGGAATAGTTTTTTAATACCATCATTGCCCTTGAGATCCTTTTTGAATGCTTCTCTTACTTCGTCTTCCGCTTTGAATGCTTCTTTCACCTCGATATCCTCAATTTTTGCTTCTTCCACTTTGATATCCTTTTTAGTTGTTTTTTTTCTACTTATATATTTTCTTCAATTGCTTCTTTTACTTCAATTTCCACTCTACAAAATTATGGGTTTTAATACAAATCTTAAATCGCTCGTATCTTCTAAACGGGAAGAGTTACCCCCAGCAAACTTTTACAAAATATTGGTACTAATTTTTGGTGGAATATTTTTTTAATACCATCATTGCCCTTGAGATCCTTTTTGAATGCTTCTCTTACTTTGTCTTCCGCTTTGAATGCTTCTTTCACCTCAATATACTCTATTTTTGCTTCTTCCATTTTGATATCCTTTTAAATTGCTTTTTCTACTTATATATTTTCTTCAATTGCTTCTTTTACTTCAATTTCCACTCTACAAAATTATGGGTTTTAATACAAATCTTAAATCGCTCTTATCTTCTAAACGGGAAGAGTTACCCCCAGCAAACTTTTACAAAATATTGGTACAAATTTTTGGAGGAATAGTTTTTTTAATACCATCATTGCCCTTGACATCCTTTTTGAATGCTTCTCTTACTTTGTCTTCCGCTTTGAATGCTTCTTTCACCTCGATATCCTCAATTTTTGCTTCTTCCACTTTGATATCCATTTTAGTTTCTTTTTTTCTACTTATATATTTTCTTCAATTGCTTCTTTTACTTCAATTTCCACTCTACAAAATTATGGGGTTTAATACAAATCTTAAATCGCTCGTATCTTCTAAACGGGAAGAGTTACGCCTAGCAAACTTTTACAAAATATTGGTACAAATTTTTGGAGGAATAGTTTTTTTAATACCATCATTGCCCTTGACATCCGTTTTGAATGCTTCTCTTACTTCGTCTTCCACTTTGAATGCTTCTTTCACCTCGATATCCTCTATTTTTGCTTCTTCCACTTTGATATCCATTTTAATTGTTTTATCTACTTATATGTTTTATTCAATTGCTTCTTTTACTTCAATTTCCACTCTACAAAATTATAGGTTTTAATACAAATCTTAAATCGCTCGTATCTTCGAAACGGGAACAGTTACGCCTAGCAAACTTTTACAAAATATTGGTACAAATTTTTGGTCGAATAGTTTTTTATTACCATCATTGCTCTTGACATCCTTTTTGAATGCTTCTCTCACCTGGTCTTCCTCCTTGAATGCTTCTTTCACCTCGATATCCTCTATTTTTGCTTCTTCCACTTTGATATCCTTTTTAATTGCTTATTCTACTTATATATTATCTTTAATTGCTTCTTTTACTTCAATTTCTACTCGACAAAATTGTGGGTTTTCATATAAAACTTAAATCGCTCGTATCTTCTAAACGGGAAGAGATAGCTCTAGGAAACTTTTACAAAATATTGGTATAAGTTTTTGGTGGAACCGTTTTTTTATTTTTATCATTGTCCTCGACGTCCTTGTTGAATGCTTCTTTCACTTCGTCTTCCTCTTTGAATGCTTCTTTCCCTTCGTCATCCTCTTTGACTGTTTCTTCCACCTCGGTATCCTCTACTTTTGCTTCTTCCATCTCGATATCTTCTTTGATTGCTTCTTTAACTTCGATGTCCAATTTGATTGCTACCTTTACTTCGATATCGTCTTTGATTGCTTCTTTTACTGGGGTATCCTCTTTGATGGCTTCTTTAACTTCGATATCCTATTTGATTGCTTCTGTAACTTCGTCATCCTGTTTTAATTCTTCTACGACCTCACTATGCTCTTAGGGTGCGTCTTCAACTTCGATACTGAAACACATAGGCATAGTAAACTTTTACAAAATGGTAGTACAAATGTTTGTCGGAATCGTTTTTTTATTGTCATCAACAACCTTGATATTCTTTTTAAATACTTCTCTCACTTCGACATCCTCTTAGACTTCCAACACCTTGATATCCTCTTTTAATGCTGTTCCACAGTATATTGAACCCTGTTTGATTCCTTTTTTCACTTTGGAATTCTCTTTCTTCTTTGATTGCTTCTTCATCTTCGATATCTTGTATGATTGCTTCTTTCACTTCAATATCCTCTTTGATTGATTCTTACACTTCAATATCCTTTTAGAGTGCTTCTTTCACTTCGATATCGTCTTTGTTTGCTTCATTCATTTCGTCATCCTCTTTAAATATTACTACCACCTTGGTATCCTCTTTGATTGCTTACTCCACTTTTGTTTTATTATGCAACATCCACTATTCTGGTATTCTCTTTGATTGCTTCTTCCACTTCGATATCCTCTTTGATTGCATCGTACACTTCGATATCCTTTTTGATTGTTTGTTCCACTTCGTCATCCTCTTTGATTGTTTCTTCCACCTCAACATCTTCTATTTTTGCATGTTCCACTTCAATATCCTTTTAAATTGCTTCTTCTATTTCATATCCTCTTTAATTGCTTAATTTACTTCATTGCCCTCTCTTCAAAATTATGGTGTTTCATACAAAACTTCAATCGCTCGTATCTTCTAAGCGGGAAGTGATAGCCATAGCAAACTTGTACAAAATATTGATATCAATTTTTGTTGGAATCGTTTTTTTTATTATCGTCCTTGAATGCTTCTCTCACTTCGTCATCCTCTTTGAATGTTTCTTCCACTTCGACATCATCTTTGACTGCTTCTTTAACTTCGATATCCTCTTTGATTGCTTCTTCCACTTCGATATCGTCTTTGACTGCTTCTTCCATTTCGATATCGTCTTTAATTGCTTTTTTCACTTCGTCATCTTCTTTGAATGCTTCTACCACCTCGGTATCCTCTATGATTGCTTACTCAACTTCAATTTACTCTTTGATTGTTTCTGCCACTTCGATATCCTATTTGATTGCTCCTTCCACTTCAATATCCTCTTTGATTGCTTCTTCCACTTCGATATCATCTTCGATTTCCTTTTGATTGCTTGTTGCACTGCAATATTCTCCTTCATTGCGTCTTCATCTTCGATATCGTCTTCGATAGCAATTTTACTTCGATATATTCTGTGATGGCTTCTTCCACTTCGATATCTTCTTTGATTCGATTGCTTCTTCCATTTCGATTTTGTTTTGACTGCTTCTTACACATGGATATCCTCTTTGATAGCTTTTAACAGCTCGATATCATCTTTGATTGCTTTTTTTAATTCCTCATCCTCTTAGAATGCTTCTACCACCTCGGTATCCTCTTTGATTGCTTACTCAACCTTAATTTCCTCTTTATTTGATTCTGCTACTTCGATATCCTATTTGATTGCTTCTTTCACTTTGTTATCATCTTTGATTGCTGCTTCCACTTGGAAATCCTCTTTTATTTGATTGCTTCTTCCATTTCGATATCGTCTTTGACTGCTTCTTACACATGGATATCCTCTTAGATGGCTTTTAACAGCTCGATATCCTCATTAATTACTTCTTCGACTAAAAGAAAAACACGCGAGCTGCGAGCAGCTCGCGCACAACGCAACCTCTAGTTATATTATATAAAGCTCGATTACCACTCACTGACTGACTGACTGACTGACTCATTGACATGTTTGTTCTCCCAGATGCCACCTCGTAGGGTGAAAATGTTTGGTGGGATCGTATAGAGGGAGTTCCGATGAGTTGGGAATAAATCCTAAAGTACCCCTTTTGTCCCCCATTCGCTCACATCGACCTCGTATCTCGGAAAGTATAGGTTTTAGAGAGTTGGTGCAAAAACTAATGTTGCAAAGGACATTTTTTTATATCCAGTTCCATGAAAAAAAAATTGTCTTTCATACAAAAAAAAAATTGTCCCATACAAAATACCGTAAACCGTATATTTCGTTTGCCGTAATTTTCATACTGTTTTTGTAGGGAGCCCATGGCTTGTGTGTACTATAAAATTACTGTAAATTTGCTTGATTCTATATAATGGTGGTGGAGGGGCATGAGACAACTTTCATAGTTTTTGCAAAGGTCATCATCATCATTTTGGAACATCCAATTTTTTTTTTTTTTTTTTAGTATGCAACGGTCATCATGTTTAATTTGGAACATCCACATTTTTTTAATTATGCCTCATCCACAATGATCACTTTTAGAACGTCATTTTTTTTTTTATTTTATTCTGCATAATCGTTTGTGATCATTTTGGAACACCAATTTTTTTTTAATTATGCCTTATCCACAATGATCACTTTTAGAAAAGTCAATTTTTTTTTTTTAATATGCAAAATCCTTTGTGATCATTTTAGAAAATCAATTTTTTTTAATTATGCCTCATCCACAATGATCACTTTGGAACGTCAATTTTTTTTTTATTATGCAACATCCACTGTGATCATTTTGGTACATCATTTTTTTAATTATGCCTCATCCACAATGATCACTTTGGAACGTCAATTTTTTTTTTATTATGCAACATCCACTGTGATCATTTTGGTACATCATTTTTTTAAATTATGCCTCATCCACAATGATCACTTTGGAACGTCAATTATTTTTTTTTATTATGCAACATCCACTGTGATCATGTTGGTACATCATTTTTTTAATTACGCCTCATCCACAATGATCACTTGGGACCGTCAATTATTTTTTATTTTTTTATTATGCATCATCCACTGTGATCATTTTGGAACATCATTTTTTTTAATTATGCCTCATCCACAATGATCACTTTGGAACGTCAATTATTTTTTATTTTTCATTATGCATCATCCACTGTGATCATTTTGGAACATCATTTTTTTTTCAATTATGCCTCATCCACTATGATCACTTTGGAACGTCATTTTTTTTTATTATGCAATATCCACTGTGATATTTTGGTACATCATTTTTTTTAATTATGCCTCATCCACAATGATCACTTTGGAACGTCAATTATTTTTTATTTTTTTATTATGCATCATCCACTGTGATCATTTTGGAACATCATTTTTTTCAATTATGCCTCATCCACTATGATCACTTTGGAACGTCATTTTTTTTTTTTTTATTATGCAACATCCACTGTGATATTTTGGTACGTCATTTTTTTTAATTATGCCTCATCCACAATGATCACTTTGGAACGTCAATTATTATTTTTTTTTTTTATTATTCAACATCCACTATGATCATTTTGGTACATCATTTTTTTAATTACGCGTCATCCACAATGATCACTTTGGAACGTCAATTATTTTTTATTTTTTTATTATGCATCATCCACTGTGATCATTTTGGAACATAATTTTTTTTTCAATTAAATCATCCACTATGATCTCCTTGGAACGTCATTTTTTTTTATTATGCAATATCCACTGTGATATTTTGGTACATCATTTTTTTTAATTATGCCTCATCCACAATGATCACTTTGGAACGTCAATTTTTTTTTTACTATGCAAAATCCTTTGTGATCATTTTGGAAAATCAATATTTTTTAAATTATGCCTCATCCACAATGATCATTTTGGAACGTTAATTTTTTTTATTATGCAAAATCCTTTGTGATCATTTTGGAAAATCAAATTTTTTTAAATTATGCTTCATCCAAAATGATCACTTTTGGAACGTCAATTTTTTTATTTTTTATTATGCAAAATCCACTGTGATCATTTTGGAACATCAGTTTTTTTTTAATTATGCCTCATCCACAATGATCATTTTGAAACGTTATTTTTTTTTATTATGCAACATCCACTGTGATCATTTTCGAACATCAATTTTTTTTTAATTATGCCTCATCCACAATGATCATTTTGGAACGTCAATTTTTTTTTTAAATGCAACATCCAGTGTGATCCTTTTGGAACATCATTTTTTTTTAAATTATGCCTCATCCACAATGATCATTTTCGAACGTCAATTTTTTTTTTATTATGCAAAATCCTTTGTGATCGTTTTGGAAAATCAATTTTTTTTAATTATGCCTCATCCACAAATATCACTTTTGGAACGTCAATTTTTTTTTAATATGCAACATCCACTGTGATCATTTTGGAACGTCAATTTTTTTTTATAATGTAACATCCACTATGATCATTTTAGAACATCATTTTATTTTAATTATGCCTCATCCACTATGATCATTTTGGAACGTCGAAATACTTTTTAATTGCTTCTTCTACTTGGATATCTTTTTTGATTGAATCTTCCACTTCGATATCCTCTTTGAATGTTTCTTCCACTTTCATATCTTCTCAACAAAATTATGATTTTACTTAAAAACTTTAATCGCTCGTATCGTCTTAACGAAAATAAATAGGCATAGTAAACTTTTACAAAATGGTAGCACAAATTTTGGGTAAAATCGTTTTTTCATTGTCATGACAGTCTTTTTACATGCTTCTCTCACTTCGATATCCTCTTTGATGGCTTCTTCCACTTCGATATACTTTTTAATTGCTTCTTCTACTTGGATATATTTTTTGATTGCTTCTTGCATTTCGATATCCTCTCATCAAAATTATGATTTTCCTTAAAAAACTTTAATCGTTCGTATCTTTTAAACGGTAAGAGATAGACATAACAAACTTTTATAATATGGTAGCACAAATTTTTGGTGGAATTGTTATTTTACGGTCATCATCGCCCTTGACATCATTTTGAATTCTTCTCTCACTTACTTTTCGTCTTTGAATGTTTCTTCCACTTTGATATCCTCTTTGATTGTTTCTACAACTTCGAAATCCTCTTTGATGGCATTTTTACTTCAATATATATTTTTGAATTGCTTTTTCTAATTTTATATTTTCTTCAATTACTTCTTTTACTTCAATATCCACTCTACAAAATTATGGGTTTTAATACAAATTTGAAATCGCTCGTATCTTCTAAACGGGAAGAGTTACCCCCAGCAAACTTTTACAAAATATTGGTACTAATTTTTGGTGGAATAGTTTTTTAATACCATCATTGCCCTTGAGTTATGTTTTGAATGCTTCTCTTACTTCGTCTTCCGCTTTGAATGCTTCTTTCACCTCGATATCCTCTATTTTTGCTTCTTCCACTTTGATATCCTTTTTAATTGCTTTTTCTACTGATATTATTTTCTTCAATTGCTTCTTTTACTACAATTTCCACTCTACAAAATTATGGGTTTTAATAGAAATCTTAAATCACTCGTATCTTCTAAACGGGAAGAGTTACCCTTAGCAAACTTTTACAAAACATTGGTACCTACTAATTTTTGGTGAAGTAGTTTTTTTAATACCATCATTGCCCTTGACATCCTTTTTGAATGCTTCTCTCACTTTATCTTTCAGTTTGAATGCTTCTTTCACCTCGATATCCTCTATTTTTGCTTCTTCCACTTTGATATCCTTTTTAATTGCTTCTTCTACTTATATATTAATTTTAATTGCTTCTTTTACTTCAATTTCCACTCTACAAAATTATGAGTTTTCATATAAAACTTAAATCGCTCATATCTTCTAAACGGAAAGAGATAGCTATGGGAAACTTTTACAAAATATTGGTATAAGTTTTTGGTTTAACCGTTATTTTATTTTTATCATTGTCCTCAACGTCCTTTTTGAATGCTTCTCTCACTTCGTCTTCCTCTTTGAATGCTTCTTTCCCTTCGTCATCCTCTTTGACTGTTTCTTCCACCTCGATATCCTCTACTTTTGTTTCTTCCATCTCGTTATCACTTTGATTGCTTCTTTTAGTGGGATATCATCTTTGATTGCTTTTTTCACTTCGGCATCCTCTTAGAATGCTTCTACCACCTCGGTATCCTCTTTGATTGCTTACTCAACTTCAATTTCCTCTTTGATTGTTTCTGCCACTTCGATATCCCATTTGATTGCTCCTTCCACTTCAATATCCTCTTTGATTGCTTCTTCCACTTCGATATCATCTTCGATTTCCTTTTGATTGCTTGTTGCACTGCAATATTCTCTTTCATTGCGTCTTCATCTTCGATATCGTCTTCGATAGCAATTTTACTTCGATATCCTCTGTGATGGCTTCTTCCACTTCGATATCCTCTTTGATTCGATTGCTTCTTCCATTTCGATATTTTTTGACTGCTTCTTACACATGGATATCCTCTTTGATAGCTTTTAACAGCTCGATATCATCTTTGATTGCTTTTTTCACTTCGTCATCCTTTTAGAATGCTTCTACAACCTCGGTATCCTCTTTGATTGCTTACTCAACCTTAATTTCCTCATTATTTGATTCTGATACTTCGATATCCTATTTAATTGCTTTTTTCACTTCAATATCTTCTTTGATTGCTGCTTCCACTTGGAAATCCTCTTTGATTTGATTGCTTCTGCCATTTCGATATCGTCTTTGACTGCTTCTTACACATGGATATCCTCTTTGATGGCTTTTAACAGCTCGATATCCTCTTTAATTACTTCGTCGACTAAAAGAAAAACACGCGAGCTGCGAGCAGCTCGCGCACAACGCAACCTCTAGTCCTTCTTATGTCATTCCACCTCGTACCGAAACCATCATTGAATGTTCGGTGCAAAACCCAAATCACCTCACCGAAGGCATCATTCAAGATCAACATTTGTCCAACAATCTGTTAGTTTCCAATTGCATTGTCAAGGTAAAGGAAAAGAATCGTGTAAACCTTTCAGTAGTGAACACATCCGAATCTCCTATCAACGTAAATTCTAATCTAAATTTCAAAGTTGAACCTTTAAATGCCTATGCAGTCCAACTTAGTGCTAGTCCACATGACACTTCCAACCGCACGATCGCGGTCATGAATTCATTGAGAACCAATCATCTCAATCAAGAGAAGTGTGATGCTCTTACGGAACTATGTTCCCAATATTCTGATATCTTTCATCTACCCGATGACCAATTGTCCTATACTAATGTTCTTAATCATGAGATTAAAACTAATAGTAATATCCCTATCTACACGAAATCCTATCGCTTCCTAGAATTTCATAAAAAGGAAGTCGATAATCAAATCAACAAGATGCTTGACAGCAACATCATAAAACCATCCTCTTCTCCTTGGAGTTCTACAATTTTGATAGTTCCCAAAAAGTTAGACTCTCAAGGCCAGCGAAAATGGCGAATAGTCATTGATTACCGGAAGTTAAATGACATAACTATCGGGGAAACGTATCCTGTTCCCCAAATATCCAAAATCCTAGACCAGCTGGGGAAAAGTAAATATTTTACCACTCTAGATCTCGCGTCTAGTTTCCATCAGATACTCATATCTCCAGAAGACGCGCCAAAAACCGCATTTTCCGTACCTCAAGGTCATTACCTCCGTGGTGCAGTGGGCGAATAGCCGGCTGAGACGCAGGAGGTAGCGGGTTCGATTCCCACCACGGATCAAATGTTTGCATGATCTACAGATATTTGTTCCGGGTCTGGTTGTCTCTCTATATATTATAAGTATGTATTTACAAAAAAAAATGTATATAAGTATTCTATCAGTTATCTGGTTCCCATAGTACAAGCTCTGCTTAGTTTAGGGCTAGATAGCGCTGTGTGAAATGTCCAGCAATATTTATTTATTTATTTATTTATTACCAGTTCACCCGAATGCCATTTGGGCTTAAAAATGCACCTTCCATGTTCCAGAAGTTGATGAACATGTGTCTCACAGGGCTGCAGGGCTCTAGATGTTTCGTATACCTAGATGATATAGTAATTTACTCATTTAATCTGAATTCACATATATCTCAGAATCTGTCTTTGATAGACATCGAAAATTCAATTTAAAGCTGCAGCCCGAGAAATGTGAATTCCTCCGGAAAGAGGTTGCCTATTTAGGCCACATCATCAGCGAAAAAGGCGTCAGAACAAATCCCGATAAGACAAAAGCGGTCACAGAGTATCCTGTTCCCCAGTCTCCGAAAGATATTAAGTCATTTTTGGGTCTGGTATCTTATTACAGACGGTTTATACCCGAATTCGCCAAACTAGCAAAACCTTTAACGTCCTTACTAAAGAAGGATGTCTCCTTTTCGTGGCAGAACGAACATCAACTCGCTTTTGAGATCCTGAAGGAAAAACTCGTTTCTGCCCCAGTCCTAGCGTATCCAGATTTCACGCAACCTTTCAATCTCACATGTGATGCTTCAAACTATGCTATATCCGCTATATTATCCCAAGGTCTAGTTGGTCAAGACCGTCCGATAGCCTATACATCTTGCACACTAAATAAAGCCGAATCCAATTATAGACAGAAAAGGAATATCTTGCCATAGTTTTCGGAACCAAAGTGTTCAGACCTTATCTTTATGGCCATCGCATCATAATCCTTTCAGACTATAAACCATTGCAGTGGTTATTCAATTGTAAAGACCCAGGTTCAAGACTCATTAGGTGGCGATTAAAGCTGGAGGAGTTTGAATATGATATTCAACATAAGAAAGGGAAAATCAACACAAATGCCGATGCCCTATCACGGTTTCCCGTCAATCCTGTCCAGCCGACGGAACCGTCTAATCCTATCAACGCAGGGAAACCCAATCCAGAATTAGATAGGGATTTAATGGATCTACTTATATCTCCACCTTCGTTTAATCCTGATCAAATTGCATCCCAAGATCCAGATCTCATTGATCCTTATGAGGACATTCTGCCCTTACCTGATATAAACTTACCGTCCAATATCCCAGATATCATTAGAGATGAAATCGAAAATGAAGTTGATAACTTACCTCAATCCGTTCCAAATTTATCCGATATTCATCCTGATTATGACCCTATACCAATGCCGAACATACGAATTGGCCTCGTTATGTGAACACAGGAATGCTCGCCTATAATACAGCTATCCATTCTACAACGCATTTTACACCGTATGAATTAGTGTTTGGTAGCAAGACATTTATACCCAACTCCATATACATATGTCGAGCCACAGGGAGCCACGTATCCTGATTATGTCCGTATGTTACAAAATAGGCTGAAATATTCCCGAGAAAAAGCCAAGAGTTTATTAGAAAATCAAAGGAATCTTCAAAAATTTTATATGATATCCATACTCGTCCAATCAAATATAAAATCGGTGATTATGTATATCTAAAAACCACCTAAGGCTGCGTAAGGCCTTGTCCCCCGTCTGGAAGGGATCTTACAAAATAGTAAAGATCAATGGTAATAATACACTTACCTTACTCATCAACCGGCGGCGGCGTCATGTTACTCACCACTACGATCAAGTGAAACTCGCTGATATCGGGAACAATCTATAACATAATTATGTTGGTGAACGGTTTAGATAGATAAGTTAGCAATTAATAGAAATAGCACTTAAGTATTAGGCATATAGGTTACGTTTTAAGGAAATACATATCTTACTTTATTTGGGTTTAGTCGTAATTCTAATTATTATTTGCAGAGTTACAACTCGGGGTCAATCGTATCAGGAATATCTTCAACTAGTTACTTCAAGTTCTGGCATTTATTTTGATTATTTGGGCACAGTGAAAATTAATAACGGCTACTTAAATGTTTTGATACCATTGGACATATCTCATTTTGCACCACACATACAAAACATCGAATCAGCTTTGAAGACGACTACATATTTATGTAACCACACTCGAATCTTAGAAATTGAAATAGAATGTCATAACAGATTAAAACCTTTAGCTGTACGACAACAAGATATAAATAAGGAATTTTAATCTATCTCACACTTATTTGATAACCGATTAAAACGTGCCTGGATAGGAGGTATAGGAACTATATTGAAACAGATTTTTGGCACTTTAGATGAAAACGACGCCCTAAAATATAATGAAGCTATAGAATCTATTCGAAATAATGAGAAACAATTGGTTTCATTAATGAAAGAAAATATTTTGGTCACTACCTTAATCATAAGATCTTATAATGACACCTTAAATAAAATTAAGAGTAACGAAGCTAACTTAAATGAACGTATAACGTAAGGAATATTTCTGAAGAAATTAATGGATTACGCATTCTTCTTAATGTAGATGAAATTTTTAATAGCTTAGAAACCTCACTACTTACCTTGTCATTCCAACTGGATTACCTAATCAACGCTATTTTGTTCAGCAGCCAAAATATCTTACATCCATCGATTATAACTTCCAAGCAATTGTACCGAGAGCTTGCTAATAACTACAGATACTTACCTAGTGATTTAAGATTACCTGTAACTCTAGACGTAAACACCGTTCATCATATTTTAAGAGTATCTAAGCTTGTTTGTTATTATGTAGATTATAAGATTATATTTATTTTACAGGTACCATTAGTTGGTATTAAAGAATACTTAATATTCCATAATATTGCCTTACCTACACCATATAATGTCAAAGAATCTAATAAATTCAGTTTAATTATACCTAGTTCTAAATATATTGCAATGCCTAAAGACAAATCTCAATATTGTAATTTAGACGATTTGAATAACTGCAGAACTGTAATCCCGGGTAACTTTATTTGTGACGTCACAAATGTCTACGCAGCTGATGCTAGACCTACCTGGGAGAGTGAATTACTGACCAAAGTGATTAGTGAAATACCAAAGCAGTGCGAAATTAAATTCATATTCGGGACAATAGATATCTGGAAACCTTTAGTAAATAACAAGTGGATTTTTATTCAATCAGAACCAAATAAAATCTCAATTGATTGTGCGAACTCAAAACTTTATGAAACAACAATACCTACTATCCACGGAAATACTTACTATACCTAAGGAATGTACTGGACACCGTAAAAGTACTACACTTATCCCTAAGTATGATGTAATAAACATAACGTCACCTATTAACAGCATACCGGATTTCAATTTAATTAATGATACCTGTTGTAACATAGTAAGATTCAATAGTCTTATAGATGTGTCCCCTATCCATTTACAAAATATAGATTTGGATGAATTTAATTTAAAGAACAAAATTGTACTAGAATCCCTTTTAGATAACTTACAGAAAATTGACAACAGTCCGCATATAATAAGATATGGGGCACATTACTCAAGTTTGATTATTTTCATTTATATTGTAATTGCTTTATTTTTATGTTATTTAGCTTTTAGACATTTTTATCCTTGTAAACCTGGCGGCAACCGAGCTTTACAATTCACATTAAATAACTCATCACCACAGCCTGTAACACATTTAGAGGATAGACAAAACTCTGATCTAGAACTGGATCACATTGCTCCAATTAGAAATCAAATTTAGTATCACGGAGACTTTAGAATCAACCCTTAAGACTCCTCTTAAAGGGGGAGATGTTATATCCTCGTATTGTAAGGAGATTTGCTTACGAGATACTTACTCAGCATTATATATTCTATGTATTTCTTAGCAGTGACCCATCTTCAGTCACGGTCTGATCTTCCGAAAGAGCGGTTGCGTCCGGGGGTTAAAATAATATCCTTAATTGTATTTTAATCCTTTATTAAACTCTAATCAGTAAAATATATTTTTTAAAACCCCTTCGGACTTCTGTCGTATAACAGTTCGCTCAAGCAAGCAATAGAAAAGAAGTCTGAAGCCAATGTAAACGAATTTGCATGCCGAAAAAACATTTTCTGACTCGGAACTATTCATTTTGAGTTTGAAGTTCAAATGCAAATAATTTCTTTCACTATTATCATCAGTAAAATGATTGGGAGATGAGGGATAATATTTTTGATATTTGATGTGGTATTTATTTGGTGAACTATATGAATCATGTGAGCAATGTTATTTTCATTTTTTATCGAACAGTATACCTACAGTACGTTCAGCGTTATTTTGCCTCTGGCTGTCATGTTGGCTAATCTGAGCTCTGTGTTGCCGCTTAAGGCTTTGAAGATACCCAGTATGAAACTGCGAAATATTTTCGTAGTTAAATTTCTCAATTAAAGTAAGTTTGGATGTTAGAATGTAAGTTTGTAATCTTTAGAACTACTAAACCAATTTTGATGTGATTTGGTATGTGGGTTTCTTTTTATCCCATCATTCACAAGTACGGGATCAGCGGGTAAAACTGCAGGGCGCCGGCCCCGATAGTTAGGTAAAATAATTAGGATAGGTATTTGAATTAGTATTGTGTACCTCAAGTTTGCATTTATCTATAAACATAGGTAATAAACGACTAAATTAAAACAACATTTTTATAGGTTTTATTTATTTTGAATAAGAGTGATCTAAGCGGGTCGCTAGTGGTAGTGGTTCGTCACTGTCTGCTAATGAACGTGAATCGTCGGAACTGCTGCTGTCCGATTCTGTATCAGACTCGTCGTTTAATTCTATAATAAATTTATCGATTTCGGAGTCTATAATTCCATCTGTTTTAATAAACTGTTGTTCAATATGGCACACATGTTGACACTGCTTCTGCCAGTCTTCTGCACTGATTGATTGGAAAGCTTCTTCTGTTAATTGTAGTATCTTGTCTGCTTCCTGTCCAACATTTTTAGCAGCTACTCGCCTTTTCAACAGGCTCCACATAAATTCTATGGGATTAAGTTCGCAGTGGTATGGTGGTAGCCTAGCCACTTTGTGTCCATGCTCTTCAAGTAGTTGATCAGCTTCATATATTGGAGCTTCTTTATGCTCTTTTATTATTTCATATAATTGGGATTTCACCATAGTGGGAAGATAAGATAACCCCTTATTTGTGATCCAATTTTGCATATCAGTTTTGGTAGAGCTCATTGTTGGTGCCTTGTTCACCTTTACAGTGTGATAGGGCGCATTATCCATAACAATTAAACTGTTAGGCGGTAAATTGGGGATGAGTTTGTCTTTTAGCCATTTCATGAAATTCGTCCTGTTCATGTCATCATGGTAATCTCCTGATTTCGACTGCGATTTAAATATTAACTGTGCATTTGGTATAAACCCCATTTCGCCACCTGCATGAACGATGATCCAGCGTGCACCAACTGAATCGCTTTTTAAAACGCCTTGTTCATTTTCCATCTGCCAACATTTGTTGACAGAATATGAAGCGTGTATATAAGTTTCATCAAGATATACAATAGGTCGGCCTTCATTTCGATTTTGTCTTAAAATATTTAAGTATCTGTACCTCCAGGCTACAATGTCATATCGTTCCATTAAAAGTTTTCTTTTAGAGCCACGTTTTTTAAATCTAAATCCAATTTGCCGAATTATTTTCCATAGTGTGGTACGACCTCCATTGAAGTTAATTTCATTTTTTAATTCAGCCAAAAGCTTGCCCAAAGTAGGCACCTCCTTTCTGACTACGTACATTTGATGAATTTTAGTTCTGATTGCACATAGGTCAAAATCATCTAACTGAATTTTATTCGATTGGCAGCGTTTTTTCCTGGGAGTAGATATTTTCTTAGACGTGGATGCAGCAACCTCACACTCTTTGGTAATAGTGGTGACGGTTCTCTCAGAAACGCCTGAAATACACAACAACGTTACATTACTTACATGCATATGTAGGTACATTTTTTAAATTTATCTTTTTATTAAAAAATACATAATGTAACAAAGGTTTGTATTAAAGAAAAAAAATCGATCGGAACTTGCTTAGGTGAAACCGCAGGGCGCAGCTAGTATATACAATAACAATCAAATACTATGTTTTTATAACAAATATCTAATATCTGAATAATACATATGTATACATATGTATGTACGGAATGTATTATACAATTAAAACATCGTGCCTACATACAAACAATAATCTATTAGCAAAACAAATAACTTTCGATCCTTAAATAACGGGAAACTATGAATAGCAGGTAACACTAATTTACTTACCAGTCATGGCGGCTACACGTTGACGAACATGTTCAAATGGTATTATTGGTCCTCCATTAGCTTTTTCCCGTTCACAAAAATTACGAACTGAGGATACAATTTTTCTGCCACTACTTTGAATCTTTTTTGGCATGATTAACACGTTTAAAATTATTATTTTTTAAAGAAAAACGCATGGAACTTCACACTACGATAGTTGACTTCCTAGCAAAAATGGCGGGTAATGCCAACCTAACAGAAACAGCTGTCAGAGGCAAAATAACGCTGAACGCACTGTACCTAAAGACAGGATGTCAAAAAATTCTCATTTCTCAACATTACGTCATAGGTCCATGGATTCTACTCATCAAGACTGTCACCCTATTAGAAAGTGACAAAAGTCCTCTGTGGTGTGCGTCTCGCTCGGCCCGTTTTTTCACTAAAGTCCATTTCACGAAAGAAGTCCCGCAGACGCAGCGCTGTATTCGCGCGACATAATGTTGCCAGGGTTAAATTGGGGAAATCATGGGAAATAATTTATAGTTCATTTACTTTCATAATTCGAATATTTAGATAAGATTTTTTTTTTAATTTAGGTCCCTCTTTGATGTCCATACTGCTCAGTTCAGATTAGTGAAAAATAAATCTTTCTGTAATTTCTAAAATATAAAATGGAGATGTTCGTCCAACTATTAGAAATATTAACCAACAACCATTAGAAAAATAAAATAACATTTAAAAGTTTTATTCAAAGTTTTATTGAATAATTATGATCGGTCATACTATGATCACTGTCAGAAGAGTGAATAGAAACAGAATCAGATTCTGTTTCACTATCACTAGCCGTAGATATAATAAAACGATTCATTTCATCATCCATAAGACCATCATTTTTTTTAATATTCTTCTTCCAAATGCTGTACATGTTTACATTGAGCTGCCCAATCTTCCGCTGTAACAGTCAGTAGAAGTACTCGCCGCTGTTTCGCCTTCTTTTGTAACTCTCGTTACAGTTTTCTCTGACACACCTGCAATAAAATGAAAAAGTTTGAATGATTATCTTCGTATTTAATTACATTATTTTTGAATATAACTTTACATTTTCTTATTGTGTTGAGTTAATTCCTTTTGAAATATTCCTTAATAAAAAACATGCATTATAAAAACTTAATTCCAATCTGTAAGAAATCAAAATCGGGAAAAAATCTGTATATGGCAGCCCCAAAATTTACCTGTCATGGCGGCGACTCTCTTGCGAACATTGTTTATTGGTACCTATTATAACACCGTGATTCTTGTGTTCTGCTTCACAGAACTCCTTCACCTTTAATATAATTTCTCGACCTGCACTTTTTACAACTTTTGGCATCGTAAATAGACCTTATAACGCACTAATCCAACAATAAACTCACAAAATATCTACCACAACAAACGCACCTTGATAACATCGAGAAACGACAACATGGCCGATCTCCCCATCTGTCAAATTTAGTTACACAATTGTCCGCGGGACTTCTTTCGTGAAATGGACTCTAGCAGTAATCAGTCCTGTTTGTATAGTAGGTCCATGATCCATGGCCAAGCAGTTTAACCAACCGTACAGTTCCAAAAAACTGACAACTGACTGCGATTTTCTGTCCGAGATAGATAAATTGTTATAATCGGTTTAAAGATGTTATTCTCAAAAGAGCTTAATATTAGATACAGTTCACTTATATGAGATATAGTTTTATAATACCCAGGTAAAGCCTAAGTATATTTATGGTACATATTAATAGGTGCTGGTGACAATCAATGCGTTTTATTGAGCTATAGGTACTTGTTACTTAAACCAAGTATAGTTAAAGATAATACAAATCACAAGAATGCAACACTATTAATTTGTGGGTACATTTTAATAAATAATTACCCACTTCACTGGCGTTGTTTTGACCGGAAGGAGTAAGAGTGTGTGTTCACAAGAATATTAATTTGTTTAAGAAAAATAGCGATAATCATAATTTTAATATTAGAAATAACGATAAACTCCCTGTTGCTACTTGTAGACTCCATAAAGTTAGTAAATCGTTTAAAGGGCAAGGTGTACGCTTTTATAACAAACTCCCAAGGGGTGTACAAAAATTAACAATTAATAAATTTAAAAGCGTAATTAAACAAAATCTTTATAAAAAAGCCTACTATAAAATATCGGATTATTTAGATGATAGAGAAACTTGGGATTGAAATTGCTCCAACTCGTTCAAAATGTTACAATTTAGACATAATTTATTTTCTGTATTTTTATGTATTGTAAAAGGATCATTAAAAAAATCAAATATCCTTGTTTCTTGCCTTTCTTTCCTGGCTTGGTCGCGAAGGAACAGTAAAATTGACGTTTCAAAGTGATCCTTGTGATTTTAATGAATAAAAATATTTGACTTTGACTTTGACTTTTGCGAGTTCGGTCTATGTGTGAGTAAAGGTGCCTAGAACACTGACCGGTCGACTTCTGGTACTGGAGTAGTAAGCGTCTTAGTGAGATTCTTTTGAGTTTTAAATTGTTTTCTGGCTGATTCACTTGCACAGATCGTCTGCGTATTGCAAAACTTGACATATGGGGGAAATTGGTTGATCTAATTCATGTGTATAAAGGCTATATAATAAAGGACAGAGAACTGAGCCCTGAGGTAATCCCTTCCAAACACACGTAGCTGATAGAAAGTTGCCTTGGTTTTTTATCAATATTTTCCTCTCTACTAAAAGGATATAAACAAAACGAACAAGCCACTCAGGAATGCTCAGCTGATGAAGTTTATACCAGAGCATTGGAAGCAGGACGTTGTCATAAGCAGCTGTAATATCAGGAAAAACAGCAATCAAAAACTCTTTCTTAGGTAACGCAATACGGATATCAGTTGTGATTATGCTTAAGCTGTCATGAGTACTCATGCCTTTCCTAAAGCCATACTGTGATTTCACCAATATACCCTTGCTCTCAACGTACCATTCCAATCGAAATTTTAACAAGTGTTCCATAATCTTGGCTAAAACTGATGATAATGCAATAAGTCTGTTGAGTCAGATGGCTTTTTCCCCGGTTTAAGAATAGGGATTATTATCTGAGTCTTCCACTCATCAGGAACAACTCCATATTAAAAAAAACATTAATTAAATTTATAAAGTATTCTTTGACGCTATCAGGAGATTTAATTAAAAATGAGTACGGGATGCCATCTACACCCGGAGATGTATCCTTTAAACCATCTAAAGCTAGTGAAAGTTCATGAAAAGAAAATTTGTCGTCTATATTGGAAACAGAAGGAAGAGATGAAGGGGAAATAGGAAGGTAGTCTAGGTAAGGGACAAAAACGGGGGACAATCTATTGCTGAAGGCATCAATCCAAGAAGAAGGATCATTGGAAGACAGGTTTGGAACATTACATGAACCTCTAAATCGTCTTATTTGCTTCCAGACCAACGATGGAGGTGCTCTAGGGGATAAATTTTCACAAAAATTCATCCAACCCTTTTTCTTTGAGAGTGAAAGAACTCTCCTAGCCTTTGCAGCTGAATGTTGGTAATATATGAAATTTTCGTTGGTAATGGAAGAATTATAGGCCAACTCTGCACTTTTTCTCATTTTGACTGCTTTATAGCAATCAGAATCCACCATGGGGGGGAAATCTTAAAACGAGAACTGGCTTGTTTTTTAAGAGGGATATTTTTATTTGCACATACCAGAAGAGTCTCTACAAATTTTTAATAGGCCGAAAGACAACTGTCAGTATTGTCTGTCTGTATAGGTAAAAGATTGACCGATAAGTTTTCTAAGTGAGAGGAGAAAGAAGGCCAATCGGCGTCAGTAAGTCCACTGATTCATTGTCATGGATACCAGAATGACCAGGAATCCAAGCCAGAACAATACTAATTTCAAGTTTATGACAGTCAAACAGAGCTTCACGAATTTTAAGAATGACAGGAAATCTGGATTTGGAACGAAAAGGGTTGGAGAGAATGGATTGAAGGGAACTTTTAGAGTCAGAAAAAAGTATTGAGTTTTGGAGATTGTAGGCTTTAATGAACATAATAGCTTCTAAAAGAGCTATTGACTCACCAGTAAAAATAGACGTAACTGATGGACATTTAAAACTAAGAATAATTTTTCCAGACGGAATCCAGACAGCTGCACCTACAGGGCTAGAGTCATTGAGCTTAGAGGCATCTGTATAAATAGGATGCCAACCACTATAATTGCTAGCCATCTGTTCATTAAATATTTGACAAGCATAATGAGAGCCTTTAACAATACCAAAATCTAAAATGATATTGGGTTTGAATACTAATGCCTCATATGGGGTGGAATATAGCGGGTTAATTTGACTCTGAATGACAGAGTGTGGGAGGCTTGTATATTTTCTAAAGCTATGAATTAAACATGGCATTTTATTTTGATAAAGGTCAACGTGTGGTTCTAAAATTTTAAACAAATCATTTAATTTTGCCAATAGGGGGTGACTAGAATTTTGGATAATTTTAAAGAAAAAGCAATCTGCTAGGTATTGTCTTCGAAGGGAGAGGGGAGGGTCGACACACTCCACCTCATCGCGTTTATAGGGGAAGACTTCATAGCACCAATAATTATTCGAAGGCATTTACAGTCCCTCTAAAAAGAGTAGAAATTAATGTTTAAGGAACTAACTATATTCTGTGGCTGGCAACACTTCATTAAAAGTCAATCTTGTCACTTGCTTGTCATTGTAATGTAAACATTGTTTGCTTTCATTTGAATTCATGCTTCAATTCTAGTTTTTATCCAAAATCTTATTATAAACATTTGAAAAATGAATAAAACAATCCGCAGTGGCACTCGTGAAGTGATATACAAAGTGTTTATGCGATGTTTAGCGGAATTCCAAGCCGGCAGATTGCTCACGCAGATGGAACACGTTTATAAGCGAACAGCGGATCTGACTGGTAAGTTATGAATTAATGTAGTACTTTTAGTCACTTTACACTCCTTTAAATAGTAATGTCTTATTCAAGAGTGGTCTTATCATGAAATATTTACTTTTATATGTACAGTTGAGGTTATGAAAATAAAACACATATTTATAGTGCGTGTGACTGGTTTTGATACTTAACAATATAATTTATTATTTTCAGGTAAATCCGAGAGTACAGTGCGACGAATAGTTTCGGAAGGATCCAAAACTAAAGGAAAATTCAGTACTCATGCTAAACATAGAAAGGGGCGACCAAGAAAAGAATTAGACGATTTTGACCAGTGTGCAATCCAACAAAAAGTGCATTATTTCTATAGTGTAAAAAAAGAAGTCCCTACACTTAATAAAATACTAACCCTGGTAAGGGAAGACCTTGGTTTCAATGGAAGTCGAGCCCATTTACACAAAATTTTAAAATCTAGGTTTTAAATACAAAAAATGTAAATCAAACAGAAAAGCTTTGATTGAAAATACTAACATTTGTATTAAAAGGGAAAATATTTAAAAGTTATTATGGACAACCGTAACTAACCTGAAGAGTTGTAAAAAGATTATATCTAGATGAAAGTTATATTCACTCATCATACAAATTAAAAAAATGTTGGCAATCTATTGAAACCGAAGGAGTTATTCAAGACATCTCAAAAGGGAAAAGATGGATTCTCATCAATGCAGGAAGTGAAAAAGGATTTGTACCGAACTCTCTTCTTATTTTTAGTGGAAATAACAAACAGGAAGACTATCATTCTGAAATGAATAGAACAAACTTTAATAAGTAGGTAACCGAAAAGCTCATCCCAAACCTTGAATATCCTTCCATTATTGTAATGGACAACGCCCCATATCACTCAATTGTGAATAATAAGGCTCCCACAACATCCAGCACGATTGCCGAAATCAAATTATGGCTCGAAGAGAATAATATTAATTTTGATCCGACCCTACGAAAACCTATGCTTTATGATTTGGTGAAAAAAAAAAACCAGCACCAGTTTATGAAATTGACGAGTTACTGAGCGAGCATGGACATACAGTCGTAAGGCTGCCACCCTATCACTGCGACCTGAACCCGATTGAACTTATAATGGTCTTTGGCAAAAAGAAAAGTGGCAGTGCAAAATGTTGGATCCAGAGATATAAACCAATTAACCGAAGAGGTTTTTGCTTCTAGAAAAAAATTTAAATGGAGTACATTAAAAGAGGCCCCAGGCTGTATCAAAATATAGAAAAATTAATTATAAGAGTTGGTGAGGATAGCAACAGCAGCAGTGAGTCTGAAGCAGAATCAGAAGATTCCTGTCTGCCTAGTACTTCTCGGCAAGATTCTCCTGGGGCAATAGATGACATGTCTGGTGTTGTATATTTAGATTTTGATATGTTGGACGACTAATTTTATGAATACATATTTTATTAATAACACTTAACTCTTGTTTTATTATTTTACTAGCTGCACCCTCTAGTTATTCCAGGTAATAATCTTTTCCTGTGCCAAGTTCCATCCATCCTCCCAATCATCCGTATTTATAATAATATGTATTAGTAGAATTTAACCACAACTTGTGATGTAAAATGGTTATGCGAAGTACTAAGTTAGCTTAGAATCATAAAATATTAATGCCAATAATGCAATAAATAATTAGCAAGTATCAAAACCAGTTATTGTATAGTATGGGGTATACCAGTTAAACGACAGTGGCGCCCTCATTTTTTGTCTACTCTAGACGGACTGTAGACTGGATCTTGTCCAACTTTCCCAGAGCAATTTTAGTACATGGATCCAAAAGAAAAGAAGTATAGTCCATATGACTGCTTACTATTGCATTATATAATAATTTTTGACAATATGGATGAGAACCCCACCAAACGCCAGATAGTGAGCGCAGAATATTGATATTTTTTTCACATTTTTGTGAGATATAGTTGAAGTGGGGAACTCCTGTCAATCTAGAATCCAGCTTAACACCCAAAAATTTTGCACTATTAACCTGTTGAATCAGCTTCCTGCCGATATACAGGTCAACAGGTGGAAGGGATATTTTCTTTGTAAATACCACGCAACTACTTTTAGAAGCCGAAAGAGATAAACCGTGATATCTAACCATTCATTTAAGAGAGTCAATGCAGTATTTAAGTTATCACGGGCATCCACAATGGAATTCGATTGTACGTACAATGCCAGATATTATACATATTTACGCCTTCAAATAATATATTCTTTCTTCCGTATTTTTCCGTTCTAGGTCGGCAAACATAGAGTTTATTTTTATATGACGAGTTTGATGTTTAGTTTCGGTATCGATTTTTTATATGGTATATTAAATGATTCAAATTCAAATTTATTTATTTGGAATATAAATAAAGTACAATGTACAAATGAAAACGTTGACAACTGCAAAAGTTAAGAAAAACTGAGTAGCAGTGTCAGCGCCCTCTTCCAAAACCGAACAATGTTCCAGCAGTCGATATAAGTAAATTTTTTTTTATTTTTTTTCTCTAATAATGATTATTATTTTAAGTTAATACTACGTGTGTGTGAGTGTGTGTGTGATGTGTTTATGTGGAGTGTGTATGTGTGGAAGTGAGTGTGTGTGTGTGTATGTGTGTGTAGAAGCGAGTGTGTGCGGGAGTTTGTGTGAGTGCGTGCGTGTTCTCGTGTGTATAATTTTGCTAGGTAGGGGGAATCATAATATTCTCAGTATCATCGTACGTTAGTGATTGAAGCCAGGTTTTGCATTTAATTTTACATCTGTGGAATGTTAGAGGATAAATGTCAATAGCTTTGTTTACTCTGTTGTACAAAGAACAGCTTATATAAAAGTAGTGTCTTCCAGCTAGGGCAGTTTTGTGGGGCTGTATGCTGCAAACCTTATCAGAACGACGCTTAACGGAGCTCAAAACTGGATCGAATGAGAGTTCGGTGTGTTTCCGCAAAGTTGAGAGTTCTGTCGCTAGGACAAATAGTTGTCGCACTGTAAGAACTTCACAGATTGAATATAAGGAAGTAGTGGGAAAGCGTCTAGGGTTAGAGGTCATGACCTTCAGTACATCTCTCTGGGCTCTCTCCACTCTCAACATAAGAGTCTTAGCAGAACCACCCCATGCAGTTATACAGTAGGATAAGACCGATTAAGCTAGAGCATAGTAAACCATTTTAAGGCAAGGGAAGTCAGCGCTGTTACGAAGTTGCTTAAAAATGTACATTAATTTTCTGATTCTGGACACTGTACACTCAATATGCGGCACCCAAGACATGGTTCCATCCAACCAGACACCTAAATATTTAATACTTAGAGTGCGCTCCAATTTGGGACAGTGGCATGGGTTAGGTGTTGCTGGAGAACAGGCATGGGCACGGATAATGAAAGAGGAGGGAGGTTGAGTTCTGATGCTTGGGGAGAAAGTTATGAATTTGGTTTTAGGAACATTTAGAGTAAGAAGATTCTGGGAGAGCCATGTCAGAGCTGATTTAAGAGCAGATTCCGCAAGTGAGTTAGCCGCTGCCCAGTCGTGACCTCCGATTAGAAGAGCTGTATCATCAGCATACGTAAATATACTTACTGCAGTTCGGGAGAGACAAATTGCACATGTCGTTAATGTATATGAGAAAGAAAGTGGGTCCAAGAACACTCCCCTGCGGGACACCGAAACTTAAACGCTCTTCCTTGCTGGACAAATCATTAATTACGACTACCTGTCTGCGGTCGGAGAGGTAGCTCTCAAAAAGTCTGTTAGTGATGCCTCTAATATCAATCTCTTCTAGTTTGTCCAATAGGATGGGGACAGACACAGTGTCAAAAGCCTTTGATAAATCAATGAATATACCAATTGTTTTAAGCTTTTTGTCAAGATTTTTGGCAATTGCAGTAGTGAGTTCAGTAACCGCGTCTTCAGTTGACCTGTTTCTCCTAAAGCCATATTGGTTTTCTGCCAATATATTTTTATCATTGAGGTATTTTATGAGACGGTTGTTCAAAATTTTTTCAAACACCTTTGACAACACGCTGAGAACTGAAATTGGCCGATAATTATTGACTCTGTCTCTGTCACCTCCTTTGTAAATGGGATGAATTAAAGCTTTCTTAAATACCGAGGGAAAGGTGCTGGTAAACATGCATAGATTATAAAGATAGTTGAGAATGGGGGCTAGGATGTGTCTAGAACTCTTAACAACAGATGTAGGAATGCCGTCCCAACCGGTGGCACATTTAGTTTTGATGTTTAAGATAATTTTTTCTATCTCATCATTGTCGGTGGGATATAAAGCCATAGAGTCGAGAGGAGCTGAACTAGAAGGGTTAGGGAAGACTTTCGTAGGTGTTGGATAGGGTTGGATTTGGTGTATTTTAGAGGCCAAGTCTTTTCCCACACTCGCAAAGAAACTGTTACCCATATTGAGAGAGGTGAAGGGGTATAAAGACAGTGTCAGTAGCTCCTCAGAGGAAGATTGTTTTTTATTTAGGTTTAACATATCCTTGATAATATTCCACGTTGCCTTTGGATTATTCCTGGCCTTCCGTAGCTCGTCACGTTCGTATTCGCGTTTAACTTTTTTAGAAGATTATTACAAAAGTTGCGGTAACGGGTAAATATAGTCTTTAGTGTAAAATTTTCCCTATTTTTGTTAAATTTTCTGTACAGCGATCGAGACGACAGCAGCGAGAGACGAGAGTCGTTTATCCAATTCCTGCTGGCGATGAGACACGGCGGTACTTAGTTTTTTGACTCTGTGGCTTTTTTAATTAGAGTGGGTATTCCTTTTACGTATTTTATTTGCAGGGCTGTTTCTCCATTTTCTTCACGACGTTTCAATTCAACCTTCAGAGACTGCATAAAGCTTCTTTGCGTAGGTGTCTGATCCGAATAAATTTTGATTGGCTCCGGAATTTTTGATCTATTCTTCAACAAAGATCTCGGTGTATCTATAGTTTAAAAGATGATTTTGACTGGTCGGTTAATAAAGTTTTATATCATAGAGGAAATCTGATTTCTGATTGGAATGTGCTTTTCATATGCATCTCTAAAATTTGTCGGTTATCCTGTATTGTCGGTCAACAGCCAATCTTGGTATTTTTGCATACAAGGACCGAGTAGTCTTGGTAGGTACTCCTACATGGTACGTGACACTATATAAAAACTAGTATGTGTACCAATAAGTTGCTAGAACTACGTCTGCCATCCCTGGTTTTGGGTTTGACAGAGTGAGTACAGTAGGTACTTGCAGCGTTGCCAGCTTGAGATTCCGATAAAGTAGGTAGGTACGACATGATTCCAAAAAAAGTACGGATTTGTGACATTTTTTCAGTAATTTGTCTTTTTAATTTTATCTTGTGATTTATCACTTTTACTAATTTTTCGAATGTTATCCATTTTTCTAGCAGCACTCATTTTGTTTCCTGAGATTTCAAGCACTATGTGACTGATGTTCTGTGTCAGATTCGGTTTTCATTGTCTTTGTTCATTGTCTTTGTCATTGTCATAGTCATTGTTGAATAAGGCTGACCTCATACATCCGGAATGGCTCTCTGGATTCATAATCTAAAATTCTAAATTCCAGTACCTTGCCTTACACATATCTTAAAAATTCAGATTGATGAGTAGTCTTGTGATTCCCGGCATATGCAAACGTATCTAAAGAAGAGGAACTAATACTAATCGCATTGCTTTTGGCTCTAGGTACATATTAAAAAAAAGGAAATGAAAACGCAAACACTGGATTCATCCTTTAAATGTGAACAGATCTTAAATATTCCGATCCGGAATTCAGAACGCTCATCAGTATCATTCACAGATCGATCTGAGAAATTAATAATCTGAACAAATCAGAATGTGTGTGGAGCATACTGACATTTTATGGTATTACGAGCATTCTGGATTAATAATGTGAATTCAGATTATGAATCCAGAGAGCCACTCCGGATATATGAGGCTAGCTTAAGGCTCGGACTATATGGCATCCGGGCTTGTCAGGGACCGTTATTTAACAGCCCCTGACCAATCCGTCGCACAACCAAACATTTGAATTTTTTCTGCATCGACTACACACGATCCGAGGCCATCCGACTCCGATTTTTACCTAGAAGCAACCGCGACATAGTCCGGATTCGCAGGATCGGGGAGACCCGGATGCCATATAGTCCGAACCTCCACCTCCACTTACCATCAGGTGAGATTGTTGTCAAACGAAGTTCTATCCAATTTAAAAAAAAAAACTTCGAAGCCCTACCGGCTTGAGCCTGGGAGCCTGACCCCTTCGAGGTTGGAGTCCTCACGTCTCCCTCTTGGACCCTCGAGGCTGGAGACCTTTGCTCATTACAGACCTGGAGATCACGGTGGAGCTACTTCGTCTTTTCGGCCTCTCGTCGACGTAGGCTAGAGGCTCCACTAGCCCTCAACCAGCGCGCTTTTTACCGGTCCTACAGACTCCCGGATTCATCGCATGTGCGCACCATAGTGGGACTATAAGTGTTTTTTTTATAAGTATCGTATTTTTATGCAATCATTGTACATATTAAAAAAATAACACATTCTAAAATCCTTTTTTTTTAAACCATTAGGTACTAGGTCTAAATTCAACTTGGCTTACAGCTCTCTTCTTTTACAGGAGAGAGTTGTAAAGCTACAGTATTCAAATGTTTGGTTGTGCGACGGATTGGTCAGGCACCGTTAAAAAACGGTCCCTGACAAGCCCGAATGCCACAAAGTCCGAGCCTAAGAGTTCCGTTTTGTTTTTACCATTTTGTTTGGTCCGTAACTCTACAAATGAACACAGATTAAAAACCTCATGGAAAGTAATTTGTTCGAACTGGCAATGTGGCAATCTTCATCAGACTGAATCCATCATGCAGCTGGATCAACGTGGGTGGTTATACAAAGCTGGCAATAGATTGGAATCGGAAAAATGGTGACTTGTTTATTTGTTTGGCAAATAAAAAAAAAATAGCTTGCAACATTTAAAAAATAACACGACCGTTTTGTATGTTGATTGCACTAGCGATTATCATTTTTAGTTTTGGATATTTAAGTACCTACCTACTCGAAATTCTCATGTCAATTTACAATCTACGAAAGTATGCATAAATAACAGTTTGTGCTAAATAAATCGCAGAAGTAATTGCTTGCTTGCCCTGAGTATTCATCGCCATGTTTTTCGCCGCCGACAACGAGGAGGCATTTCTCGATAATCCGGAATTATATCACATCGTCACGAGAGAGCTTTGTATGTATTTTTACTGGTCTCCTTATCAATTTAAATTAGTTCAATATGACCAACAAAAAATTATTACCAAGCCATTGTTCCAGATGCTTATAATTCACCCTTCGAAAATGATCCATACGGCGCCGAAGTAAGAGGTGCCATACCCACTCATACTGAAGATGGGATACCTATCAGAAAGCTGTATGTGTCGAACTTTCCTCCCAATGTAAGGAAAGTTTTTTTTTATGTTTCCAAAACATTTAAACAGTCTGAAAACCAGCACAAGTGTTTGCCGTGTGAAAATCTTGTTGAAGTCACTGTTAGTGTATGTTTATGTATGTGTAAAGGTTATCTGGTAGAGATCGCTGCTTAGCGATAAGACCGCCAATCCTATACGTTCATTAGAATACTTTTAATTGATTTGTTGTTTAGGGTGTGCAATAATGTTTAATCTATATAAGTGTACATTTCCCAAACAGGTATTAACTGCATTCATAGTCTTATTCAGACTCTGCGCTGGTTTCCTGAAGTATTTCATCCATTCAGTCTAAAAATGTATGGCTGTAGTTTGACCTCTTGATGAACAACTTTAACAAAATAATCATTTGTTTCAGACCTCAAGAACGGAAATATTTGGGTTATTTGCTCAGTATGGATTCATCAAGAGTTGCTGGCTGCGAATGGGGGAAAAGGGACCAAATAAAAGCCCAATGGCAACTTATGCCTTTGTAACTTACACCAATCCTGCTGATGCTCATAAGTAAATATACTGTATCTTACTTTTAGATTATTGACTACTAGTGGTTCCCCTGAACTGAGATCAAGCAACTATCAATCAAAATCTCGTTTTCTCTCATTGAATAAAAGCTTACTACATGTATATTTTGTATACTCTACAGTTTAAAAGGAAGTACATATGATCTGTAAGAGCACTGTAACTAGATTTTGTCCCTAATATCCTTAATATATTAAAAATTTTACCTCCAATAGAAAATAGAGGGGATTTTTAGGTTAGAAGTTAGTTCTTCTGAATCTTAAACTTTTCAATATGTTTGTCACTAATGGTACATGCATACCAAATTTCAGCACTGGTCTACCCTGTGAGTTTGTCAAAGTTCAGTAAGTTTTAATTTTGGCTAGTAACTCAAATACTACAAGACCTAAAACTAAAAATAAAAACGGGGTTGGAATTAACGGACAAAGACCATTTTTAGATGTGTCCTTTGATCTAATTGTCACATGTTATTAAACTCTCTCCGGACACATTCCGTCAAACAAGTTTAAATTTTTGATGGGTATTTCAGATTCCCCTAACTGCTCAGAGTGTGATATTGTAAAAGACGTTCATCATGTGTTGACGGAGTGTGTTCGGAATGAGTCACAAAGACAAGATGTTATATTTAGGTTTGGTTATGGTGTAGGTATCTGCAATAGCATTTTAGCGTCCCCGCTTTCCGAGGAAGCAGAGAGGCTGGTCAAACTGTATCTGCACTGCCTACATATACAGGGTGTCCCAGAACTAGTATGTTATCCTGAGGGGGGGCGATTCTGGACACTTAGGAGAACAACAATAGTTCTACGACTTTTGTAAATTCGATGATTTTCATTGAAGTACAGTGCAGCAAAGTTGGCTTGAAAACTGAACGTACGACAAGTGGTGACAACCTTAAAATCAGCTGATTTTAGAGTTTATTGTACTCTGAGCTTGACCTGAAGATGAAGCATCGTTTGAGTTCACTGGACTGGTAGGCTCAGCCCACAAAATTTTTATGAAATAAGTTACATACATATTTCATATTTAAAGGGTTCCGTACAAAATATTTTTATCTTTTTTTATGGTGGTGTTCAGTCATTTATTCATAATGTCATTGGTTCTTTCTTCGTCATTCTAGGTTGAATTCTTTCGTCCCACCACTGGTTATTTCTTGGTTACTCTGCGTTAGGTCAGCGATCAAGTCGGGGTATAAGGGTCGTGAATCGTGTCTGATGGTGAAAAAACCAGTGTGGTGTCCAAGGTCATGGTGGTTTCTTACGATGTTTGACGAATGAGTGACCAGGAAATCCCAGTGCTGCAGTGACATGACAACCAAAATAAACTACCTAATTAGGTAACTAAGAACCAAACTAGTAAGAACCTACCTACAAACAAGAGTGTCATCAAGTAGTCCGGTCCAATTAGCCCTAAAAATTGAAGTGAAGCTATAAAAGTTCGCATAGAGAATGCTGAAAAGTCTCCATCGATCCCATACCTGGTTTTTTTTTATTCAAGGTCTCGAAAATTGATTTTTCGCGTTTTTCAGCAAAACGGTAAGTTTTATCATAAAATTAAACCGATCAAAATTATTGTAGATCATGTTATTATTTATTAAAAATATCTTTTTTTCCTAAGAGCCACGGTTTCTGAGATAAAACGAAAAACTAATTTAGAGACTTTGACCTTGAATAAAAAAAATTCAGGTACGGGATCGATATGGACTTTTTAGCATTCATATGGTGTTCCGAACATTCATACCAATTTTTAGCTCTATGCGAATTTTTGTACCCTCGCATGTCTAAATTGACCGGACTAATGATGGTTTTTAATTTTCACATCTAAAATGAACCCTAAAATATGACGGCAATTTCAATTATGGGTTTACAATTATGTCCCGAACAATGGGTTTTACCCATTTTTTGCGCTGTTCGCCGGCCCTTCGCCTACAATGTTCCGTATGCCCTTGCGTATATGGTTGATTATTGTGGCTCTGGCGCTTGGTGCCCCAAAGACCTAACGGGTTTATTGGACGCCAGGTAAAGGATTGCTAAGATTGCTAAAAAGACCTCCGCACGGAAACGGTTCATTAGTTTTTTGATTTTTACTTCAGTCACTTGTTCGCGTTGGCTTTGATAACTTCATTAATTCAGAGTTCTGATTCCTTCTGAGCTCCGATCCAAGCGAGAATGTCGAGTTACACAACATGATTTTGTGTGTTGGTGCCGCACGAATCCGCACGCGTTCCACCAGTCCAGATTCCAGCACCGTTGGTCCATAAACGTTTGGGCCGCTGTCATCGGAGACAGGATTATTGGTCCTGCTCGACCGGCTGAACGGAGAGAACTACTTAGAATTCCTGAGGGGGGAGGTAGAGGATCGACTGTAGGAATTCCCGTTGCGTGTGTACCGGGACATGGTGTTCCAGCAGGACGGAGCCCCAGCACACTGCGCACGCGCCGTGCGCGACTACCTAAATAGGCGCTTCACTTCGTGGATAGGCCGCGGCGGCCCAGTGGCCTGGCCGCCTCGCTCTCCAGACCTGACTCCACTCGACTTCTTCTTGTGGAGCAGCTGTTCCTCCGTGATTTAACTTAAGTGATTGTTACCTACGTACCTACGTGATACCTATGTGATTTTTCTGTTCTGACTTCAAAAACAGACTAAAAAGTGTTTAAGTAGGTAGTTATCTACTACCTGCTTACCGTGTTATGTGATTTTTGTTAAGTGCCGTGATAAACTTAAAAACTCTACGGAGCACGTGCCGATTAATTAAATGGTATGTACCTACCTACCTACCTACCTACCTAAGATTTTTAAAACCATCTCAAAAATCGTCAAGCCGGACGGGGCTACCTACACCTAACTAGGTATTTAGCATTGCACAAAATTTGAATTAATGAATGAATGAAAATACTTTATTGTACACCACACAGGAAACAAACAAAAAGATAAAAATACACAATGTTTGGTAACAATGGGTGAAGTCGCGCGGATTTATGTAGGTAGATAACGTACTTACCTATTTAGAACATTGTTGACAAATTAGGGTTGTCAAGTTTATTTTTTAAAATAAAATAAAAAGTTTTGTATGGAAATGTGAAAATAAGAATTTTCAGGCATTGTACCTTCACAACTGTTCATTTTCATGGTCCAAATTAGGGATGTAACGGAGGTAGTTTTATCGGAACCGAAATCGGAATCGGAGTTTTCAAATTTGATTTATAGGAATCGGAGGCAGGGTCAGTTTGTTTAAGGACAAATAAAACATGATTTATAGTCAATTCTTTCCATTTAATCTGTCAATTTCCTTAGATTTAGCATTAGAAGTGCACCATTTTGTATTCTTCAGCAAAGTTTCTTTTAAAGTCATTTGTTTTTTAGCATCCTGAAGGGGCGTCGAAGTCGAAGGCTGTACAGTATCTTTTTTTTTTCAGTTTCTGACTTAATGAATTCTTCATATTCAGTGGCATGGACAGACTTCAAATGACTTTTTAAGGACGTTGTCGTACCTCCCTTTCTTGAATACGTCTTCATACACAGTTTACACTTTGCCGAATCTGAATTAACTTCATTGAAGTAGTTCCAAATACAACTGGATTTAGGTTTCATTATCCCACACAAAAACAGATCACTTTCATTGATAATAAGCCGCAAAAATCAAAACAATTATCTATAACCTATAAACGTGTCGTGGGCGTAACAAATAATAACAAGTGAAAAAATAATTGATGATAGAGTGCACGTAGTGGGGGTCGGGGGATTCCCCGCGCGACATGTATGAACCTGTTCGGCACAGGCCGTCGCGCGCCGCCCGCTTTGTTTCGTTCGACCTCCGATTAACATCCGATACAAAAGTATCGGAACCGAAAGTGTAATAATAATCGGAAGTTCCGACTTAACGGAACCGGAATCGAAGCTCCGTTACATCTCTGGTCCAAATCACCCCGTTCAGGCTTAACATACTATAGGGTCTTTCAACAAGGACGGGTCGATGTTAAAATTGAATAAAACAAGATGTGTGTGAGATATTAACGAAATTTATTTTTTATTTAAAAGGCCTATTTATTCCATTATGGATGGAATATGACATCGTTCAAATGTCCGCCGCGGCTTCGTATGGTGGCGCGAATCCGAGAGGTCCAATTTTTAATGACTCTGCTGCATAGATCCGGCTGAATCCGAGCGATGGCCTGCGTTATGTTGGCTTTCAGGGCAACGGTCGAATGTGGTTTATTGGCATAGACCTGCGACTTCAGAAAACCCCACAAGAAAAAGTCTAGCGGAGTCAAATCACACGATCTTGGTGGCCAATTCACATCACCTCTGCGAGAGATAACTCTACCCTCAAACCGTTCATGCAGAATGTCGATTGTGTCGTTCGCTGTGTGGCAAGTAGCGCCATCTTGCTGGAACCACATGTCGTTCACGTCCATATTGTTCAATTCAAGCCAAAAGAAATTGTTTATCATTGATCTGTAGGTCTGCGAAAGGCCGAGTTCTTGAGCACGGCGAGAAATCGACTGCCTCGGAATCTCCTGAACACTCTCACGTACAGCGGCGATGTTCTCGGCCGATCTGGCGTTCCTTTGACGTAAAGGTGTTGGTTGGTTGTTTACCGAACCGGTCGTTTTAAATTTAGTCACCAATCGTTGGAGAGTGTACTTTGAAGGGCCACCGCGTCTGCCGTAAAATGGGCGCAATGCGCGCAACGTTTGCACTAACGAACACTCATTTTGATAATAAAGTTTTATCATTTGCACATGCTGCTCAACCGTGTAACTTGCCATGGTGATTTGGCATCAGTGACTGAATAAGAAAAAACAGATTTGACAGATGCCGCCAAAACAAAATGGCCGCCACAGATTATTAACATCGACCCGCTCTATTTGAAAGACCCTATAGTTCTGGGACACCCTGTATAGTTTGACTAGCATCTAAAAAGCGATACATGTTCATTCTGGTGTCGGATTTAGTTTTTTTTTGCTATAAATGTATCATTTTTGTACGGGGGTGACATAGTCACTGTGTGACAAAACCCCTCATTAAAAATAAAGAAATAAAAAAAAGTTATTAAACTCTCGAATTCCATATATCTCAACAACACCCACACATATTTAACTTATTTAGTTACACCAGAATTGTGCCATCACTACCTACCTATATACCAAATTTCACAATGATCAGATCAATACTTGAAAAGTTATCCAGACAAACAAACAAATATCATAATAGGTTGGGGAAAAAGTCTTTTCGCATTATAGTATGTATGAACTTGTGATAAAATCTCTTTGGCTTAATACTAAACTTGAGAGCAAAAAAATCGCACATTCATGATTTTTTGACATAACTAAAAAAAAAAACAAAAAATATTATGTTTCTGTAATGCAGATTCATAGTCTATTTTAATACCTATCCAGTGGTATCTGATTTGTCTTTCAATCATTACATAAAAATGCTTTTGTGGATCAATAACAAAAATGCATGTTTAGTAAAAAATTCTTTATTCAAGTATTGGTGTCAAAGTTATGAAATTAAAAGATAAAATTAATTAAAAGTTTGTTATTAATACCGAGTGTTCCCTCCCCTAGCCTGAATCACTGACTCCATCCGTGTTTTCATTGATGTTACTAGACTTTTGATAAAGTCTTGAGGAATAGCCTCCCATTCCTCTGCGATCGCCTGTTGCAGCTCCTGTAGAGTCAATGGAGGAGCATCTCGGCCTCGAACTCTTCTTTTCAGCTCGTCCCATAGATGTTCGATGGGATTGAGGTCTGGGCTTCGAGCTGGCCACTCCATAACGGTCACATCCACCTCTTGAAGGTACTCGATCACTATGCCAGCAGTATGCGGTCTTGCATTATCTTGCATAAACAGAAAGTTTTCGCCGATAAACCCAGCAAAAGGTACGACGTGGCTCTCGAGTACTTCCTCAATGTATCGTATGGAAGTCAATCCTCTTGATTGGCGACCAGTATTCGGTCCGGTGATGAAGGCAAGCTCGGTTTTTGCTTCCATAGACATGCCTCCCCAAAACATGATTGATCCACCGCCATAGGCGACACGTTCTGTTATGCAGCATTGGGCAAATCGCTCTCCCGATCTTCTATACACCTTCCCCCGTCCGTCGTTGCCATGCAAGCACATCCTGCACTCATCAGAGAACAGGACTGCACTCCACTGCTCTTCGGTCCAATTCAAATGGTCTCTAGCGAACTGAAGGCGGGCTTCTCGGTGGGCTGGGGTCAATTTCGGCCCGTTTGCTGGCCTGTGTGCAGTCAGGCCACCTTCTCTCAATCGTCTTCTGACTGTCCACCGGCTAACTTCTACTTCACGAACTTCTTGAAGTCGTTGGCCCAGTTGAACTGCGTTCAAACGACGATTTCTTAAAGATGTCGTTATAAGAAAGCGGTTATCACGCTCTGTTGTAGCACGGGGACGGCCCGATCCTTGTCGCCGTTGGTAGCCACCAGTCTCTTGATACCTCTGGTATACACGCCGAACGGTAAATCGGCTCAAACTCAATTGTCGAGCCACTTGACTTTGCTTAAGCCCCGATTCAACAAGGGCAACCACTTGAGTGGCTACTTCTGGTGTAGTATCCATTTTCGTGTTCCGTTTGAAGCCAATATCAATAGAGAACCTTTCACACTGTACGTTGGTATGCAAATGATGACCATTCCCTCAATATGCACTCTTTTATACCTGCGATAAATCCCGCCGCCGCCGGCCTTACCTGGATCGAGCGACATAAGGGGGTCTATTGTTTTGTTGCTAATGAGTTGTTTTTAAAGGTAAATGTCAACCCTTTATCAGTTCTGCGAATGCCTAGATTATGCACTTTAATTTAATTTGATTTTAATTTGCTGTAAGCTCCAAATAAAAAAAAAATTAACTTTTAAGTAAAAATGTGCGGATGTGCGATTTTATTGCTCTCAAGTGTATTTGTATCTGGCTGGTTTGGATATCATTCAAAGTTTAAATTATAAAGAAGATAATTCCAAATTCAAATTAGGAAAATGTGTTATTTTTATTTGTTTTTCGTACTGTAAAGATGAGTGAATCTAATGAAGAAATTCGATACATTTTAAAATTTTACTACAAAAAAGGTAAAAATGCAACGCAAGCCGCGAAAAAAATTTGCGATGTTTATGGACCTAGTCCAGTGTCTGTGAGAGTAGCACAAATTTGGTTTAAGCGTTATCAATCTGGAAATTTTGATGTCAAAGATGCACGTCGCTCTGGTCGCCCTATTACGGATAAAATTGATGCCATTTTTGAAAAAGTGGAGCAAGATCGGCATATCAGTAGTTACGACGTAGCTGAAGAACTGGGAATGGACCACAAAACAGTTTTGGCGCATTTGAAAAAAACTGGGTACACAAAAAAGCTCGATATTTGGGTACCCCACGAGCTCACTGAAAGAAACCTAATGAACCGTGTACTCA